>JAPYYW010000014.1:0-142717 GCA_030522545.1 Cremastinae sp. A BG-2022a | reverse complement strand
CCCCTTTCCATTTTTTCAAAAATCTTCAAGACGTCATAACTTTTTGAAAAATTGATGTAATAACGTGATTCTTGCGCCATTCGCTTCGTTTTGCAAAAAACTTTAAGAATCACCCCTAATAAAGTTGATTTGGTGAAGAGAAAGAAAAGATATTGCTAATTGAAATTTTCATGGGTCCACGAGACCCAGTGTGACTTACCAAATTTTTTGAAATTTTTTTTTTTCGATTTTAAGAGCCTTTTCGATCGGAAATTTCCCGTAGATAATAAAAATCGTAATTATTCGGAGCACAATGCCAAAATTTATATTAAATAATCCAAAAAACTGAATTTTGGATCAGTTTTTTTTTTATTAATGCGAGGGTGCGAAGTATCCGAGCCACCTGCTAATTGGGACATTTACCTTTATAGTAAAGTACATTGTTTGTAGTTTTTTATGTTCTTTTCGAATTATTACCCGACTATGGTCTTTGAAGATAACTCCGACGAGTTTTGGATTAACGTCTCTTAACCCTTAACTTAACTCTTAACCCTGGGATGTTCAGTCGATATAATGTTCTCTCGAATTTGCAGTCATGATGCTCTACATGATTCCCGCCTTTCTCTACTGCCTCTACAATAATCTTGCTTTCATCAACTTGGCGATTTTTGATCCAACGACTTACTTTTTGTTACTACAATTTCGTGTCGTCATCACGGGCATACTTTTTCAGGTATTAATTAAATAATTTTGTTATTTATATTCCAAAAACCTCTGTCGATAACTTTTGCAACTGTCAATAATAATACGACCCGAGCCTTTCTCGTTTTTACCGGTAGGTGGTATTCGATAAACGATTGTCAAGGAAGCAATGGTTCTCGCTTATTCTTCTCACCGTTGGGTGCATGATGAAGCATTTGGATCTAGAATCCGGCAATGTTTCCTTTTCGAACATCGAACTCAACGTCAACGTTCTTTTCATATTTGTACAGGTAAGGGAACGATGTTTTTTTGCTGCTTTTGTCGTCCAATCAATGAAAAGTAACTGCCTTAGTTCCCTTAAATACAAAAAAAACACGTTTAAATAAAAATAAGGTTCAAAAATATGATAATTCACAAGGTTGATATTTTAAAAAGGAAAATTGATGAAAAAAAGAACATCGATCGCAAAATAACAAATAGTACTTGGAGTACAACTCTGTTTAGACTAATTTTAAAAGATACTTGAAAATAATGAAAAAAAAATATATATATATATTTCAGACGATTTGTTCATGTCTCGCCGGCGTATACAACGAATATCTGCTCAAGGGACAAGCGGCGGACGTGGACTTGTACCTGCAAAATGTATTCATGTACGCGGACAGTATAGTGTGCAATTTAGTGGTCTTGGCGATGCAGGGTGATCTGCTGAAGGCTTTCAACGATTTCGGGCCGAAAATCATGCTGCAGCCGAAGGTTATAGCGATAATGGTGAACAACGCTGCGATCGGGATAATAACCAGTTTCTTTTTGAAAAATTTGAACTCGGTTCTGAAGACGTTTGCGAGCGCACTGGAACTCGTTTTTACCGCGATATTATGCTGGTTGTTGTTCGCGATACCGATTTACGTTAACACAATCATTGCCATAGTCATGGTGAGCTACGCGGTCTTCCTGTATTCGCAAAATCCTGTACAAAATACGAGGCCAAAGTCATACGGAGTATAAGAGTGCTCACACTTTTTTAGACTCCAAACGCTCAAATCTCATCATTGACACCAAATAAAACATGCTAATCAGTCGAATCATTAATCTCATTACATTTACCTCATTTTAACTATAACTCACAAATTCTCTTCTATTGACTTAAGGATCTAGAAATGTACTATTTTGACGACTGTATCGCCATTGAAGATCTTATTAGATTATATTAGATACTTTTGTAAAATAATTTGTTAGAAAATAATAACAAAATTATTTTCATAGTCGTAAGAAACGAGTTTCAAGTTGAAAATGTATTGTCATCGAGCTTTTATTTATTAAATAGTGCATTTGTAATGAAAAAAAAATGGTTTTCTACGTTCATTCCATTATTTTAATCCATTTTCTTGTAATATTTTTATTACTTGGAGGCTTGAAAGTGATCTCTCAATTTTTGTACACCTTCGCTTTATTTTTTCGTAAAACTAGGAAGATTTTCGATCGAGCGTGACTCGGAACGTGATTGAAAAATAAAAAGGATGTTGACGTCTCGTGTAAATTACTTATCGCATCGTTTTCGAGGGGAAACAAGACTGCGTCGGGGTTGCGTGCGTTCTTACGTGTAAACGATAATTCAACGCTCTCGTACCAAACAGTCAGAGTTTTCACTTGAAATATCGTCCCCTAATTCTCTCCGAAGTCTGACCCATTTAGTTTGGTTTCTCGACCGCGGGGCGTCACCCTCCGTAATTTGTCCCCCGAATTCCCTTCCACTTGACAATTTCGAAGCTTATAAGCCTATTTATTTAATTTATCGTTTTACTGCGTTTAAAAAAAAAAGAAAACCCTGCAAGCGTGACATGAAAATTCAGTGACGGAAGATTCGAGATGGAAAAGCTGAGTCAAGGTCATTATTATTTATGGGCCTCGAATTTCCAGGTCATTGGAATAAAAATTATACCCCTCGTTCATTTATATTACCTCATAAGGTAAACTTCCCAATAGTTGGACAATTTTCGCCATATTATTTTTCATATTTGAATAATTTTGTTATCAACAAAATCATATGGATTTTATTATTCATATACAATGAAGTTTTTATTTTTCATAACGTTAATTTATTGGAACAATTTCGCTCAACTTTAGAGACAGGGTCGATTTTCTATCCAACTCTTGGGACATTCTACATATTCAAATGTTCAAGTATTTATTTACTAGAAATATTGTTTAAAATTAATACATAAAATATCAGATAATAGTTTAAATATGAATTTGAAGCAGATTTTTTGGTTGAATATTTGAAAAAAAAAGATTAAGTGAGAAAACCCTTAGCTGTCCAACTATTGGAACATTTTCCTTGTACCGATAATAAATATTTTTTCAAAATTTCCATCTTTACTCGGTATCATACGCGAGATCGTTATTATCGGTGCAATAAATGATAAATATGACGAATATTTACATTTCTAACGCTGAGAGGCTCGGAAACGCGGGCGGACCGTTAGTTTGCGAAGCGCAAATATTCGCAAGGTAAACAAATGTGCATGGTTAGCGAAAATTTCAAACATATCGCGAACAATGCGGGCTCGATTTAAGCGTGACACGCGTAACGCAATTTGCCGGCAATCTGGCAAGAATAATCGGAAAATTAGGAAGTTACCGTTATACGCGGAACGTCGAGAGCAGGACGGTTATGAAGATAAACTTCATTATCGCCGCGTCGAGTGGACGAGCATTCGGGACGCGGGGGAAAACGAATAACGCGCTTTCGCCCCGGCGAGCTCGATGGTGCTTGAGTAATGAAGAACTCTCGATCGATAAATCAATAATCGAGTGATCGAGGACTCCTGGCCAATGCTTTTCCAATCGACGTCGTTTTCCTGCTGTTCGTTATCCCGTGTTTATTCGAGTACTCGCAATTATCGCCGATTTGTCGTGTCTTCGAGGTTTCCCGTGGTAACGCGCCCGGACACCTCGAACTCTCAAAAAAAAAAAAAGATTCAAAAGCGTTACACACTTACTTTTACTACTTTTTTTTATAATTGTGTTTTTTTTCTTTAATTGTATACAAAGTTATTCGTTGTTTAATTGTTTTTTTTAAATGATTATGCCTCAAAGTAAAGTTTATAAGGGCCGGAAGGAGCGGGAAAGAGTAAAAAAGTAATTTGGAGCGAGGCGTCAAAGGAAAAGAGATCGAAGCGCGATTCGCGAGAGCCTCGCTGGCAATGAGTCTCCGGATGTTTATGGCCGAGGACTCGGCCGTGTCGTGCGGCTCGCGAGAGTACGTTACGTGGGAAATACGGTGACTCGACGCCGACGACGACGACGACATCGTCAAGAAGTGGCCCCAGGTCGAAAGTGGGGGACACGTTTTCTTCATGGTCGATATTCATACCCGGAGGGAAAGAGAAGGAGCGAGGAAGAGAGAGAGAGAGAAAGAGAGAGCTTTGAAACTCGCCACGAGAACTGAGTGCCAGTAGTCACATGCCGGCTTTGGTCAGACACGCTTCGTTCACCTCTCGCGACATTTCTTTTTTCTCGACTGCAAAGTAACCGAAAAAAATCAGTGCAGCGATCGCAACACGACCAAGATCTTGCACTCTGATTTTTTTTTCGCAATCCATTCTTCCGTTCAGCCAAAAGTGACTTATTTTCAAAATGGTACTTTAGCTTTCCTTTCATTCATTTTTGTGTATATTCATTCAATTATTTTACAAGTTACTTTGACAGATTTATTTATTAAACTAGGTCGCAATCTCAGGCAAAATAGAGCCATAGTTTAGTTACTAATAAAATAATTATCTCGCGATTTTCCCTCTTTCTCGATATCAAAATAACTAATATATAGGTGCAATTATCATTACGCGATCAAGATCTTGCACTGTGATTTTTTTTTCATTCGCAATTGATTTTTTTCGTTCAGCCAAAAGTGACTTTTTGTAAAATGATACTTTACAGACTTCCAGTTATTTATTTTCGTGCAAATTCATTGAATTATTTCACACGTTAGATTTATGTAAATATTTTTTCAAAATCAAGTAAACCAATATTTTTGTTATTAATAAAATAATTCCCTGGCGATAGTTCTTATTCCTCGACTTGAAAATAACCAAAATATCAGTGCAACGATCATAACGCGATCAAGATCTCTCACGCTGATTATTTTTTTTTTGCAAATAATTTATTCGTTCTGTCAAAATTTACTGATTTACAAAATATGGTACTTTGGCCTTTTATTCATTTATTTTTGTGTATATTTATTGAATTATCTCACGCTTTAGATTAATATATTATTAGATTGAGTTTAGACTTATTAAATTATTATTTTTTTCAATTAGGTAGCACAATATTTTTGTTTTTATGTGTGCATTATGGTAATTTTTTCAGCGATCGATTCTTCACATTTGTGGAGTTGTGTCATAAAAGTTCGATCACTTACATAACGTTTCATATTTTTTTCTCGCATGATGAGTTTTTTTTTTCGAACGACATAGACTTTTGCGTGAGATATGATGAATTTTGGGATATGAATATTTCGGATATTAACGCGAGCGATTTTTTTTTTCGTTCGTCTGGACGAAACGCTATCGTGTGTAACACTTTCGGACCCTTGGCGACTCGCAAACAGGCTCTCGGTATCGTGAGAGATTCACCGTTAGATAAAAACAAGCTTTTCCTCCCACGCTCGCGCTTTTTTTACCCTCTTCGTTAATTTTCTTATACCTTGTCGGATAAAGCTTGAGTCGACAATTGCCACTTCTCTCATTGCCATTTCTCCTCAAAACGTCGATTGCAATTATCATAAACGCGTCCATGTACACATTCTATTTTAAAACTTATTATTCAAAAGTTTTATGTTTATTATTTTTATAACTTGAAATTCAATTTTATTCAATAAATTAAAACATATTGCAATTTCAAGGAGAGATCAAGTTGAATTAATTTATTGTATTTATTTAAATAGTCAAAATAAAATCAATGATTTGTGAATCTATTTTTCAATTTTTTGGTATTCATACATTTCAATATTGCAATTATTACGTAAAAAAAAACGAAAATTCATTCAAAAATTGAAAAAAATTGCAATTTTAGAAAAAGAATGATTCAAAAGGGTGAAAAAGCTGCTGGATATTTATTTCTGTTCGGGGGATCCACAAAAAAATATTTATAGTTCCATTCAAAGTGTGCCGGCAGTGCTAATTCAAATGTCATTTTTTATTTCGCGATCAATTTTCTTTCGGGACTTTTTTCGCCAGTACGTGCACGAAAGGGGGGAAAATTCAGCATTGAAATATTTATCGTGTTTGTACTTACGTTTCGCGCACGAGAAAGAGAGCCCGAAGAAAGAGGCGCGAGCTGGAAGAAGAGGAGGAAGAAGAAGGAGAAAATATATTGCTCTAGAAATTCGTGCAGAGACCTCGAATTGGCGAAATTATTTATTTAAGCGTACCTTGAACGTAGCTGGCTAGCACCGAAGTCTTCCGGTTAGCGCCTCGTCTCTTCTTTTCTCCTTTCCGCAACCATTTTTTCCCCTGTCTTTTTTTTATCGCCGCGAGCTTTACTCTCACTTATGAGCTCGTGACGAAAAAAAAAAGAAATTCGAATCGACGAGGCTCACCCCTTTCTCCGGAGTTTATATCCGCGCAAATCCAAGTCGCTTCAGCCTTCCTGTACGCGAATAACTCTACACGTCACATCGCCTCGTTCGATATTTCATTCCGAACGTAAAATTCATTCTTCGATTCCACTACGTCCGTATACGAGACTTGTGCATGTATATTTCTTTTGTTTATTTTTCCGTCGCGTTTCGATGGAATGGCAGAAGAAGGCTCGAAAATGAGGTCGCGATAAGGATGCCCGTGATGAGGGGCTCGGAGCGGACGATGAGAAGACTCGCGGAGTTATGTCGGGGCGCGTCGAGTCCTCGATGACAGGATCAAGGAGCGCGGGGCCTCTCAAGCCCCCGTCGACGGGTTCGCCTCTTCTCAGCAGCAGGATGAAACAATCCCCGAGCGGGAGGGACGCCGACGACGCACCGAGCATTTTACGATCGGCCGGCTGTCACGAGGAGAACCCGATGCGCCACAGAGTGACACCTGTTCGTCCCCAGTCCTCGGGACAGCCAATCCAACTCACCCCCCTCTGGGAACACGTGGTAAAAAGCATCGATATTTGCCAATTGTTGCTCGAGACTCGTGCACTCTTTTTTTTTCCTTCCTCCCCCCACCCTCTACTATCTTTCCTTCATATTTTATTTTTTTTCCTCTCAAGCTTTTACAACCACCTTGTTTGTGCTCGGTTAAAAATTCTAAAAGCGAAACGGTCGTGAAATATTGAGGCTTTTTTCCCCGATCGTTGCGTGCGAGAAAATATTACGGAGCGACGAAAAAAAAGCACTCGTCGAACTTTCTGTCAGCACGTTTGCTTGTCGATAATCTCTTTTTTTTTTATCGTTTTCTCTATATTTCGACATCGGTAGGGGGAATACGTACATTCGGGCTTTCCCGATCGTTGTTACATTATTTCGGAAAATCGGCTTACAACCGGCGATGCGATCGATCGTGTTCCGTTTATTAATCCATTGTTGATTATATATATACGCGAGCTTTTATCGGCCAGATCGGCGCGAGGTTCCGAATCAATGCTCATTTATCTTATTTTTATCTCTGCCTCTCTCTCTCCAGATAATAAAATTCTCGTTTTGTCTTCTAATTTGCTCGACAAATGTTTTCCTGTTTATATATCTTTGTCGTTTATTCCTTTTTAATTCTATTTTCTTCATTTGCATGTGATTAAAAGTTGTACGAAGGTCAATGGAAATGTCTCGAAGTTAGAAAATGATAGATGATGATAGTGGATGAAATAAACTTTTAATTGGTACATACTCTTTCTCGAAAAGTCAAGTCGTGTATTTCCTCGGTTCAAGTTCACTGGGCATCCATAAAATCTAAAAGGTCACTCTTAGAAAATCGGACAATCAACAGTTGTTACCCCGTCAGCCCTTTTCTCCGCCAGCTATATATGAATATTCATTTTTTATTTGACTTTCGACGATCAATTCTCGGCTTTCTTTTTTTCTTTAGTCTCAACAAAAAAAAATCAATGAAATCTATGGTAGTTATTCAGAATTGTGTCGTTTCCGAATGACAATACTAAGCATTTTTATCGATCTTTCACTGAACTTTATTTCAATATCTCAGCAAAGGTTGTTTTTATAAATTTTGATATTCTTTTCACCGCAAACTTCTTGGTCGATTATTTTTTAAATATTCCTTTCCACAATGAACATAAAAGTTTCGATCGACTGGGAACTTTAGTTTCATTAAAAACAAATATTTTTTTACGACCTCGTGAAAGCAAACAAATGATTAATTTATTTTGGACTCTAAAAATCGATTTTCATTGCAAATTGATTTTTAGTTATTGGGATACGAAAATGAAAAAAAAATTATCGACAGGTACATACGCGACGCTTTCCTGCCGACGTTGACACCCGAGTAATCTTCGACGAGATTACCTCGAGACTCAAGGATCCAGAATGGGAAGTCCGCCAGCACGCGCTACGCGTTCTCGTCGATGTCTTGCCGACCCTCGGTCCCGCGATTATCGACGACTCCATGGTCACAGTGCTTCCGGAGCTTGTCAACAATCTGGGACATCTCGCACCTGCCGTCAGAAAGGGCGCACTCGACACCATCAGAATTTATCTCCTCTGCAGCGAGAACAGAGAACAAATCGTTGCCAAAGTAATTATTTTTCAAGTATACATTTTATAAAAAATTTTATACAATATCGTAACTTTGAAAAAATAACGAAAGAAATTTTATTACATATTTGTGATAGTACAGAATATTTTTGAATGCAATTTTTTTTTAAGTGATAGTATATCTTCAAAAATTTGGAAACATTTTGAGACAGATTCTTTAACTTTTTGATACAACATTTTTTTCCAATTTTCTGGTACTTTGGGTTATTCAGCATGATTTTTTGCTTAATAATTTTTTAGCTATGTTCTTCATACTCTATATAGGAAATTTCTGATTTTTAACTTGTTCCACAAATATATCATATATTTTTTCAGTTTCAATTAAATTGACATTTAATTAAATTCTATTTCGATTGAAATAACGAAATCAGTCAAATTTCAATAAAATTTTGTTCTCAGTTCACAAATTTGCATTCGGCGACGTATACGTATTTCTTTTCAATGACTATAAAATCGATAATAAAAGATTATAATAGTGCAAAGATGATATTTTTATTTTTGATTTTCGTTAGATATTGGACCTGGTAGAGCGAGACAACAGGGAAAACTTTCAAACGAGCGTAACGCTGGGCGTGATCCTGAGCACGCCATCGCTCCTCTTCCCATCGACGAGTTGTTCGCCGCCGTCTGACGAAATAGTAAAGCGAGCGATTGGCGCCCTGACGGATCGTCTCGTCCACGTGTCCCACCAGGAGGCGGCTCTGAGGTCACTCGTGAAAATAAACGAGTTACTCGGCAACGAAAAATTCGACGAGTGCCTCGGCAAGCTGAACATAAACGCGAAGCGAGATTACGAGATTCTGTGCGACGTTTACAAGATCCGACCAAGTGGAAAAAATTGGGGAAAGAGCGGACGAGGACGAAGAAAAGAGACGGAGAGTGGGCGGACGAAGATCGAGGATCGAGAATCCGACGAGAAGAACAACAATGGCGACGCCGAGGAGAACTCGCTGGCGCCGGGATCGAGGATCGTCCTGGAGACGGAAATAAAGTTCAACGAGGAAACCGCGATAACGATGAGGATTATCGAGAGCAAGGACAACGGGGAGGAGAGCTCCGACGAATTATCGAAAAATCCGGAAATACAAATTCCCGAGGAGGAAAAGAAGGAGCTCGGTGACGTCGGGGAGGACGGGAGCGAGGAGAGAAGGAAAACACCGAGGCGGGTTCACTTTGGGGGCGAAATAGTGAAATTACGAACCCCGGACAGCGACGATTCGGAGCTCGGCCAGGCGGACGTCGAGCAGACGAGAATACCCGTGCCGATTTCCCCGGCGATGCGAGTAACGCGCTCGAGGAAGTCAAGATCGAATCCCTCGAGTCCCAACGTCTTGAGGTCGACGTCGAGAAAGTCCAAGTCGGTCTCGAGCAGTCCGAGGAGAGAATTTTACGTGCACGACGGGAGCCTGAGCCCGAAGAAGGGAATCCTGGCGAGGGGTTCGAGCGCGATCGCGCGAAACAACGACGAGGGGAAAAAGAGCATGGAAGCGAAGGTTGACACGCTCTTCGGCAAACAGGAGAGCGACGACGGCGGCTGGACCTTCGAGATTTGCGACAACGACGATTTTTCCGAGATCGATCCCTTCGCGAACGCGAGCCTCGTGAGAAATCCTCCCGTGGAGAAGCCGAGTCGCGAGACACCGAGGAAAAAGGGCGGATGGGGGGAAAAAAGCGCGTGGAAAGAAACGGACAAGTCGGAGCGTCGTCTCGGCGATCTTTTGGAGAGTGAAAAGATGACGAACGACTCCAGGCCGGAGTCGTTGACGAAAGAGGACTCGCCGGAAGGCGTCGGTGTCGAAATTGAGACGAGACGAAGAATGGATGAGGAGGAGGAGGAGAAGGTCGAGTCGATCCGGGACGCTTTTCAAGCGCTGGGCGAAGAAAAGATGGAGGACGGGAGGACGTCCGGCTCGTTTGAGGCGGAACGAGCGGAAGAAAGGTCGGAGACGAACGAGCGAAACGTCAGATCTTCGAGCTCGTCGATCGATTCCCACACGTCGCCCCGTTCCCCGAAGAAGCACGTTTTCGAGACGTTTCCGCGGAAAGAGAGAAATTACATTCTCATGGAACTGTCGAGTCCGGTAAAGAGAAATTCTTCGCTGGAGCGGAGAGCGAGCGAGAAGATCGATGAGGAGACCCGTCCCGATCCCAATAATTCGTCATTGTCACGCCAAGATTCAGGACTCGATCGCTCGGTCACGAGGGAGAGGCCTCCGGCGACCGGACGCCGAATTTCATCCTCGGTCGCGTCCAACGACGAGCCCGGGACGACGGAAAACTCGCAGGAAGCGGGCAAGTCCCTCTTCGAGGAGAGCCAACTGACGGACATCGTCATTTCCGAGCCGGCGAAATTTCGCGAATCCAATTGGGAAGATCTCGGACTCGTCGACCAGGAAGTTCTCGACGATCTCCACAACAAGGTACACACTCCATTTTCCGCAACGTTATATTTCCTTCCGTGACGAGAAAGCTTCGCGACTTTTTTTTCGAGACGCGGGGAGAAACTCTCGGGGAAAGTATTTGCCGAACGAATATGTTAATTGTTCGTGCACGAGCGCCGAGAGCGAGACTGGAAATAAATCACGGCGTTCGTTACGATGACAGCTCGAGACACACGAAGCTTCGCGGCGTTCTCGCGAAAGTGCGCATAAACGTGAAAGAAGAGCCGGGATGCCGAGCGACGTACGAAACATCGTATTTCGGCGATTATTTCATTCACAGAACGAGTCGGCGATCCGCGAGAGATTTCACTATGATACGGTATAAACCCGGCTCGGCCAGAAGTGGGTCGATCGATTTCGCCCCGCTCGAAAACTAAGCCTGCACTATATCCGAACCATTCTTTCCCCGTCCCGCCTCTAATTTCGCTAATAACTGTACCCGTCCTTTTTCTCATTCCACTCATTTTTACTAAAATACCACCCTGCCAAAATTTATTGTCCCCGGAGCTCAATTTGGCTTCGTGTTTCTCTCTCTCTCTCTCTTTATATATTATCCGCATATACGATTTTTCAAACACTGAAGCTTACGATGATTATTTCGAGAGATTTTTCAATAATCTGATTTGGAGATCATGAATAATTTTGTACTGTGAGAAAAATTGACAGAACGTTCGCTTCAACGGGATAATTAACTCTCGCGCGTTGGATCATATAATAGGGGAAGAGAGATAAAGGATTGACGTGAGCGCATTTACCAAAACGTTAATTATTACCGTTGACGATCGATCGATTCTTAATTGGAACGCAAAGGACAAAGCGAAGTTATACTCCTGTGCAGGCATACTCGGATTATTATGTAACGGTAAAATCTAATATTCATGCTTACTGCAAATTTATTTATTCCCCTTGATGCATAAAATATCTAAATCGATACGATTATTCAGACTATAATCTGCGCGACGTCATTAAAATCTCTTATTATTTAAGGAGACAGTAATGAAAAGGAGAATAGTATATAGAACTTTGCTTGAATGTACAAAATGTTCGATTGACAAAGCGATTTTATTGCCTTTTCAATGAGCACAGTAAAACTGAGTGCTTTCATGAAGTGATTTTGGAGCATTGTGAATTTTTGATGCAAAACTTTTGATGAACAGACTTTACAATAACCTGTTTTTGCATTTATTCGAATAAGTGCTGTTGAATTATCGAGTATACATTAATTGAAAAATTTTTCCAAAAGTCAAATTGAAATAAAGTAATTAATATTAAAATAAATCAATAAAGGTAATTGCACCATTGTTTAGTTCACATTTTGTTAAAATTTTTCATAAACTTTCTTTAACGTTGTATGCACATGTGCGTTAATTTTTAGGAGGTTTCACCATGTAGAATTCGAAATATTTATTGGTAAAAATCACAAAACAATAAATATTTCAATTTCTACATCGTGAAGCTTTCTAAAATTTTGCAAACATTTTTATACAACATCGAAGAAGCTTTGTTTCGTTTTTTTTCTTAAATCTGAACTAAATTTTTCTTGAAATTTTGTTAATTACATAGCAAGCACACGTCACCTTGGATTACCTTGTATTTTGAGTATGTTGTTCTTCAGCCAATTTGCAACAACTTTTCTTAATGAACTTTTACTCGCCAACCACTTTGTACGTGAGAAAAACTAAAGCAACATTTTTTAGTTTTACTGCGTCACAGCCATATCACAGCTTTTTCTTAATTATGGTCATTTTTGAAATAATAACTTTCAAATAGTCTCCGTAATGATTAATTCGTTGTCATACTATAATCTGCAGTCTCTTTAATTCGATAAAAAGCAACGATTCGCATTCATTTCCGTCATTTTCAGTTCCAGAGAAATTTAAAAAATCCTTTATCGCTCAACTTGGAGGAAGAAAAACGCTCAACGGGCAATTTTTCGTTCGTTTACCATGAAATTTCCATTAAAAGACCATCAGAGACCGTAAAGCAGGTCGAACGCGTTGCGATGGGGATGGTTACGGCAGATTGCGATGTCTCTCGGGGGCCCGGAAGTCTGCGCGGAGGGGCGAGAGAGCCCGAGACTCGAAGTGGCTAAATGAGGTGTGGAAGATCGCGGATCCACCGGTAGAATCATAAAAATTGGCCGCACGATCCGTTCCCATTTCTGCGTGAAATCATTTCTTTTCCCCATCCGGAATATTGATTCGCTTGCAAAAAAGATAGCGAAAAAAAAACAATCACAATTCCCTTTTGCGCCTCATGAGACACACTCCCGATATTATATTATTTTATCGTGCGTATTTTATTATTATGCATCCTAACGAAGCTCCGGATTGTCCCGACTGAATAATGTCGAAGATATTACATGGGAAGGGCGCACGTTTGTTTCCTCGTACGAGACCGTATTTACGCCACCCCTACCCTTATCCCTTTCCACGACTCTCGTTCACGTGTGTTGAAAAGTGACTATCGCGGTGGAGTTTAAACGTGAATTGTGGGAAGTAGGCAAGTTGCAAGAAAATAATTAGGCACGTGTTGCGTGATGCCACGGTGGACTCTCGAACCCCTCTCGTCCATGAAATTTCTATCCCCTCGATACTCCCCTCCCCTCTCTCCATCCCTTCATCCTGTACCGTGTGTTCTCAGTATGCAAATATGACGCTACATTACTGCCATAATTCACTCTTCCTACTCCCCTCCCCCCTCCTCCTCTTCACTCTTTCTCTTTTTCGCTTTCTCTCTCTCTCTCTCTCTCTCTCTCTCTCTCTCTCTCTCTCTCTCTCTCTCTCTCTCAAGCACTCGCGCAACGCGTCCACTCTCATTTATCTGATTCGTACCGTAACATCGAATTTTATTATTTATGTATTCGCTCGTGATAAGATTTTCAAGGGAAAAACTACAAAAGAATGAGCGAGACAATTATACGATTCCCTTTTTCATGACTGAGACTCGATTCGAATTTTTTTTTCTCTCAGTTACGTGCGGATGTGAATTTATAATTTTGTATTCTTCGGTTCGAAATGTATGAGATTTGATGCACGACGATTTGTTGGAAAATGTCGACACTGATTGTAGATTTTACCATTGAGTGGCGAGGATACTAATTATTTTAGTGTTTAGTATATTTCTGTAATGAAATGAAATGTCACTTGTCATTTTTATTTTTTACGAGCGACAACGCGGTTGCTTTTTGGACGTGTTTTAATTGATATTTTACTGTTCTGCTCGGTGCATATATCTCACATAACTTATTCGCATAATGCGCTTCATATATTCCGATTAATTGATGAGAGGTTTTATCTCTTTTTTAATATAGGATACATCCAGACACACATTTTTTTAAAAGTATTTTAACACGATATTATAAATTAGAAACACTAAACTATTCACTTTTAGTTTGATTAAAAATAACTGGAACTGACACTCAATCGAACTTGTCGAATTTCCACAAATTGTTTTTCGGTAACGAACTACCTGGCGAGACTCGACACGTCTTACCCCGACACTTTCTACCGGGCTACTGATTCCAAATTGCGTTATAAAACCGAACAATTAAGACTTAATCGGTTTTTCACTCGACCTCGACCAATCACCATGGAAACGATTAATGACCAAAAGGGATTAACGACAAATTAATTTGAAATTAATTTGAAGTTAATTTGAAAATTTTTTTTCCTCGTTATGCTCGACGAATTTTCTCTCTTTTTTTTCTGTTTACGATCCCCGAACTATTCAGGAATATTTGACCAGATATATTTTATATAAATAGTAGAAAATTGTGTTGTAAGTTTTTTTCACATGAGCGGAGAAAATTTAGCGTGTTCGAGGACCGCCAGCCTGATTTTTCGAAAATCGAAAATAGGAATATCTCAAAATTTCAAGTAGCGATATCTTTTTGTGTCCTCGACGATATCGACATTATAATGGATAATTCCTGAAAATCACCACAGAGTGATGGCTATATGAATTATTTTAGAATTAAGTATATTTTTAGAGTAAAACAAAATATAATTAGGAAAAGATTTAAGTTATATTTAATAATTTTATAACAATTAGTATATTGTTGTCACTTTTATATTAAATAAGATCTACCATACTTTTCTCTCAGTTGAATTAGGGACGACGCGAAAAAAGTTAATTGCCTCATTCGGAATGATTTTGGCGTGCGAGGGTTAAGGGATTGAGGAGAGTCGTTCGTGATAAGATTTTCAAGGGAAAGGGATAAGCCTCGCAACTATATGAGAGACAATTATTCGCTTTACTTTTTATACCGGAGATAAAATGCTTCGAATTTTTTTTACGACCAAAAGACAAGGACGTAAGATAATTTTTTATATTTTCGTTTGAAATATATAACTCTTAAGAAATTATTTACTTTCCATTTAGACTGAAATTTGCTTCGAGTTATTTTTACAAGAATGCTTCATCATATTATTTCAGTTGAAAATATCGATAGAATAATTCAGTTGAGATTTGCTTTTTCAATTTTTTTTAAGGACAAAAATTCATAATTTTTTACATTTCAGCTCGAAGTTTTTAAATCAAATAATTAATTATTTAACGAAATAATATAAAAACGTAACTGTAATGAAATGGAATTGTATTAAGAATAATTGGATGTTTTAGGACGATTGGCGTGCAAGAGTCAGAGGACTGGAGAGAGTCGCATCCGCGTTGAGAACGTCTTCGGCGTTAGTCGCGATCGAGCCTCGACTGGGTTCGCTTCTGCAGGCGGTTCTCGGTGGCGAGAGAAGCTGTCGAGTCGCTGCAGCAGGAATGGCCGTTGCCAGGGTAAAACGAATGCAAAAAATTTATAACAAAAAAAAAGCACAAAATTAAAATTAATTAATAGTCCGATGAAAGAACGCTCCGAATCGAGAGAGGAAAAAACTATATAGGGCTCTCGTTTACGAGAGACTATAACAGTTCGCCAAGTAACATGAAAATATAATTTTATGCAAAGGTCGTAGTGGCTGGAGTGTCCGAGGAGGCTCTCAAGCGAAGATTACCTCAAGTGGCATGGGGCCTTGCGCGTCAGGGCGGTCCGAACGCCGCTCAACTGGCACGAGTCGCCATGCTCAGACTCAGGCCGGCACTTCTGCTTGAACAACTTTTGCAGCCCCATTGCATCAAGGCAAGAAACGCCAAGGTACGAGAAATGTCCATAAAACGTTCCTCTCAACCTTTTTTCATTCTTTTTTTTTTAATATAACCGAGAAACGTAATACGACCGACCCACTCAATTTTCTTTTTCTCATTAACCTCAAGAGATGTTAAAATAATGTCGATGATGCACATGAATCTTCAAAGCCTTTTTTCGTTTAATTTCTGGGCTATTTATTTTACAGTGATCGAGGTCGTATACTCGATTTTTTTACCACTGGCTTTTTTGTCTCGCTAACATTTTCAAGAATAATCCATTGTAATGTTAATTTGGCCCGGGGAAAGAGATTGTATCGCAGTTTGAAATGTGCCATTTTCAGGCAAATTAGCGGTTACTGTTAAGGCAGTTCTTTCGAGATAAAGGTAAAATTATCAAAAGCATTCTTTCTGTATAAATTTTATCAAAAAATTCTTCAAACTTTGACAGTGTATTAAATTCATGAGCAAAATCCTTCTTAGTCGGGGTAAAATTTCAAAGTTTTTGATGAAGCATCTTTTGAACAATTTGTAAAGAAATATATTAATTATTTTACAATACGATGTCAAAATATCAAGAAATTTCACTGGCCAGAAATCAATAAAGATGCGTGTATAATTGTTGATAATTATAATTTTTTGTACCTTTTGGTACAAAATTGCGATATCTTAAACACTGATCAACACGATTACCAAAGCTTGAAAAAAAGTTTTCGTGTAACGTTGAGGAGAGATCGTGCGATTATTCACGTATAAATTATATCTTTAAAAAAAACATTCAATCTGATGGTTTTACGCAAAGTTTGGATGTGAAAAAGTTCGTGACAGTTGTGCGGGAACAAAACTTTTTTCAGACTCGGGAGAACGCTCTGCAGCTTTTGATATTCTCGCTGGTTACGTTTCCGAGCACCGAGTTCAAAGTGGAAAACGTTGCGTACAAGGTGGCCTGCATGGTCGGGGATAAGCGACGAAGAGTTCGTCAGGCAGCGCTGGATACGCTCGCGGTTTTGGCACAGATCTATGAGCCCGAGGTGATTATGAAGCGAGCTTATCACGCGACGCGTTAACCTGTGGATCGAGCCACGACCGGTCAATTTCCCCGAAAAGGCGACCCGGAAATGCGCGACTACTCGTTCAATTTTCTGCTCTCGCAGGAAGTCACCAAAGCGGGCAAACTCGCTGCCAAGGGTCAACAGGACGGAGACGCGATGCTGGCCGCGATAAGGGCCCGTTTAGCGCGAAAATCGCTGCCCATGGTTTCCGCCGATGGTCTCGTGCTTTATGGATTGCAAATTTCACCGACCATACAAATAGCCACAGGCAAGATTAATCATTCCGTATTAGCACCAGAAAGAGAGGATAGAATGTATCCCATTTGTCATTTAACCAATGAAAATTTGTTGCACGCATATATATATTTATGCCGATATCAATCATACTCGTAACGATATTGATATAAAACGATGGAAAAATCCCCGGAGAGAATGTCGTTTCCTCCGACATTTATCTCGTGGGATATAAAAATGAAATGATGAAAATTGGTTGAAATTGAAGTAAAACGAGAAATTTATTCAGGACCGGACGTTGACTGGATCGTGGCCGGAAGCGGTTCGGTTTCTCCTGGGACGGGACGAACGAGAGGCCAAATTATCGCAACGAGCACTCGACAGGGACTGCAGGAGAAAAATGCCAAGTAACGCGACAAAAAACTAATCGATGCTCACCGATCGGGATGAAAAGCCCTCGCGATAAAAAGAAAAACGCGTTGTTCCAGAAAGGAGTCTGGCAAAAATGCTTCGAGAGGGGCCAACTTCGTTGCTCTTGGCGTCGGACTCGAGACGAAGAATGAGCACAAAAAACCACTGGCCTGGCAACTTGTTCAACATTCGGCGCAGGTACGATGAAAGAAAAAGAGAAAAAGAAAAAAAAACAAAAAACGAAAAACGGGCGAAAAAATTCAATAGCGAATCGATACTCGATTGCATTAACTCTTGTACAAAAATGTGTATATACTTTTTTTACGGTAATAACGCGACTCTCCACGATTGCTCGGGTTATGCGTGAATTAATTTCACGAAGAATATTTTTTTATTCTCGATTTTTCGCTCATGCCAGCGAAAATAAATAGCGCTCGAATGAAATGTCAGGAATCGGTGATCGTTCCTTTCTTCGTTTCATCAAGGTTAACTCGGACTGACAAGCGCGTCGCAAAAAAAATGTCGCGCTAGGTCGACAAGATATTCTCTATATAAATTTTTAGGATGAGGCTGGGGGAGGCCGGGAGAGGGATTCTTCGGAAAATTGCAATGTGGATCAGTCCGAGAGGTTCTTCTCGAAATCACGATTGACAGGAACGCTGAGACACTATCGATCCGCGGCCGACCGTCTCGACGAATCCTTCGACTGCGACGATCCGATTTTTATAATCGACGAGAAGGACGTTATCATGAAACAACGGAAAACCGAGGAAAATTTTCACAAGCGGATGGACCAAATTTACGGCGAGAGAGTAAGAGCGATATTTTCACGAATCAATTTATTTTTTCAATAAATCATTCGGAATAAAATCATTCTTTGACAGTATAATAAAAAGTCTTGAAGGAAAAAGAAGGAAATAATTATAAACGCGTGATATTGCAATAAATAAAATAAAAAATATAATAAGCGTGAAGCCACAAAAATAAATAATCGTAAACGTGAAGATGCAAATATAAAAATACTCTGTCGCTTTAATTTTTCTTCTAGATTGGCATCGGGCCAATGTCTCAGGATACAGCGGGAAATAGATTAGAATCAAGAATCCCGGTGGCACAGCCCCGTGAGACGAACGGCAAGGATACGACGAGAATCGGAATGATTTATCCGAGAAAGAGATTACCGCAGGACGGACATAATTCGCAAAATTGGTCGGCCGGCTCGAGAGTCTCGGACAGTTCGAGGCCTACATCGACGCAGAGAGACGATCATATCCGGGCTCCCGATTTAAACAGATATCGAAGAATTACCAGGGATTTTTCGCCTCTCAATTTTTCACCCAGTCGCGATACGTGAGTTATTATTTTTTTTTATAGTGGATAAAAAATCGTGTAGTAGTTTAATATTTTAATATTCCATGGATTACAGCACTGGAAATGAAAATTTGTTGATAATTAAAATTATTTTATGAAATACGTCGAAAAAAATATACGAATAATTTTTTCGTCACTGACTAGGCTTCACTTCTAATATTGACAAAATTTAGAATGCTTGTTGCATTCTTTTTTCCACTGTATCAAATCTAATTAGAGTTGAAATTATAATGACGGTTAATAAGCAGTTAAAAAAAAATGTAGTTATTTTTAATACGACACGAGCAAAAATATTTTACATTCTTTTTATCGAATATTCTCGGAGAAGAATGTCGGATGAGACAAAACGTTTTTGCTCTACCTTAATCTGTGAATATTTTTACTATCGTAATTGCATTCTTGCGCTTGTTTCTGGAAAAATTTTATCAACGAATTCTTTCTTTCAAGCTAACACAATTTCCAATAATATAGTATGTACGTTAATAGAAAATTTAGATCATAATTATATATTAACGGTCATATAGCACAAATGAGAAAGTGAAATTCAGACAGCGAGAAAAAAAATGGAGTAAAAAAATCGTTTTCGGAATCATTCAAGTTTTTTGATAAAATTAATTGAAATTAAAATGTAACAATATTGCTATGTTTAATATTTGTAAAAATCCCAAAAATCCCGAATTGTGTTATATCAGTACGATTAAAAAAAAATAGTAATTTGTTATATAAAAATTTTTTACGTGTGTATAAAAATCTCAATTTGTAAAAATACGATTTGAATATAAGCCCGGGTTGAATTCCGGTTGTCTGAACGTTCGATAAACAGTTACAGATCGATATATCGACAAGGTAGAGGTTTCGCGGATGGTAACGTATATCGGGAGGTACAAACAGCACCGACAACGACGAGCTACGACGTGACGCGTCGTCGCCAGAGTCTCAAGGATTCTCAGGTATCGAGATACGTCGCGGACTCGCGGAGAGCGGACGAGTCGCGAGTCGCCACGACGACGAGCGATCGGAGCACTCGCCAGGGAAATTCAAATCTTTTGAAAGGGTGAGTCAGCCTTGGGGCTATCGGGACCCGGAAGTGTGCGACGAAAAAGAAAAAAAAAAGATCGAGAAAAGCCCACGGAGGGGCCGAGAAAATAAATTTCTTTCCAACCGCGCCGTCCCTTTTTTTTCTCCTGTAAATCCAGACGTGCGAGAGCGTTGAAAAAAAGACTCGAAAGTGTACACTCGTGTGCGAGAAAAATCCATTTCCCCGCAGAGCCGACCGCCACGCGGCCCTCGCTCTTTTTTTTTCTCTCCCCCATCTTGTCTCTCTCGCTCCCGGCTGAGAAGTACGAGCTCCGGCTTAATGTGCCCGTGCGGGGTGTTCGCGTGTGCACGACTTAGATTTCGAATCCGATAAGAAAAGTAGACCAAAGCCCGTCAGGAACAGCAGATCTACGCAGTAGAGGTCGGACAGAGAAAAAGGGAGAAAAAGATAGAGAAAGGGATAAAGGAATGAAAGGATTCGCGGTTTCACCTTCGTACACAGATATTTTTCGCTCCTGTATACCGTCGTCTCCACTCCACGCTTCCTGCATACACGTACTTCGACCCTGATCGGATTAACGCTTGACTCTCCCAGCTTATTTCGAGTCCCTTTCCTAATTCTCGATAATTCGCTTCAACATCCCTTTTTCGCTCAATTTTCTCACGGGCTGTGAATTTATCCCAACTCTCGTTTACGCTCATCAGATTCCAAATTTTATGCAGTTAGACAGTTTTAATCCTCGGACGGACGCAGTTTTGTGTGAGGTCTTTTTCGAGCCCACAAAATTTGAATTCGCATTTTACCATCGAAATTTCTCGTCCCATTTTTTAAATACATTTTTAAAAGTATACTTTTCTTTTTAATAATTTTTTTTTCAAAACTTATTCAAAAACATGTTAAATAACAATTATCTATCAAAAAAATGCGTGAAATGTTATATATTCTATTTATTACAACAGTTTAACAATTGGGGTCTACAAAGACCCCATTCGTCCGTCCGAGGGTTAATTTACGTGGCTAAATTTAAAATAGGCTGAATATTCAAATGGAACTGAGTTATTTATGAATTTTTTTAAATTAAAAATAACATTTTCATTGTTGAGAATGACCCAATAATGACGAATCTTTCGACTAAGAGATCAACCTTGAAATGCGGGGTGTATAGAGAGTCACGTTCGGAGAACCTTGTCCAACAATACAGAAATCGAAATATTTTTCTCTTCCCGTTCGTAACATTCACATACAGAAGTAACGTCCTTATTATCTTATGGTTGGGGAAGTTGGTCAAGTTGATAAATGCGAGGCCATTGATACGTGACCCAAACTCAAAGGTCGTCGGAATTAAAGTCTGATGAAGTTTTTCTAGATCGTCCCTTTTCTCACGCCACTGAGTAAAAAATACACCTCCGTACACTGCACGACAGAAACAAATAATTTTTTAAAAACAATTGATCCGAAAGTGACGCTCTAAACGCAGTAAAATATTGAAAACGGAGATCAAAGATACTAGATGAATAATTTAACAAAAAATTGTACACAAAAGTTCTTTTTCGCGCGAGGAAAAAAATTGATTTTACTAAGAATTTGAAAATGACAGGCTAAAGTGACTTGATCAATGAGCGCAAATTCTTCGAACCTCGTTTGGATTTTCCGATGGCTCGCGCACGTAAAATTGAAAACGCGAAAGGTATCTAGAAATCAAAAAAAAAAAATTCGAATACTTTCAGTTTTTTAAAAATAAATACTCTGTTATTGATCGAAAGTAGCGAGAAATTCGAGCGGACCGAGTGGAATAATTGAGAGGACGATTGGCCGAATAATGAAACGATGTGTCGATTGGCCAAAGCGCATTATCGTCAGAAAATAAGTGGACATAGAGAGGCGCCGCACGCGTGATTCGATTTTTTCCCCTACGTCTGGGGTGCGATACAGAATTTTCTATAAAGTGTCTGGGCGTGAAACTACGTCTAATGCGTCTTCGAAAATAGAGAGGGAGGAAATCGAGTGACAGAATAAGAGAGAGAAAGAGAGAGAGAGAAAGGAACATCAAGTATGCGGGACCGATTACGTCGAATATCGTCTCTCGCACTCTTATCGTTCGTTCCTCTTCGTTGAATAATTTACCCGGCTTCCAGTTCATGGAGGTCGGGTCAAAGGCATTCGACGAGGAGATATAAGCGAGAGAGGCCGAAGAGACGAGCGACAGAGACGCGGAATACGCTCGTAAAGCACTAATACGAGGACATTGACGACGTCCAGACTTCGATATGTACGTACAGGAAAACACGAAAAGTCGTGAACACGATTTATACGCGACCGCTTATTCTCGTACCAATGTCCAGTATCGATCTTCGTTTTTTTTCCCTTCTTCTTTCTTTTTTTCCCTTCCGAAACGTTTCACTTCGATTTCCTTTATGGAATTTTCCTCGCCTGTTTTTTTCATATCTGTTCCAAATGAAATTTTTGAACAAAATGAAAAAAACATATCGGATATCTACGCGGGGATTTAGTTTTGTTTTAAAAAAGATGTTTTTTCATGACGTGACAGCAGATTGAAGATTCTTTGAATTTTTAGCAGCAACGCGCAGAAATTTTTAGCAGAAGAATGATAGAAATGATAATCAGAAAAAAATTTGGTAGATCTTCATATAAAGTTCGTAATTTAAAAACTTTCTGTAAACAGTAATTGTTTCGTATATACTTAAGGAATGCGACCTTGAGCGTAAAAAATAGTGTTATAAATTTTATCTGTCTGATTTTCATCAAATTTGGCACACACGATTTTATTCGAAATTTTTTTTCTTTGTGAGAATGTTCAAGAATAACTTTTAAACTAACTTCTTTAATTATTTTCATTAAATAATTTCTTTCTTTCTAAGAATTAACTCGATATAAAATTTTTTATCATTTTGATTGAAACACGATAATATATTTTCGATATAGTTTACTTTGACAGTTCGTTAGTGGATTTTTGGCACACTCTGGAGAGCCAGTACGAAAAAAAAAGTTTTATCCAATGTGTCACGTTAGGACGTTATTTTTGGGCGTCAAATTTCCATTATGTTAAAAAAAAAGGTTGTTCGTCACGAATCCTACAATTCGTCAGTTCCTTTTCCCAGTGATTGATCACTTTGCTCTCGAAAAATACCATCTTCTCAAATTGTTCTCTCGCAAATGTATATTCGATGTAAATAATGGATTCTCCATTTTCGAGGTTTAAATTGAGAGATGCGAGAGTCAAGTTAGAGACGAGAAATCGAAAATTCGATTCTTTGCGCCACAATATTTTGTGTAATAAACACTTTGGTATAAATTCGGCTGGTACAAGTATATATACAGAAGGAGGTGTCGTTTACGAGGCATTGATTCTCCCCGGGAACCCGACACGATCGCATTAAATATTCGTGCAGACACCCCGGTGACATTTCACGGAGAATTTTCGTTGAAATTTTCTCATCTCTAGCGCGGGTTTCAGTCTCGCCGAGACAAAAATACATTTTTTCCCATACATAAATGAATAAATACGCGATCCGAATAAAGTAAGTTTCCGATGCGCGAAATCAAAAATTGTGCCACCGGGGAGATAAAATAAAGGATGAGGCAAAAGAAAGGGGAAAGAGGACGAGGGAGCAAATTCGAAGCAATATCGTTATGGTTTTCTCGATACGTTATTTCTCCGTTTCGTTTTCACCCCTTTTTTTCTCGTTTCTTTTTCGTTCTTTTTTTTTCACTCCCACGCAACGTGACGCACGAAAGTTGCGTGTGTAACGGGGTCGCATTTCGTTACTCGATAACTTTTTTCCACTGCTCCCCCTCTATTTTTATTTATTTCTATTTTTATGTTTTTTTTCCTCATTGCCACCCTCCGCTCGAGGGCTGAAAACGCGTCGGGTGCCCGACGTGTATCGTGCTCGTGGACAGAGGAAAAAAAATGAAGAGAAAAAAAATAAATCTACATAGAGGTGATTTGGGAATCAAGGTATATCTTTTCAGCCCCGTCTATTCGCCAGACAGCCGACACATAAATGTTGGCGTACGTTTACATTTTTGTACACATTTTTTCCCTCGTTTTTCTATCTTTTATATATCTGCACACACCTTGCATGTGTGGATAAATTTTTTTGTTTTACACGTGCACGCGGAGAATTGCTAGTACAGATAAACGAAACATTCAGTAAACAGAGAACGAAATCTCCCCTATTGATAGTTTGTTTCAACGTATCCCGAGCGAAAGAACTTTTTTTTTCACTCGTTTTTGCAGCATCCTTTTTTTGGCGCATCTTTTTTTTCGACAGTCTCTTTAAAAAAAACTCCCCGGATTCGCGAATAAATGCGCGTATCGGCAAAGTCAGCCTATCTTTTCGATTCTGTATCTCGCTTTTTCTTTTTTTTTATTATTGCGACGTCCTTTTCTACTGCGAACTGGCGATTGCGACACCCGCATGAATATTTCGTTCCTGGCGTGACGTATTCCCGTTTTTTCTATACGTTCCCCCATTTCTTTTTTTCGCTCGTGCGCAGACTTGTGTGTTTTTCTGGTTTTATCCGAGAATATGACGTTGGACCCGTTGTTTCCCTCATTTTTATTTTCGTTGCAAAACTATCGTTTATTTTTCTCATTTCTATGGGTATCGATGCTCCCGCGTAAAAGACTGGAGGAAAAGTCGGCTTCGGCTTCGACACGTCGATCGCAATTTTTTTTTCTGAGGCTTTTATTTGTTCTTCTTTCTCCTACACATTCGCTCACCGTTACGTGACAACGACGCACGTCCAGTGACGAGGAACGAAGTATGATCACTATGAGAATCCCACATATCGCGTGCGGTTATTTTTTTATATATATGGCATTTTTTAACCTAAATTTCCAACCGCTGGGCTTAATTCTTTTACTCTACATACCAATTATATACGATTACACGTACCGTGCATGTTTCGCATACTTTTTATCTTTAAAAAAATTACTCCCAGAGTGAGACATTCGTTTCGTTGTAATTTAACAAAACGTACAAGCAAAAATAAATTGAAATAAAAGTATGAAAAGAAAAATAGGGCGCAATAAACATTTCACAATTCAATAAATTCCAATTACTGGAAAACGAATACGTAGAGGGAAAAGTTTCACGTTTGGAATGACAATTTGAAAATAATTAAATAAAGGGATGGATGTATAAAATTTATAATACGATGAGTTGGAATTAATTTTCATCGTTTACAAGATATTTTTATCATGGAATAATGCTGCGAAATAATTCCATTTTTACTACAAAAATTTTTTAATTCAGTATGGTTGCACAATCAACGTTTTTATATTCTCAGAAAAAGAAAGATCATAAATTCGAAAGATGTAGTTTCCAACTGTGGAAATTATACGTAAACTTCACATCGATCACAAATAAATGATTAAAAAACTGTCGAAAAGAAAGTTAAAACGTACGAACCGTTTTCCTATACGTTTTTATACAAGAAACTCTCAAATTATCAAAATATACCGTGCGTCACAATAATAGAAAAATAAAATCACTCTCGTGAAAAACGTGATCTTCAGCAATAAAAAACCGAAACTCAAAAATTATATTCTCAGTTTTATTGGTATGTCACAAGCAAGATATATGTATAATCTCGAATTGTCCAAAATATTCGAGGCTGTGACAAATACCTGCTTAATATATTCCCAGAAACGTAAAAGCACACGCGTGAAAACGTGCTTTCCAGCAGTAAAAGCGAGACTCAAAAATTATTTTCTCAGTTTTTCAGTAAGTCGCAGGCAAGATAAAATCTCAAATTGTCCAAAACATTCGGAGTGCATGACAAATGGAGACTTGATTTATTCTCAGAAAAACAAAAGCACACGTGTAAAAAAACGTGCTTTCCAGTAGTAAGAGGCGAGCCTCGAAAAAAAAAACGAGTGTTCCTCGGTTTCTTGGTTAGTCACGAAAAGGATAAACAGAGCTTACAGCCGCGAGTATGGACGGGGAGAAATGCGTAGGAAGCTCGGTGGGGGTTGGACAGAGGGGAAGGGATCGGGCGGCTCGGAGCGCGAGCAGAGGGACAGGCCGGTGTGGATTAAACCGATGGTCAGCGTTGCCTCTACACGTTTCGTCGTTCGATGCGGGACAGCCAGTCGTGCGTGCATTACCGTGCCAAACATGTCGCGCATATTCCACGTGTCGAAATAACGCGAACGAAAAAATGCGCTCTCGTTTTGCTGCATGAAAAAAAGTATCGGAAGGAAAAAAAGAGGATTTGAATCAACGCCGGGAAAAAGGACAAGTCCCTCAACTTTTTTTTTTCCATTTCGCTCTTACGCTCCATCGATTTCTCTCGGTGCGCGCGTAATTTTTTTTTCGTGTTTATTTTGATTTCTTCTTCTTTCTTCTTTTTTTTTCATCTGTGCGAAACTGCGCTGATAAATGGAGCTCCGGTTCGTACTCGCGTTCTGTGTCTGATCGCAAAGGGACTCTTCTACTTGAAATTCTACTCCCTCGCTCGAGCGCTTCGATCGGTAAAAGGAAAAACCACTTTCGTTTGGGAATGATGAAAAATTCGTCCTTCGCCTCACTTGGACGCGCAAAAATTCTACTTTCAACGTTTTCATGAAATATTGGAAGTTCTGTAATATACGAGTGGTGAAGATTTCGAAAAGACTCGTTTGCGACGACACAAAAAGAAGAAAGAGTAAAATGATGAGTGAATAATTATGAACGCCGGAGAAAAAAAAATAAAAGGCGAGAACTTCGAATAATCAGTGTGAAACAATGCGTCATCGTTCGTTCCTTATTTTTCCGATACCGGCAACGGGAAGGAAGCGTTAAAATTTTGAGAATCGAAATTGAATGGGATGTTATCGGGAGGCCGGGGGAGCGTCGACCGAGCCGACACCTGTGGCGCATTCGACGAGATCGAGATTTTCGAGCGAGCGCATTCGCCCGAACGTGTGAATGACAAAAATCGCGGAGTGCGACCCACGGGACATGGGACTTATCCGGCGTTTAACAATCCGCGAGTCTTCCCCGATGACGAATAAAACGCACGAAAAACGGACAGAGATTATATCCCGGCGGTATGAGCGCGAAAATTTTGAAGATTCGTCATAGACACTGGGAATGTGAGAAAAAAAGAAAATAACAAAATGTTATTCAAATATTGCGTGTGGCCGGTCTCCAAGGATGAAAATCCGGAAAAGAGCGAGGCCGAGATCGGTAAGAGGCTGCTCGGGAGCATTCTTCGATGCTGCCCGTGCGCTTTTCGATTGCGACAACCGATCGCGGCCGACGAGAAAGAAATCGAACCCGTCTCGGCCATAAACGAGATCTGCCGGCTTCCCGACACCCCAGTTATCGCTCTGAGACCGAACAAAAGCGCGGAAACCATGTGAGAATTGTCCCCAAACTATATATATTTTTATCCCCTCTGTTACGCATTAAAAAAAAATTTTCTCGAATAAAAATCACTTAATTATCCCCATTTTTTTTCTGTACGTTTATAATTTTAAATTTTCGAGTTCACCTTTTTTCGTCAGGTCGATTAACTCTTAATTGCAGTTTAATTGCTCGTTCCTCGAATTACGCCGATTCAATAATTTACAGACACGAAGCTCGTTTTAATCCGATTTACCGAATTTTGGTTGAATTGCTCTAAACGAGTTTTAATCGCTCATCGATCGAAAAAATTGTTAATTCAAAGGTGACAGACCGTTACCTCATTTATTCATTGATTTTTCAATTTTTGCAGCGAGAAGAACACGTTGGACGAGGAGGAGGAATACAACGAGATAAATAAACGTAATTTTTCCGGTCAAGCGAACTCTTACAGAATTCAAGACACGATGGATCGATCCTCTCAATGTTCAGGTGAATTTAACATTTCTTTTTCAATATCTATTACAATACGAGATCAGTTAAACAATTTACTATATAAATGAATAAAAAGGATAAGAATTGAATAAAGTGTTAATTGACAAAAATACATAATTTAAAAAGAAAAAAATCACACAATTGCTCTCAACGCTTCGACGATTTCTCACTTCTAGAAAAAAAAATTTGGTATAGCCCTGTAAAAGAATGAAGGGCGTTACCGGCGCATTTTACGAGATTCTCGAAGCCCGGGAGATCAGAAAATATTTTCTCGGGCATAAAAAACTTTGCGCGCAGCAGAGAGAAAAGATTCTCGTGGTTTCTCGAGCTCTCGAAAGTTTACTAGAGACCCTCGTGGTTTGTCGTAATAAAAGAGAGAAAGCGAGAAAAAAAGAATTCACGACGTACCCGTGCGTCAAAAGACCCGACAGTTGGACACTTTTATAAATTTTCTCCCATCCTAGAGCTGCGAATATTCTTCCCATTTTCACGCTAAAATATAATACCAATTTAATAGTCCCATTGTCATACGCAAAATAACAAATAAAAAAATTTTAAAGGACTTATTTGCTTTTCAAAAGAAAACAGATATGTACGAGTATTCTTTTTCATATAAATAAAATACATATCGAAGCTTAAAAAAAATGATTAAGTTGGAGTGTTTTGGTGCATATTAGAGTAGAGATTATTTCATTAGAGAGAAATAGATATATGTACGAGTATTATTTTTCATATAAATAAAATACATATCAAAGCTTAAAAATAAAAAAAATTGAATTAATAAAAAAAAATGATTTTGCATAACGAAAGTGTGGAAAAAATGGTTAAGTTGGAGTATTTTGGTGTATATTAGAGTAGAGATTGGCCGGTAAGTCGAGTGGTAAGGTGTACCGCAAGCTCGTACAGGGTGGACGAGCTCGGTAGCACATTGCCGATCGAAAAGGTTGGATATAGTCGGTGAAAACGTGAGGTTCTTAACCCCCTTTTGCTATACATAGCACGAGCACTGCCTCGACGCCATTTACCATCTCGTACATGTGTACACAAAGACGGATCGCGTTTAACACGTAAAAGTACTATGCGTTATGCGATGGGAGGAATCCCATTGGCGGTGTGGAACCGCCCGAGCTTATGCGCTTAAAATAATCAATAATCCACTGGTCAAGTCTACGACTTTGTCACGCTCATTTTCCAATCCTCCCCCGCCTTCCCATCCACTCTCTAATCCCTGACTCGATTTTACGCATCAAAATATCATTTTACAATTAATTTGTCTCACTCTCATCCCATCGTATTTATGCAAAAAATTTGTTTAAAAAATTTAATCTCTTCAAGGGGTAGATAAATAATCGAATATTCTTTCGAATGACGCTAAAAATTTCATATTTTTAGTCCGAATTCCATAAATTTATGTTTAATTAAACATCTTTTTTCGTACTAAAAATTCTGTTTTGGTATAGTTATATTTCTTAATTGTATTTTTCTTTTTATTTTAAATGACGAAAATAAAACTGGAGAAGGTCGAAGAACGAACGGAGCGTCGGAAACATCGAGTAATGGCTCGTCAAACATTTCGGGGGACTACGAGCACTCGGAGGGCTCCGAAAAATTACGCGACGACGGCAATTCCGGTGAAGAGGGATCGTTCGTTACGAAAAGCGACGAAGTTGTCGTAGCTTCACCCTGTAAGAGTCCGGGGGTCGAAAAATCTTTCGACGTTATCACGCACGAGACAAATCCATCCAGGAGAGGTTCTGTGAATTACGAGGTTGGTATATACCGTTTCGAAAAATATTTAATCTATCAGAATTTTTGTTTATATTATTTTTGGGGGATTTTATGATTATTTTTTTCCTACCATTTTTCGTCTCAATTCCGAATTACGACTGTATGCCTCAAATTTAAAAACAAAAATTTTTTACATTCAAAGACTTATATTCATTAAATTTCATTCGTACGAAATATTGTCTTAAACACCCAATTACGAAGTTGGTTGATTTTAATCTGATGATTAAATAATTTTTTTTTAAAATTTTTTGTTTATTTAATTGTTTTTCGTATCAGATTTTATCCCAACCTCTAATTATGACGTTGGACGCTTCTCATTCGAAAACTTTTTTTAAATTCAAACATTTTTTGTCCCATAGTTATTTTTGGGAATTTTTTGTTTAATTTTTTTCGTATCAGCGCACACTAACCTCACTAAAAGTTGATTTATGTTTATGACTAGAAAGAGTTTTAACGTCCACATATTTTTGATCTTAAGTATTTTTCGGGGGTTTTTCGATCATTGAATTTTTTTTGGTGTCAGATCTCGTCCCAAGATATCGACCCCAGCCTCGTGGCTTACGTTCGAAAAGAGGAGTCGGATACTGACAAGGATTCGAGCACCGAGGAAGCCTCGCTCCCGAGGACTCAGTCGAGTCACGAAAATATTCCGAAGAGTCGAGATTACGAGAACGACAGCTCGGAGATTGAGGAAACATCGAACGGGGACGATAAAAACGTTGGGACCACGTACGTCGCGAATGAGAGCAATTCTTCGGACGACGCTCACTCAAAAGCGTCAGAGGACTCGCCGTTTTCGAACGAGTCCCACCAAATCGAGCCGGACGATTTGATCCTTCCGAAAGATCCGGCAAGAGTCGACTCGCCGTACGTCGTACATTCCATCGAGAGTATCGCCTACGAAAATTTTGCTCCGAGCACTGACGAGGTCGATCGACCCGAGACCATTCTCGCGGTAAATAATTATTTATTCAAATGATTTCTCGTAAAACGTTATAATTTAATGTAACGGTCACGTGACAAGCTGATTTCAAACTTTTTTTTCATTTAAATTAAAGATAAAACAATTATTGTATCAATTTTTTTTGACAGAAAAAATTCCAAAACTTTTACTCTTGATGAAAATAAAATTTGTTGGAAACTTGAATTACTTTGCTGAATATGGAAAAACGAAATAATAATTTTTATAATACAAACTTCTATAAATATTCTTTTTTATAACATTAAAAGAATTCTTTCTTAAATTACATTCTGTTCTTCGTATTTAACAAAATAATTCAAGATTTCAATAAAATTTTATTCTCAATGCATGGAAGGTTACAAGAAAATGACGATAAATATCTTGACTTTTACATGCTAAAGTCTCGCCAAATTTTACACACATTTACATATAACTTGAATGAAGTTTTATGCAAAATTTGATTTTATTTACTTATTCGATTATTTTTTAAACAGTTCTTTATCTGAACTATTTCTAAAGAAATGAAAAAAATATATATATATTTGAACATTAATTTAACCTCGCCATGAATATTAATTTCCAGCCCTACACCCAGAAATATGAAGAAGACTCGGAGAAGGGCGTTCGCGTAATTTCGGAGTTGGTGCGCGTGGAAACGCCGCTGAGATCGGAGATCTTGGTTCGACGGGAGAGGCGAGAATCGCGCGATCGTGACGAAAATATAATTTCCATAATGGTAGCTTCTCGGCCACATTCGCGGAATAACGAGGACAAAGTTTCCATCGGGTCGCTCGATTTGCGAAGATCATCCAGCCCGCTTGTAAGCGCAGTGAAAATTCACGATAATTCGACCGCAATGAAACTCGACGAGTCGAATAACAAATCTGGCAGTACGGAAAAATTGGCGATCGACGCGACGGGGCTAACCAGCTTTTCCTGTGACTCGACGAATCTCGAAATAGTCGATCGTCCGACCAACACCGGAAATGAGAATTCGTTGCAACTGTCGAATATGAATGCGAGCCAGGTGAGTTTTACCCTCGCACGCGGTTCGTGTTTGCAACAACAACAACAACGAAAAAAAAAGAGAATAAATTATTTTCGAATCTTGTTTTTTTTAATTTTCATCCGAGAGTGACAGTTTTCGTTCGATTTTCTTCGAATAAAAAATTCATACGCTCGCGGAGCGTGATTTATTTTAGCTCGTAAAAAAATCGATGTGAATGAAAAATTGTTTTTGCTTCAGCCAACGCAGGTGGGGACGAGCGACAAGTGTGACACGCAAAAGAGAGCGAGCACGTCGAGGATCTCGCGGGTTAGGCAAAAAAGTCGCGGCAACGTGGCAAGGGTCGCGCCGTTGCAGCCGAACGCTCATCTCAACGAGCGAAACGCATCGAAAGCCCGGCCCGTGCTCCAGCAATGTTTCAATCAACTGGAGAACAACGATTGGTCAGTACTATTCAATTTACTTTCATTATTTCCTTTCTCTCGACTAAATTGACTTCATTATACGCATAATTCTTTAAAAAAACTGAGCTAAATGAAGCAAACGGTACCATTTCAATGTAATTAAAAATTTGGAGCTCCTTGAAAATTATTTTAAAAAATATACTCGCACGATATACAAGGAAATGGCGAATTGTGGATAAATTTTCTCGTCGTCAATTTTATTTTAATATTGTATAAAAAAAGAAAAGAAAAAAAATAATAAACCGATTTGTGCCTCGTTTCAGGGAAATAATAATAAAGGGGCTGAAAGAATTGTCAGAGATAGCGAGGGAGCATCCGGAGTTGTTGGACTCGTGTCCAGCGGGCACTTTGGGAAGATTACTCGGTCGTCACGTCAGGAGTCTACGCTCCCAAGTGTCTCGAGCGGCTTGTCTGGCGGCCGGCGACGTATTCGGTTCGCAGGCTCGTTGTATCGATCAGGTAGGAAACGAGGACGACAAGTTGACGAGACTGCGAGCGAGATTCCAACGATATACATCAGCGACAAGGAAAAAGATTACATTTTTTTCTCGCTTCCACTTTGGCCCTCATACCTCGGTTCTCGCTCTCTGGAGAGTCTTTCCGCCCTGGGCTAAATTTTCTTCCAGCTTATCTCCACCTCCTCCCCGTTCGACTCTCGCTCGCTCTCGTTCGCGGACCCTCGACGGAGGGAGACTCGCTCGCTCCGGGCGTCCCTCTCCTCCATTTATTCCCCTTTATTGTCTCCATCTCGGTCTTATTATTCTCCTGTTCTCGTTCCGTCCAGGATCTCGATGACATCGCGGGGCCGTTGCTACACAGGACAGCGGACACGAACAGGTTCCTCCGGGCTGACTGCAACAAGGCGCTCGATCGCATGGTCCAAAATCTTCCGCCGAATAAAACTATTCTCGTAATCGTGCATCGTGGCTCCACGTGAGTGTCGCTCGAGTTTTTTTTCGTACGTACGCCACCTCGCTTCGTCCATTTTTTCCTCTCTCATTTTCGTTCCTCGTTTTACTCCTTTGGCATTCACTCTTATCCCAGCTTACTCGTCTCGTCTCCATATTATCTTTTATTTTCTTTTTCATCAAGACACTGATTCTGTTTAATCCAGCTTTTCGACCGGCCTTTATCTCCTTCTCGTATCGTTTTCTTTTTATTGTACACTGTTAAAAGTCTGGTGTTGAAATGGTGTTAATTTATCACAATTATTTTTGGTGTATATATGTAGTTCCCACCGTTTTGCGTAGAATGGCATGATGTTTCTCATTTAGTAAAATTAACGAAGTAACACTATTCTTGCTAACACCATTCGGTAAATATTTTGGAATAATGTAAATTTCGATTTGTTTGTAAGGTTTATGCACATTATATGCAACTTTATTCGTAAAAAATTCCATGTTAACTAGTTCGTAAATTATTTTTAGTTTTTCAAAAAACAATGCAGATATTTACCCTGATGCAGGGTAATTTTACACCATTTCCTTTTACCATTTCCACAATTCGTTTAAAACCGCGAAATTTTTTACAGTGTACTTTTACGTCACTTTATTATTGTATTCTAATGTAATTTTGATTTTTAGTTTTATTTAAATGTTAGCTTACTAGGACATAAAAATACAATCTAATATCTTCTTTTTCTCTGTCCTCTCATTTTTTAAATTATTATTCGCGAAAATTCGCAGCCATCAGAACGCGCTGGTACGGGCGACGACGGCGAGACTGTTGGCCTCGATCGTCGATCGATTCGGCCCGGACTGGATGATGTCGATGCAACGCGACGTCCGCGAGAAACTCATCGCGACCGGTGCCAAGCTCCTGATGGATGGAAATTTGAATGCCAGGCAAGTTTTTATTTTTTTCGTCGATCCCTCCTCGTCCTTCCGTCTATCGAATTAGATAATCTTCGTTTAATACTCGTTTTCAGAAAGGAAGCGAAGAGGATGTTCCGAGATTTATCGGGCTGCGAAAATTTCCGCAAGGTGCTAAAGGAGTCCGTTCCGGAAGCAACGCTGCGTCACATCGACAAAACATTGAGGACGCTGTAAAAAAATCGTATCCCGTCGATTTTTGACCCTCAACGGGGCGCCATTCGGGCACGCCACCTCGGCGCGAGAGAACTTCCGGGAGACAAAAACACGTCGCGATCCTCCTCGAGACCGCGACGCGATGTCAAGAAGCTCAAAATGTCAAAAAAAAAAAACAAACATAAGACACGTCGAAAAAAAAATGTACTCGCCATAAAACGAAGGCTGCAATCGCAACAAAGGAGATTAAAGCATGGACGGTAAATTAAGTTTTCCACAAGACACGCGTGCCTCGCTCGTATCCAGCCGAGTAAAAAAAGTCAATGGGAGAAAAGGAGAGAGAGAGAGAGAGAAGCGCGGGGAGAAACTGTGCAAGAATTCCGTCCGTGTGTGCTTATTACGCGCTCGTTTCTCGACTTCGTCGTTTACTTCGTCGACTCTGCTACGTGCGGAGTCACACGAAGTACGAAAATAAGAGACCGAAAGAGAGAGAGAGAGAGAGAAAAAAAACAGAAAACTCAAGGTAGAAACGGGGAGTAAGGATAGAGTCGGGAGGGAAAAAGCTTTGCGTGGTTTCGTACCTCGTTTTCTCGGGGATAATAAAAATGAAAAAGGACTGCATTGCTCAAGGCAATGGTTTCCCTTTTTTGTATTTGTCAAAAAAAGCACCGAATCCACGCGTACGGGCGTAGGAGACGAGAAACGCACGAGGACTGTCCATTCTCTAAATTCATACGCGATTTTTCATACCGAGATATACTTAGAAATAAATAAATGACGATAGAGAAGGAAACTGAAATAATCATTTTTTTATGCCCTAAGTGTTACGACGGGAGTGAGAGTAGAGACAAATTTCTCTCGTGCTCGACATGGTGAGAGGAACAATTTTTATTTGTACGATTATAGCGAATGTTCATTAAAAAATTTATCGAAAAAAAAAACAAAAACGTCACGAAGAATTTTTATTCCATTCCTCTTCGTTTCGTTTTTAGAGAAAAAATGAAAATGGCGAAATTTCATCATGAAAAACTCACGTTCGACCGATTTGGTGAGACACGAAGAGCGCGACCTTGGAAAAAAAAAAATCTCTTCCACAGTCGCGCGTTTAAACTCGTCCTCGGCGTCGTTGCTGTCGTCGTCGTTGTCGAGAGATTGAGACTACTCTCGAGAGTTGTCTCCGAGCTGCGGACTCGAGATTTCTCATCTCTTTCGTCCCTCCGCACATCCCGGAGTGCAAAAAACTCTCAGATTTCCAATATCCTTCCTAACCTCGGCGCAACAGCGATTCACAGATTTACGGAAAACTCTTTATTCGCTGGACGACAAAAAATGTACACACGCGACGTTCGATGCATCTCATTTATTCGCAATACTCGAATATTGCAGTAAAACAAAGGTATAACTATGAAATAACGATAGTATTGTAATCGTAATAACAATAATATTAATAATAGGCGTGTAAATCGTTTACAAATATCTGTTAAATATCTAGGACGTATCGAGTTGCTTTGGAATTGAAGTGGAGCAAAAAAAAAACATTATTTCTTTAAACCTGATCCTTCTCAAGCGACAACACATCACGTTTTATATTTCATAGGAAAATAAGTGAAGAGCTCGGTGCGATCGCTTTTTATTCCCTCACACGCGCGCACACACACACACACGCGTCTGTGGCTCTCGCGAGCTCGAATCGCCATCTGTTAGCGAGGTGGAAATTGAGCTGAGAGCAGGCGTCATCTGGCGGCTGAATCGTAATTCGAAGAGGGCCGTGACAGAGGTTGATTGAGAGAGCGCGCGCGGTTACGAGGGGATTACGGAATTGACGAGTATTCCATCCAGTATATGGCAAATGCGTATTTTTTTTTTGCTCTCAAGTTACTGTACTCTGAATCGCAATTGAGACCGCGTGTCTACCGGCTGTAAAATAATTCGGGTCGTTTATCAGATCGAGACTCTCAAGCGTCGGGGGCCGTTCGCAGCGCCGCGCGCGTTTTTATCCCTAAATTACATCGATATACTGCTTGGCTCGTAAAAACTGACCGTTTCGCTCATTTACCTTAACCCGGAATGAAATCCTATCACAAAATATCTTTCGCGCAAAACGTTTACAAAGATCCATTAAAAAAAATATACGTAGTTTACAAAAGATAATCGCTCGCGTATCGTACTAAGTTATTGTCGTTCAAAAAGTCACTCGTTAAAATATAAACTCGGATACACGCGTTTTACATAATTTGGCGCTCATATCGAATCAGGCGTCGAAATTTTCGGATTTATTCGGGACTTCGTTCGCGGCCGAATCTTCGACAGTCTCGACGCTGCGAGGTGGCGGCGTTGTTGTCTCCCCGTCGCTCGCTCCGTTGACTCGAGTGGTCAGCGTCTCAATATTCTCGTCACTGCCGAGATCAACCTCTCCCTCCGCGCTCGCGTTCGTCTCGTTGACTGGATGAACGTCCAGAATGTTTACGCGCAGAATCACGGTGGAATCGTTGTTGCTCTTCTCGTAAGTCGTTTTGTTCAGAGTGAAGACATGACCATCGATAACCTGCAAACATCGGCACGGGTGAGTCACGAAAATACATTTTTATTTTTACAATATATATATAATTCTATACAGACAAATATTTGCGAGACACGCGAGTGGGGTTACGGCGTCTTTTTTTATTCAATCGAGTCCCGCGCGAAATGCGCGCGTGACGAATTCACGGCTAACGAGAGTTTTACTTTAAAAAGAAAAACAAAAGAACATCTGGAAGTCCCGATTGACTTTTCATGCACGGATTCGTTCTTTCATGCACTCGTTCGTTTTTTTTTCTCGCACACACGACGACGCGTCCGCTCATTTGCGCGCGTGTGCGCGAATCAAAGGCGGCTCATTCGTATTCACGCCGGCACATTTTTCTCCCGCGCAACAGCCATTTTTTTCTTTGTTTCTTTTTTTCCTCCTCGCGTCCTTTCGGGCAGCGAGCCGAGTGCGTGCGCGAAACGTTCCATCTTCTTCTTCTCTCTCTCTCTCTCGCTCTCTGCTCGCTAAGCGCGTCTCGTGAGCGATTATCATTATACGCGCGTCCGGATTTTCGCTGGGAAATGTAGGAATATGAAATACGCGAGCGGCGGCGGCGGCGGCGGCGCTGAGCCAGAGCTGAAGGGGAAAGATAATGGACACGGATTTCGCGCGGACTTCATGGGCTGATTAAAGCCTCGCGATCCCTAAATCGCTACGTGTCTGATTAGCGACCCGCATATGTCCCGTTTTCTCCATCCTCCCACATTTATTGTCACCCATTTAACCTCATTTAATACTTTTTTTTTACCAAAGTAAATGTGTAAATAAATATTTATCCTCGGTCCGCGCGAATAAGTTTTTAACAAGCTTTTTATTATTTAATGTTTGCATTGCAAGCTTTGAAAAATATTCGCGTTGCACAGAGAACATTAATTTAAAGTCGCGACATTGATTTATTTTATTTTTAAATAAAACTAATGTTATTATTATTAAAATTTGAAATATTCAAAAAATTAAAACATTAATTTAAAGTCGAGACATTTATGATACATTTTATTTTTTAACAAAACTATTATGGTTATTATTAAAGTTTGAAAAATTCAAATATTTGCAAAATATTCGTGATGCTCAGAAAATATTAATTTAAAATCGGGGTATTGATTATTGTTATTTTTAAACAAAACTATTATTGTTATTATTGTTATTATTACTATTATTATTAATGTTTGAAAATTAAAAAATATAAAACATTAATTTAAAGTCGAGACATTGATGATTTATTTTATTTTTATGCAAAACTATTATTATTGGATTTTGAAAAATTCAAAAAATTGAAAAACTAAGTTTTTTAATATTTAACCGAAAGATATTCGCGATGCTCAGAAAATATTAATTTAAAGTCGAGACATTGATTTATTTTATTTTTAAACAAAACTATTATTATTATTGTTAAAAAATTTTTTAAAATGAAAAATTAAGTAATATTAAATTGTTATTGAAATAAGCATTGGATTAAAACTTGTATCGAAAATTAATTTTTTATAATAAATCGTCCAAAAGTTTCGTCATACGTCAAAAAATAAAAATTTCAAGATAAGCGGAATTAAGCTGAACTAAAGAGGCTTTAGAATAGAATGTACAGAACAGAGGGAATGATCGGCTCACCTTGGTAGTAGATGTAGTGTTTGCGCCCTCAGGGATAGTTTCGCCGATCTGGAAAACTCCGGGTCCGTCTAAAGTGCTAGCCAGCTGATCTTGGATTCTATTCATGATGTCTGAAAAATAAAAGGGAAAACCATAATGATAAAGAAAGACGTATTTGAAATGAAATTTTGAAAATAAAAAGTTGAGCTGGATTATGCTTTTTTTTTGTTTTCTGGCACGAGTTATCACAAATTTGCATAATGTAGGACAACTTTTTTGTTTTTTTAATAATAAAAATTTCTGAGACTTATTTTATTCTGATACAAATGAATTTTAGGTCAATTGAAAGTAAATTTTTAAAGGGAAATCGATGTTGGGAAAAAATTTTTTTGTTCGTTCCCAAAGTTATTCATTTTTTAAAAACTTATAAAAATATTTTTTTTCCTTGTGATACAAGTGAACGAAAATTTGGTACAATTCAGCACAGTTCGGATGATTTTATTTTCGAAATATTCTTTTGAAATACAAAATTTCCAGGGTTTACTATTTTTTGCTAAATCAATCGGATCAAACAAAATTAAATATTTAAAGGGACATCCGTTCTTCTAAACAATTGATCTATGTTTACATTGTGAGAATCAAGATTTATTTATTATTTTTTAAAATCCTATATTCAAATATTGTTTCCTTTATGGCACAACAAAACTCTTTATTAAAAAAAAACCATTATTTAAATTCTTTTTTTTGCATTGTGGCACAAGTTAACACAATAAACTTGGCACAATTTAGTACAGTTTTCATTTTTTCGATTTTCGTCCGAAGCTTTATTTTAGCGCAGACTGCATAAAAAAATACAATTCTCGAAATGTTGTTTTTTTTTGCTTCTGGAGCTTTGTAATAATTGAAGAAAGGGTGTGTATGGAAAAATGCGTCGCCGGGCGCTTTTCGAGCTATCGCCAACGGTGCCGAGATGCAGCGTTTTGTTATTACGAGATACGCGCCCGTGTACGTGCACTGCGTACTCGAGGGAGAACGAATGAAGGAGCCTCCCGGATATTATAGAGATAATAGAAGACCGTGGAGGGGCGCTCTAGGCAATTCCGAGCTGAGAAACGTTTTCCTGCCTAATATACGACAGGGGGACAAAAATTATGCGACGAAACAAAAAAACAAACTGAAAAAAAAACAAAAACAATATTTACAAAAATTCTTTCGAATGAAAACGTTCAAAACGAAATGAGAATAAGAATGAAAAATATGTTCTTATTCTCGTAGGAAAACACCGAAGAAAAAAAATATAGGGGACGTAATAATAGAGACGAGATACGAAACAAACAGAGGGGAAGGATTTTCGTTGGATTGGATGGTTAATAGAGAAGAAACCGAGGGAGAAAGTGACAGGGTAAGGAGGGGAGAGAAAATACAGAGGAAAGTAGTTGGTTTTGATCAGGCGCTGGATTTATCTACTATCGCTGGATATACAAGTTTTCTTTTTTCCTCCTATTTTTTCTTTCATTTTTTTTTTCGCGTCGTCGCGATGACTCGTATGTGCGTCTGACAGGGCCCTCGCTTCCAATTATCGCACTTTTTTTTCTCCCGGCCCTGTCTAAATACGCGCACGAGGACGTACGCTCGGCTGTGTTTATTTCGCTGATGTGTGCTCTCGCGCTTATCGCGACCGCAGTCGATAACGGATATGGAATTTTCAAGGATCGCCGTGAATCCTTCATGAGTGCAAACACCCTCTTCTCCGTATCCGTTCGATTTGCAAAACCCCCCGAGAGCCCGAGACCGATGTCTCCGAGCATCATTATCTCTATCGATCCAGAATCGATTCCGCACGGATTAAAACACCCCGCCAGACACTCGACTACCATATATCCTTCACCCCTTTTCTCTCGCTGTTTATTAACTTTCTTTTCTCCGTATATTAGGGAAAAAAATTCAAGTTCGTCTGTACACTCGTCGGGACAAAAAGAATAATATTAAAAGATCTTCAGCGATGCATGCGGGACAGACAAAATCTCAGCAAAAAGTAAATTCTTTGGGTTAAATTCAGATTCTTACTTTTGTTAAAAAGTTATGCCAATTTTTCGAGGAATTGACAACTTTAGCATATTTTAACAATTATTTAATCATATTCTCACGGCAAAGTTTTTTTCTCATTCTATAAACTTGAGGTGTAACATTGAAAAACGTTTGTGTAATATTTTCAAATATTTATCTTTGAAACTGTTTCACGCAAGTATACTTTTTAAGTAAATTTCGCACGAATTATGGACTTGAATTTTTATTCTTCTTGCGCTCATTTTTTTGATGGCGCTGTTTGAGTTAAGATTTATTTTTATTTGACGAGTCGACGCTGATTCTCGAAACTTTTGTGTCGTCGAATTTTGCCACTTAGTACAAGGTTTATTCTCGTCGAATGTCGTCGCTGAGTGATCCGTCATCTTCTGAATTTCGGGAGGGATGAATTATAATGAGAGTGTTTGCCAGGCGGGAACATCGCTAATCGGATTGAGCGTAACTAATTTCGTCTGGAGCTCGAAAATTTTCCGAAGCTCTCCCCCAAAACGAATTTTCCGAATCGAGCGACCATTTCTCTCTCCCTTGAAAAATCGTTGCATTAAAAATGGACTCCGGGAAAAGGTCGCTCCGTTAACGAGATATATACCGCACAGGAATGGAATCCCATTCGTTTTTGCACGGAGAAAAAGGAAAAATTCGGATTTGCAACATTACTCGCTCGGGCCGGTCCGGCCCGGTGTATCGTTTTATAACGAGAAACAGCGATTGATGGAAACGGAAGTGACCCACATTCGCATCGCCCCGACTCTCTGGTAAGCACATAAAACACTTTTTTTCTCCGAGATCCGTTTTTTTTCTGCCGCCTTGATCTTTTTCGGAACAGTATCTTTCGAGAAAGGCTTTATTTCTCTCTCTCTCTCTCTCCAGCATCGCTCCTTTCTCTCTCTCTCTCTCTTTTTTCTTCCCGTTTTTTTCCCGAGCAAAAAGGGGTGGCGGCGATTTCGACGAATACATCCCTCTCTCTTTTCTCGTTCGTTTTCGCTCCCTCTCTCGCGTTCTCTCTTACCTCAAGCGCCTATACACTTACAGATAGGTACGTAAAAATGTGGATAGAGCGACGATCGAAGTTTACTTCCGATTGCTGAGGGGCGAGAGCGGCGGCGGCGGCGGCGGCTCCGAGTCCGAAAGGAGGTCGTTCTTTCCTCCCGCTCGCTGCCCCTTTCCTTCCTTCCTTCCTTCCTTCCTCCCTTCCTCCCTCCCTCGCGGCCGATGCTGCTCAGCCAGCTCGTCGAAGGGATCGACGTCCAGAGGATTTTGAAAGCTCCGCGCTCTGTGTGTACCCGGGAGTACGGAAAACCACGGAAGGGAGAGCAAAAAAAGGAAGGGGGGGAATGGAAGATAAAAGCCGAGAGGGCGCTGTGGCTTCGGATGATGGTTTCGGGCGGTGACGCAACCTCGGCGAACGAAAAAAAAAAACCGGACGAACACGTGCGATCCGTGATACGTGTTCTCGCCGAAATCATATATGCGCATTCGAAAGTTAAGAAAGTGTGTTTTATATCGGGGAGAATGCTTTTCGCTACGAGAGATCGGGAGAGGCGAATAAATTTGCTCAGGGGGGTTTTCCAGCCGAATATAATGCCATTGTACGATCCAATCTTTCTTTTTTTATTCGCACACTTCTATCTCTGTATATATTATGTATTAATATATATCGCGGGTACATAAGACTTCCTAGTTTTATTATACATTCGAGGAAGCACCGCGGTGATGGTGCCAAGAGAAACGGAAACAAAACTTCAAAGCGAAGGGAGGAAAAGCCGGAAAAAGACACGGAGAAAATTTCCTTCGACAAAGTGAAAGAGCTTTGACACTCTCTTTCCATTTTCTTTTTTCACTTTTCTTTCTCTCTCGTGGACTCTTACTCGCGTGGATTCTTCCTTCGTGTTTGCAATATATTTAACACTCTGACGAATCGATCTCGTGAAAAATGATGGACCTGATGAAATTTGTCTCGGGATTTATTTTTTTTTAAATTTCCTTTTTTTTCTGGGTTCTATGCGCTCTATGGTGTTTTCTTTATTTGTAAAAAATACTTTGAAAGGGTGCGAGAAAAGAGGAAGCTCTTTCTGGAAAGCATCAGGTGTCAAGTTCTATGTACGATCCGACTGTAAATCATACTAGCGTCTCTTCCTGAAAACCGTACAAAACAAATTGTAAAGATTCCTCGCTTCGTGTATATTTTTCACCTTTTTTTCATCTTTCATCATCGATTTTTCTCGGATAGAAGTTCCCAGTGAATACTTTGCGCTCTCGATTCAGAAATTTTTCTGTGTACTGAATTTCGTTTGTCGTCAGTTATCGAGAAAAATATTTATTCCATTATTCTGTTATCGGAATGACAGATTGAGAAGCTTATGATAATAACCACCGACGAATAAGATATTTTCTTCCCATGGCGAGATCTCTACTCGAAGAACGAATTTAAATTTTATTTCACGACCATACGGGATCGCGGAGAAAAAAAACGAGAAAAAGTGTATGAGATAAAATTTGAAAGGCGATCAGTTAAAAAAAACCGCTTTTTTATACACTTTCGACAAAGTCTTCGCGATTCTTTTTTAAGATTTTCCTTCTCTCCTTTTATATTTTTGTTGAATTAGCGATTTTTTAAAAATAGAACGTATAAAAAATCCAACTGCCCTAACGAATAAATGTCATACTCTTTTTCTTATTCATCAAATAGAAATAAAAGAAATGTGCAAAGAACAAAAATAGCGAAGAGATAAGAATTGGTTGTGAAAAGAGATTTCGCGCGTCCGCAAAATTCATAAGACGCGGAGCTTTTTTTGAATTGACGTTTAATGTTTATGAAATATTCAGGTATACGAAAAAAGCTCGGTATAAAATAACTTTAACATTGTCTCGTAATATCTATTCATAGTGGAAAGAGAGTGATGGAGAGATGGGAAAAAAATGACATTTCGCTTCGCATTTTTAAGCTCAGAATTTTTTTGCAGGAGGCATCACTTTTTTCATTCAAGACCAAATATTTCTGTTGAGATTTCATATCGTTATTTTCGTATCCAAAACGCGATTCTACGCGAACAAAACATTTCCATCTCGAAATAATTTTATTATTTTTGTAGACTTGTAATTCCATACGCTTTTCGTTGAAACAACGAAGTTCGTGAAAATGACAAAAAACGTACCTCAACCATGAATTTTCAGTAAATCTGATTTTTTCTTTTCAATTCTATAAGTATATCCTTATTCGTAAAATGTTATACACCAGAAAAAAATTATTTTAACGTATTATTTAAATTATTTTTAAAAAATTCCATTTTTTGAATATAGAGCTTTTATACGAAAATTTCTACGAAAAGCTAAAGAGGATTATTTAAGAAATTCTTATAAAAATGTAATCCGCTGATTCTACTTTCCTTTTGCTACGCAAAGAAACCTTTGAATTAGACGGTCTCATCCTCAAGCATATTATTCTTTTGATCATATTAAAAAAAACGTTAAATTAAAAGACAGATCAATATATGTAATGTACTAAAAATTAAAGTATTGAGTTTAAGGGAAAAATGACAATAACGTACGGAATAACGAAAATATAGACGAAAAATTCTTGGAAAAAAGAAGGGGACGATTTTAATTGCCCTTAATGGGTTAAATCGCTTTGTTCGTTAACGAGCATGTAAAATTTTAGCTCGTCGTTTTATCTTTTCTTTCCCCGTTCGGTCTCTGGAAAGAAAAAAAAAGTGGGAACAAAAATGGGATCCTCGGACGTTTCATTTCTATCCTGCTCGCATTTCTCTCTCCTCACTGGTAGTCTCTCTGCCCATTTACGTCTCTGCATTCGTTCAACCAGCACTCAAGCTCGAGCTCTTCAAACCACACTTTTAAGCTCTCTCCCCCGACTGTACATCTCTCTCCCTCTCTTTCAGCGCTTGTCGCAACACTCTAAAAATGTTTAAACTGAGAAATTGAAAAATCCATTTATACGCAACGCCCCCAGGGCCAGCGGTTAACGTTGCACGATGAAACGTTACCGCGCTCTCTCTTTCTCTTTTCCCGCTGCTGTTTCTTTCTCCCTGCACAAGCAGGCACGGATTTCATGTCGGAAAGGTAAAAAATTATCTCGCTGCGTGCTCGAGCAAAGTTTTTGGTAGCTTAAGGTTAATTGCCTCGATGACGTTCATTCATCTATTTGATTTCTTTTTCGGCGCATATTGATTGCGAAACGAATTTTTTTCTCCATTCCCTTAATATATTCCCAAGCAAATCATTCCTTTTTTTCAGAATTAATTTGGAGAAAAAACGATCGAGTTTCCATCGAATTTATGCTATACCGAAACAACGATCTTTTCTTCTTCATTATTTTCCATTCCAGATGGTTTCTCATTATGATAACAAAGGGGCTAATAAACGATATTCGATGCGAACAGAATTTAGTTCATAATTCCATTCTATTTAAATAAATTTTTTTTTTCACGGACACATCGGGTGGTTCGAACTTCGTATCTATCGCACTCTTGCGAAGATATATTCAAAAAAATATAGTTAAACGAATTTCCGACATAAATTCAAAAATGTTGAGGTCAGCATTCAATACCATTTTTCGTTAAATCGTCCATCGAACGTTGTCAAATTTTTATGTTATTTTTTTAATCCGATATTGAAACGGAGCGCCTTTGTAACTTGATCATCGCCCACCCCGTACATGTCCAACGAAACAAATAAAAAAAGGGGGGTGGGGTTGAGAGGGAAAATTTCCGCTCGACTTTATTAACGAATCACATTCGTGTTCGACGATCCGAGCATCGCCCATTCTTCCTCCCGAATTTGAATCCGAATTATAATAATAATGATAAATAATTGGTAGCACGTGTCGGGATTTCACGGGCTATCCGAGCCTTTCCGCCTTTCCCGCGATTTATGACGATCCGCCTAAAACTCTGCAGACATTCGTGCCTGGAGAATTCACAATTTTTCCATCTACATGTACAAATACGTCGATATGGTTATATATTAATTTAAATGTATACACGTATATTTGGATACGGGAGCATGAGGAGATGGGACAGCGGTCGGAACGTCAGTAAATTCGCGAACGGATACAGAGGAACACGTCCGCGAGAGAACACTCGTATGGACTCCACGTGAACCAATAAATTCTGCATACTTTATTCGAGCTCACAATGCATCCCTTGTTGTTACTGTTTCTCCTACCTGAATTATAGATTCCGGTCTACCTCTACATATGTACACTTTTATACATCGGTACATGTGTCTAGACACGTTTATTTATATTCACAAATAATGTCATATAGTATATTAATATTTCTAGTACATACAGCCATGATCAAAAGTTTAAAAGCATTTAGCTGGTTTCCTTGAAATACACTCGTGCAGTCATTTGCACATCGCGAGTGTTTTAAGATTCCTTTTGTTATTGGATGCAATTCCGACTGGACGTGAAGCAGGAAATGCATCTATTGGGTGGTTTTTGTCAGATTTTATTTGTGTTTTTCAATTTTTGTACTACTCTCGTTTATGATAAACGTGAATAAAATCGAATAGGATGCATGTCCAAGGCAAGATCCCAAATTGTTCAGAGTTCAACCACTAGCTGCATGAATCGGGTTGTAGGACTTTGAGCTCTTTGGAATTTTGCCCATGAATAGCATGTTGGACAGTCGTACTCTGGACGTAATTTGGAACGCTACTGTTTTATAGAAAGAATGTCAAAATAGAAAGTGACAAATAAACCAAAGTTTCATTATTGAAAATGTTACAACGTTGTTAAGCTATTTGCGGAATTTATTAGAAATTGATTGATTGGTTTTTAGGACAGAATATTTTTGAATTAAACGGTTGTGAAGTCGAGCACGACTGCTGCTCAGAAATTTAATTGTCACAATTTCACAAGGTACTGTGATCTAATTGTAAAATTTATTTAATCAACATTTTCGGAGTTACAAGAACTGTTATGAATTTTATTCAATAAGACAGTGAAATCGATGGCAATTTAAAGCAATCTTTCATTTAACCCCAATGGATTGATAGTACCATTTCAAGATAATATTAATTTCCAATATGCATATCTTAAGAAGATTTCATATATATATTAACATGGCTCTGAACTTTTGACCTGGGTTGTACGTACATCGAATCTAGAAGGATTTATAATTGGTATGAGATACAGGAACTGCCGCGGTACCTATAAATTTTCACGCTCGTTGGATTTGCTATTGAAGGGCGGAGAGGGAACGTGTTTTGCGAGGGAACCAGTGACGCTCCTGATAGAAACTCCGGGTTAGTATCATATCGCGGGGTTAACATCCTACCTCGCTGCGATTACATTTCACCTAAAATAGCAACATCCACGATCATCTATATTCGCGTAATATGAGACCTTATGTGCCGTATAAGTTGCATACTTACACCCGTATATTCTCGAACCTCTCGAGAAACTTTGTTAGTTCCAAGTTCACGCTACAAGTGGCTGACGAATATCCAGGATATTATTTTCCAAAATACAAGTTCCCACTATCTCGTCGTTCATTTTTTAAATCGATGCGCTTTATTTATATTTCCGCAATACTGGTTATATATACATATATTGAGTAGTACTATACGTGGTAACAGTTTGAAAATTATTGTAATTTTTAATACAAAACACATAGTAATTTTGATCATTTGGTAATTATTTTGTTATTATTATAATTACTTTGGGATGAAAAATCTTAAAATTTTTGCAAACTGTAACCTCGGTACAAAAAACGTAGTAATATTTCGTAACAAAGTCCTCTCCGAGAATAAAATATTTGATGATTGTTCATCTGTTCAGTTATTTTCGAGCTTATTTTTCATTTTTTTCTTCATTTTTGTGGTCCAATATTTGGAGGGAGCTTTAAAGGTTTAATGAAATTTCATTTTCATGGCGAATCTGCGCCTGTGTTACGATTCATGCAAAATTGTTTTGGAAAAGGTGCGCCGGGTATTTTGAGTAGCTTGATACACTCTATTAACGTGACTGTCGATACAGCCTGGGGATATTCTCTGTAAAAAGTATGAGGTCTCGGTTGCCAGATATCTGCGGCGTTTCGCATCGCACCCTTCTCTCACCGTTTAATCATTATAGTATACGCTATTATTGAGCGATGCACGAGAGAGAGAGAGAGAGAGCTCTCGATGGCTGCTGTGTTTGTTCTTATCCCGCGAAGCCCTCCGGCGAAGAATTTATTATGGAATATACCCCCGGCTCGTGCAGAAAATTATTCATACATGCAGCGACGTTTTCATGTCGTTATCATCCACGACATGAAAACGTCTTCTCTTGCATTTTTTATTCTTCTCTCGTCTCGTCTCATTCTCCCCCAATTTTTTTTCACTCTCACGTTAATGACGTTACTTTTTTTAATCTCATCACGGAAAAATCTTGAATGGAAATTTCAATTTTCCCGAATATTATTGTTCGGGAGGTAATATTTTTTTAGTACTTGTTCCTCGGTCTTGATTTACTTACAAAAAGTGCATTGTATACATTTCGATTTTCAACATATTTTTTATTCAGTACTAGCCAGGTTACAGTGGCTCGGGCGCTTCGCGCCCTCGCGGTGATCGGAAGACTGATCCAAAATCCAGTTTTTTCGATTGTTTAATATGAATTCTGGGATTGCGCTCCGAATAATTACTATTTTTGTTATCTACGAAAAATTTCTGATCAAATAGGCTCTTAAAATCGAAAAAAAAATTTTTTTGAATTCTTACAGAGGTCACACTGGGTCCTGTAGATCCATGAAAAAATCAATTTGCGATATCTTTCCTTTTTCATGATGAAATTGACTTTGTAAGGGGTGATTTTTAAAGATTTTTGCAAGACGAATCGAATGGCGCAAGAATCACGCTATTACATCAATTTTTCGAAAAGTTATGACGTCCTGATTATTTTTGAAAAAATGGAAAGGAAAAATTCGCAAAAATTTTTGAATTTTTTTTTCTTGATTTCAAGAGCCTATTCGATCGGAAATTTCCCGTAGATAACGAAAATGCTACTTATTCAGGGCACAATTCAATAATTCATATTGAAAAATTGAAAAAACTGATCCAAAAATCAGTTTTTTGGCTTGTTCAATATGAATACACCGTGGATTTCCTTTCTCTTAACAAAATCAACTCTTATTGTGGATAATTTTTAAAGATTTTTGCAAAATGAAGAGAATGCCGCTGGAATTATGTTAATATATATCAATTATTTTAAAAGTTATCACGTCTTAATCATTTGTCAAATATTTTCAAATGATCCATTTCCGCTGCAATTTCGGAATAAAAAGTATATATAAACATTGTTCTGTCAACATGCAATGTCTAGTAAAAATTTAAAGTCAATCCATCGTCTAGTTTCCGAGTTTTATGGACACAAATATACGGAAGCTAAATTTTTATAAATAAGAATTGCGATAAATATTTGTACGAACATCATTCATTTTTTCCCAAAGTAATTTTTACTGTAAGTTTAATATTTACAATTTTTTATTTCATAAAAATCATTTCTTGATGGTAAATTATGAAAAAAGTGTACATTATACATATTTTATATTCGATTTTGAGGATCGTAGCTATGCAAGCGAAAATTATCGGCATAATTGTTGAATAATCTCTTGTCGGGAGTCGCAAAAGGATCAGAGTATAAGTCACCATAATCCATATCGTTCGAAAACTATTTATAAGTACATATATATTTGAGTAGCGAAACCGTGCACGTACGTTACATTCGTACACGAATGTATTTATATTTAATAACGGTGATAGAGATGAGGGTTGTTATCATATATGGATTTTTGGAGAGATTATAAAGGATTTTCCTACGGATAAGCGAAAGTTGATGGGTGAAAAAGAACTAGAGCGTGCATCGGGCAAAGGGATCAGAGAACGATGTATGCACTTGAAAATTTCAACGGTTGGTCAACCTTCCATCCCCGATTATTCGAGTGAGAATGATGATGGACGGCTCAATATATTAATTTCGAAATATACACGACCGTTTAATAGGAATCTATACAGAAATAAGCGCGAGAGGGATCTCGTTTATTTCGGTTTTTTTCATATCGTCCTGTCTGTGTTTTATTTTTATTTTTATTTTTTTTTAATGAAATTATTTTTCGCCCTCTATTTTCGTTTTTCTTTTTTTTTAGTATTATTTTCAAACTCTCATCCCTCAAATTTTTGCCTTGTCAGCTCTGTGTCACGATTACATGCGCGCGCGTGCCCTTGTCAAGCAAAGTGGAGCGTGAAAAAAGAGAGAGAGAGAGAGAGAGAGAGAGAGAGAGAGAGAGAGAGAGAGAGAGAGAGAGACAGTTGGCTCCTTCTTCTCTCGCTTCCGCCATATTTTTTTTCAACCGCAATTTTTTGTTCGCGACTCTTTGAATCCCGGTCACGGTCCATTCGACAAATGATCCGCGAGCTCGTCGATTGATTCGAAAAACCAGTAGCGCGTGCGTAATGGCGTTCCGGAAAAAATATTGTTCAACGAATTCTTTTTTTCCTTTCTTGTTTTATCCGCATTTTATCCCGAATAATATTTTCTCGCAGCAATAATATTCTCCCCCGTTTACATTGTTCATTATTTAAATATATATGTTGGGTTTTAATTTATTCCTTCGTCGGAGGCTTTTTCAGCGCGAATATCGAATTTCTACCCTCCCATCAGGTAATACATTTCTCGGCGGGAGAGGCGTTTTCCTCGGTGCCAACATTAGCGAAGTTCGCGTCTCTCTATCGTCGCCCGCGCGCATTCCGCGCCTCGGAGTCGCACTCCTCGTTATACGCGCCGATCTATACATTATTCTCATTTATACATCGATTTATAGAGAGCGCGTCCTCATAGATATATATGACCGGGAGAATTCACCCGTCGCGGGGACGGAGGCGACGAAGTGTGGGAACCGAACTTTAACGAGTCGTTAACTTTTCAGCGGGTATAAGCAGTGAACTCGTAACCGATAATTCCCTGCCTTCCTCTTCAATGATTCACCGTCATCTCGCTTTTCCTATGCTTCATTATATCTGTCGAACAACCTCATCGCCCTGCTCCCTAAACTTCTTTTTTTTTTAATTTTAAAGTCTTATTATTCTCCTCCCTTTTTCTCTCGCGCGTTTCTTTTTTGTCCTGTCCCCTTTCTTTCCCCATTCTCTTTACGTCGCAGATTCCTCGTGTACACGCGGACAAAAGTTGGCGCGATGTTTCCCGAGGCAACGCGAGAAAACTTTTTATTCGCCCGGCGCGTGTAATGATAGAAGGAGACCGGGATAACGGGAGAGGGAGAGAGAGTCGTTAATTGTGATGTTCGAAACGACTCTTTCAGAAGTAAAGTTTCCTCCTCCTTATTTCCTTTTTCACCCAGTATTCTCGCTTTCCTTTTCTTGTATCGACAAGGGTACCAACTAATTTCGCGACTTTCCACCGGCGGCTCGACGCGGATAATGATTTCCTTCCTCGGTTTGATAACTTTGCAAACAGCCGTGAAAGTTCGATGAGTCGAATCGCGCGCACGAGATCGATCATGTGCCGAATGACCACACAGGAAATGCTTTGAATCTTTTTTTTTCTCTCATTAAGCGATATTATTTAACGCCTCGGAAACGGCCGTCAATCCTTCCTTTTTCATTTTCGCGTTTTTTAACACGCGCTAAAAAGCTCCAGCGGTGTCTCGTAAATGGGCCGTTAAAAAATAACAGCAATAATAATCGAGAGCGTTACGTCGGAGAAAAGTCTGTCCGGGACGTCCCGGCGTATATATTCGAGCGTACGGGGCGAACTCGATGAAATTTATTTTAACAATTTTATCAGTAAACCGAGCAACGGCTCCTAAATCCCCGAATCGCTTAACCGTTGAGCTGGAGTAAAAAAAAAGGAAATAAAAAAAACGAAGGGAAAAAACAAAGAGGCGATGAAAAGCTGAGAGCCATGGGGGAGAATCAAGTAAAGTGTCAATCAGCCGTGATTACCTGTAGTTACAACCCAGCCGACGTCCCTTTCACCCTCTCTCTCTCTATCTTTCTCCGTCCCTGTTCTGTCCACAATTTTTCATTCTCCCTCGTCAACCGGAACGTGCCGGTCCGGGGGACGAATCCCGCTCCGGAGCGAGCGAGAGGGTGAAAAAAGGTTCTATGGGGTGTTTAGAGTTCGGGAGATTTATCACTCGCGTGTATCGATCGTGTTTGGAAAAAAAGAGAACGCGGATGATAAAAAAAAAAGACGGGCGTTCGGTAAGGACACTCTGCGGTGATTTCGCGATCCTGCCGATGACGAAACGTACGGCTCGTGATTTTTTTCCTCCTCCCCCCCGCCGCTGCTTTTTTATCTCCCTTCGGAGACTTATTTTCTCACCGCGGGGTGACAGAGAGAGAGAGAGGATTCTCGATGTATCGATGCGATACGACTGTCGAAATGGGACGCGAGCGCGCTCGCTCTCTCTGCTGCTGTTCGAGGCTACATAAAATGTGCACGGATTTGTCGAACGTGCGGGCCACCTATATGTCTGTTCTTTTTTTGCGGCCCTTTGTCGAGCCCGGGGAGGAAAGAGCGAGCCCGCCCGCTTCGACGATGAAAGAGCGAGAACTCTCTCGCTGATGGCAAATGGATCGACCGATCTCGTTCATATCCGAACGGGGTCGCCCTCGTAAAATTGATGTCCCGCTCTTTCCCTCGATGGGCATAAACTTTCGGATTCCTCCATTTCTCCTCCTGTGTACACGATTTTGTGTACACTTTGCCCTCGCGGAGAAAAAATTCACCGGGACGCGGTATGGAAAGGTGGAAAGAAATCGCGATCGGCGAGAATTTTCCTTCATTCGATCAATATATATTTTTAAACCTTTTTCATGAATTATATATATGCGCAGAATATATATATATATATATATACATTTTTCGTTCGATCTTCGCGGAGAATTAACGATCGCGCCTGAGAATTGCGGATGATTGCGTCGCGCGAGGGGAAAAAAAGTATGGTCGGCGGAGATGGCCGATGAAAGGATGAGGAGAAATCGTCGGGAGCTCCTTACGATTCTGTAAAATGGAATTGCTCTTATAAAGCAAATATATCCGCCACCAGAGGGCGCGGTGTTGATGGCTCATCACTCCGGAGCTGTCTGCGTCGACGTTTGGATATATGAATGTGAGACGATCGTCGACGCGGCGAAACGGAGGCGTCCCGATCGTGTCTCTCGGTGGAAGAGTTGGAAGAGTTGGTGGAAACGGAAGCTTTTTATACGCTTGGAATAGGGGAAGGGCCTCGTAAGGAGAGAGTGTCGTTTCGCGAGCATGATTTCGCCTCCCCGCGAGTTCACGCGCGGTGCTGCGCGAAAACTTTTGAGAGATCGCTGAGAAGGGGGAAAAAAAGTGGCGCGGAGGGAAAACGAGCGATGAGGCTCGCGGTCGACCGACGCCGCCGTCAGATGGCGCCCGACTTCGGAAGCCCGCGGGCGCGTTTCTTTCTCGTCGATCGCTCATAAATAACGATAACTAAACAATGAAGCGGAAACAAAAAATTGATAAGCAACGACGTTGGCCGCCATATTTCCCCCCGCGCGTAAACGATCCCGCTTTTATCGACGCGATATCGCGGCTCCCATTATTCTCCATTGGCCCTTTTTTCCCCTCTTTTGTTTTGTTTTTTTTTTTCATTTTCGACAATCTCGCTCGCCGATAATGCTCTCGGTACGCTCCACGCGAAAAAAAACAACGCTGTTTCGCAAAATCGTTCAACGTTTACTGGCAGTGAAATTTCGTTAGAGGTTACGAGACCGGACGATCGGGACCCATTTATTTTCTTTTCCGCGAGATTTTAACGGTGAACGCCGAATTACGCTTGTTACATTTTTTTTCCTCAATTTTTTTCTATACTTATATCGCAAAGTTATTTGCGCAGGAGTTTTGAATAGCAGCTCCGATTAATTTTACGTTCGCGAAACGGGAATAATAGGGGAAGGGGGAGAAGAAATCATTCGCCCGAATGCCATTCCTCCGAACATCCAATCGGTTTTTGAGATAAATTCGTGAATTCCCATCCGTGTGTGCCAGGTATTTTTTTTCGACGTTCACGTTGGAATTAATTAGCGTTTCGTCGATCTCGCAACGATTATGAGAGGCAATTTCGGTTGCTGCTCATCGTTATGTCCATCCTTTCGGTTTACCACAACCGTATATTGCATGTCATCTCTCTCTCTTTTGCTTTTTTGTAGGCAATGAAAAATGTGAAATGGAAAAGTTATAAAATGGAGAAGATCACACAAAAAATATATGACAAGTCATTTGCGGACCTAAATAATCGAAAATGGTAATCCTATCTTAAATTATTAAATAACCATAAGAAAATACATGAAAGCTGCTGGAAATTCTATTTTTGATGAAGTAACATCATCATAACAGAAAGATTGAAAACTTTGAATTCGAACTTCACTACTAAAAAATTTAAAGAAATAAGCTTGGGTTTTAAAATTTCACAGAAAATAATATGAAAAGCGAAATATCCAGAAAGTACAACGGATTAAAAATTCTTAGTGAATAAGTTAAGATCGTACTCTGATAAATTTAGAGGAAAACTCAGAAAAATATAATATACGAATACTCTGTAAATGGGGTAAAATATAACTTTCAGGATTAATAGCTCATCAGACCTAAGAAATGATAAAAATGAAATTTTGTAAATAAAAAATAAAAATAAATAATTAATTCCGAGATGAAGAACCTTGATCCAAGGCCCATTGTCAATAAATATTTTTTCACTAAAATGTGTGAATTTTAAAAAACTTACGAATTTAGCTAAATAAATATGTGCAAAATTACTGACAATAAAATTTATGCTTGTTATACTATTATATATACTACTGCTGCACTAACGAATAAATTACAAAATCTGTGCCAAATTTTCTCGTATATACGATTTATGACGAAATAACTTCTCGGGAGACAAATTAGTTTCGAGTTCATTAAGGCTAATGCGCATTGAATCGTTGATCAGCGGGGCGATGATGAATGCACGGAGAAAAAGAGGAAATATGTGTAGTTGAAATGGCCTTTCAGCGGTGAAAGTGACGTCGAATCGATATTTAACTTTTGCATAATATTGCGAGCGCAATCCTGACACGCTTAGAGGGGATTGAACGTTTAAACGTCAGGTACGGGTAGCTTAATGATTCCCAGGCTGAAACAGCTTTCTTGTCAAACTGAATGGTTTATTACGTGCTTCGGGCTCGCTGGATTTACGAGCGCCCCGACGCGCACACGAGTGTACATTTTCTTATGAATTATTGAATCGGCCACGAAAAGAGTTTACATTTTAAAAGTTTCGTCCTCTGCACTCAACCCGGCTTATCGATCGTACAGATTTTAGATTTTAACCACGAGATTTTTTTTTCGTTAGGGTCCTACATTCGTTTCGAAAAACTTTCTCGTCGACATGCAGAAGAAAAAAGTTACAAAAATAAAATTAAAAATAAATCTCTATTTTTCCCTAGCTGTCGCACTTTTATTTGGGAAAGCCAAAAATTACGTAGGATCGAATTTTTCGCTGAACCCGGACCACAAAATTCTTTACAATCGCGCAAACGCTGTTTTAACGCTTGTAAATTTAATCTTGATTGATTTATAGTCACAATCATTTTTTTCCCACTCTGGAGTTGGGAGTGTAAACACTTTTTTGCTGTCCAAATACTCCAATAAATTTTGCGACTATCTAGACGTGGCTGGTCCATAAAAATTTTCCAAAATTTTTTTGAAATAAATGAAATAAAAAATAAAATGAAAAAAAAAACTATCTACCATGAATGTACATATAAAATAGGTGAGCTATCGCATTTACATTTGAGAAAATAAAGTGTTAGGTTTTACTATCGACATTTCATCGTCAATATAATATATGATAAATGACGGAATGGTCGTTATACGTCTTGCCAACTCGAACCGAACGTGCATTGACTTTCAATATGTAGCGGGGAATTTGGTGTGCGCTTTATAGATATTTGATACACCCGCGTGTATTTATCGTCACGCGTACTCTCCCTCTCTCATATCTCGCGCTAGAGCACATACGACCTTCGCGAACTTTGCCATTTCATGATAAATTCGCCCTGCCACCTTCGAGGAAGAATGAGAGTATTTTTTCTTCATGTCAATTTGTTTCGCTCAACTCCGGAAGGAAGAGAGAAAGAGAAAAATGTCCCGAAGGCTATCCCATGAAATCGATTGTCCATTTTTTCCTATAATATTTCATCGACCACTTCTTCCATTTCATCATTTTCTTTTTTATTATTATTATATGTTTTTTGATGAACATTTTTGCATCGTTCGAAACATGAGAATTGAAAAAAAATTCACTCGTCGCTGATCCTCCGTTCAAATGAACAGCAGCCTTTCGAAAGTAAATTGTTGACCACGAGATAATTGTCAGTTTGAAAAATACGAATTTTAAATCGAGACGCGAAATATTTTTTTTTACGCGGCAATTCTTTCGCGGATGAGTGATTTACAAACGAGGGCTTTCCCAGCGTTTGATTTATTTTATTTTTTTTTTTCGTGCACGAAGAGATGCAATATGCTTTCGCGGTATATGATTATCCCAGTCCGATGCAATTGAAACTTTTACGACCTGTAAATCTTTCGTCCTTTATTTTCCTCGAGGAAAAAAAACAACACGGAACGTTCAATTTTTCATTCTCGCTGTATATTTTTCATGCTTTTATTACTTTTTTTCCCAATCTCATGAATTTCGATTAGTTTTTGAGTACATTTTTATCTGCTCACGTGTAAATTTGATATATATAATTGAAAATAACAAGTTATGTAATTATTGCTTCGCGAGGGTGTGCTTTCGTATAGTTTAAGTGAGATTCGAGCGTGCGCTTCGGGCGTGTGTATTAAAAGAGACGCGGCAAAGTTTGGCTCTAAGACGCGTGTCTGAAACGTCAGGATTTGTCAAAAGGCAAGGATAATAATTCGCACCGGTGCGCGGGCGGTAAAATAGCAAGAAAATTAAAGCGACAGCGCAACTATACACGTGGAGACACACGCCGATGGTTTCGTATTAATACACCAGGCGAATAGGTAAATAGGAAAAAATAAACATACACTGGTGCGCGATGAGTTTGCACTTTCGCAAATAGAGCATAAGGAAGTTACCGAGTCTCTCCGAGCACACGAGAGAGGGCTCCGCTCTTGGAATAATAACAATCATCTCAGTCGAGTTATTTTCAGAATAATAGGAATTATTTCCTGAAAATACACACTAGCGTTTCTCTGTAACCGACATCAGGGGGTTCTCTCGTCCGATAACGGACCGGACGAGGCGCATTTTCGCCCTCGCATTATTCCCACTGCGGTCTTCTGGGTCAATTTTACCTCTCCATTTGCACATGCTTTCACTCCCTCTCTCTCTCTGTCTCTCTCTTTTTTTCGTACTTGCCACCATTATCGAGAGCCGCGAAAATTCGTCGGTCGACTTGCCAAATCATTATTGTGGCTTCTCTGCGAGTCGAGCAGAGGAAAAGGCTTAAAACGTCCAAACTATACTTTTATTATTGTTTTTGTTCTTTTCGACGACATTTAAGAAACTGACTCTCGCGCTCTCTTTCTCGCATTCCCTTTGACTTGCCGGTAAGACTCGAACGAGTTTGCATATATTTATCAGTGGGGTGGTTAGAGGCTTCCAAAATGTGTGAAAATCTACATGGGAACAACAGTTTGAAAGAGAAGTTTGCTCGGTCTGCGCCGCGAGAGCGTGTGTGTTTCAACCGTCTCGTTTGGCTTTCTACCCCTCTTTGTTTCGTTCACGTTTTCTCGATCCCTCTTTCCTCCGTTTACCGAGTCTCCCCCCCCCCCCTCTCTCTCTCTCTCTGTTATTTTCGTTTAATGGCGCCTCGTCGAATGTCCCTTCAAACGACTTTTTTCGCGGTTATAATCCAGTTATGAGACGACCCGCTTTCCTCGTTTCATTTTTCCAGGACGAAGTCTCTCTCGCCATAAAATATATAGGCAAGGTTGTACCAAGGTTGTCCCGGAGTTAACGTTTGACGAAATTATTTGAAGAGACAAAGTCTTAAAATTCGTCAATAAGGCAAACGTTCCAATACTTTCTATACATATCTCCTATGTATTAAAAAAGACATGAAACCTTTTAATCGATTCATTGGGATAAAGCGCACTATGCGAAGTTATATGAAATATGCGCCTAGAAGAACAGCAAAATATCAATTTAAAAATGCCAAAAAGGAAAACACGGTCGCGTTGTTGCTTGTAAAATAAAAAAAAAACCAAAAACTTTACGAATTTTGTTTCTTTTTTTCAAAAATCTTCAAGAATCTTTCGAGAATTTCTACTCAAAAATAAATTCAACGTGCTGCTTTGGAAATAATGACTTTGATGTTATATTCATTTATTTCGGCTTGTAAAAATTTTCAGGAATTACCCATAATAAAAGTTGATTTCGTCGAGGACACGAAAAGATCTGGCCATTTGAAATTTTAATGTCTTTCTCTTTTCGATTTTCGGAAAATTAGACTGGAGGACCTTGAGCAACTTTGCAACACAATTTTCTATTATTTATATCCATTATACATTGACAAATATACCTGAATAGTTCGGGAATCGTAAACATTAAAAAAAAGAGAGAAAATTCGTCGAGCGTAACGAGAAAAAAAAATCTTCAAATTTTCGTTAATGGCTCGGTCATTATTGTTTCCATGGTGATCGGTCGATGTCGAGTGGAAAAACCGAACAATTAAGGTCTTAATTGGTTTTATAACGCAATTTGGAATCAGTTGCCCGGTAGAAAGTGTCGGGATAAGACGTGTCGGGTCTCGCCGGGTAGTTCGTTACCGAAAAACATTTCGTCGCAATTTGACAAGTGCAATTGAGTGAGTACCAGCTTAAATTCAGTGTCGGATGAATTTCATAGATTATTTATTTTTATTTATTTTTAAAATTAAACAAAAAATAAGATCTGTATTTTGAATCGCTAAAATATCAGACAATTTAGGTGAAACATTAAAGCACATTTTTATTTAAATATATGTAAAAAATTGGACGTAAAAACGTAAAAAAATGATAGTAATTTCTCAATTTGCTTCTACACGCGTCGACGAATGTTTCCGATCGTTTATTTCGAGTTTAATTCTATATTGATTTTTTTTCGAGTACGTCAAAATCACGCACGCGGTGAAATAAGTGAGGATTGGCCTGTGTGCAAAGTCTTTCTTAACGGACCTCGGGATCTGACCTTTTCGTGTCTAGGGGAGTTTGAGCGAAAAGAGAATCGAGGAGAGAGAGAGAGAGAGAGCAAAAAAATTACACAGCCGTTCTCCCAGAGTCTGTATTCACCGATCACTCGTTACCGCGCGGAGTCTCGTTCTCGTTTCCCTTTGTTCGTATACGTAACTCGCGAAAACGTTGGCTCGCGAGCCTAGCGGTTTAATCGGCGAGGCAAAGAGGAGAGAGCGGCGGCCGGAAAATGTGGGTGGGATTATTCGTGTGGGCTCGCAACGAAACGCGAGAACGATCGAACCCAAAATGCTGCAACTTCAACTCTCGCGGAACACACACCGCGGGGAAACAGAGACGGACCCATCAGCGAAACGAAGACCGGAATGGATAAAGAGAACGAAAAAGTGGTGATTTTGTGCATGCCCGCGCGTGCAAGAATTTCGTTACGTATATACACATAACAAGTTTTCGCGGCGCTGTTATACCCGAGTTTTACGTACGCGCTCTCTTATATACTCGATGGATTTCAACGAGTACAGCGCAATAAGGCCTGCCTATATTCCAATCCAGAAAACAGGAATCCTTTGACGTATAGCTTTTTCGCTTTGGATTTACATATTGAAATTGATTAACAGAGGAATCGCGCTTTTGATCTCTTTCTACTTTTCATTTCTCTTTTCATCTTTATTCGCTCTATTTTTTTTTATATCTTCAAAAAAATTTATTTGATTTTGTTACTTTATTATTATTATTATTATTATCGTTATTATTATTGTGCGTAGTATCATGCTTGTCATGAACAAGAGAGAATAGAATCGAAGCGTGTGATATACGGGACCGCGTTCGATACTCTCGCGTGTCCGACAAACCGGGTGAAAAATAAAAAAATTCAATCGATTTTGCGGTCAGCCACGTGTATCGTAAATATTGTTTTTCTCCCGGAACGTGTTTGCATTTTATTTTTTCGGAAATTCTGTACATATGCGAATGAATTCAAATCCAAATTTTTCGAACAATCATCTTTATTCCGCACGAAAAAATTGTTGTGAAATATTGTAAACGCGATGTTTTTTTTATCTATATATATATATATATATTTGTTTTTGCAGAACTCTCGCATGCGAACTAATCGCAATTTATCGCGTATTCAATCATTTTGCATTGAGCGCGAAAAAATTATTCGGGAATAAGAGGTAGCCGGTTTTATTGATATTTTATTTTCTAATCTGAGAGAGTTTTTTGTATTCGTCGAAAAAAAAAACAAGGGAAGGCTGTGATGTTAAATTTAATGCCACTTCGTAAATCGGATGTTGTAAAAATAATCCTTTATTTTCGCTCGTCCCGCGAAACTGCATAGATCGTTCGAATGCAAATCGTAGTAATCAACTTGAGGATAAAAAGACTTCCGAATGACCATGAAAACTGCAAAGTGCAGGAAAATATCCGAGAAAACTCGATGTTTTGCGACACAGCGAGTTTCCTTCTATTTTTTTGCCAGCTCTTTTTTGCGATGCTGTTTTCAACTTCGAGTCTCGTGTGCATACGCTCGAGTTTTTGTTTTTTTTATTTTTCTTGTTCTCCTTTTTTTCTCTTTTCCGTCATTAATCCCGTATCATAAATTCACATCATAGAATGCACGAACTCGTAGCAGGTAATATTTATTATTCGAGCGAGTTACCGTTCTGAGAGTTTTCCTCATCTCGGCGCGCGCCGACGAATTATTTTTTTTATTCACGAGGACGAAAATTGCGAGCGTCTCGTGCACGAAAAAATTCAAGAAGATGTATTTATATAACCTTTTACAGTATCTTTTATTTTAAAAAAAAAATTTTTTTTCTGAAGAAAATAAGTATAAAGATTTTGGAAAGAGAACGATGTTGAAAAATTGGCGAACGATCGTTGCTAAAAAGTATTTCTGAACGTGTAAAAGTAGCTGGATCACGAGAGGCAAGGACGGCGGTTCGGAGTGCGCTCTGACCTGGCCGGAAGTTGGATTTCGCAATCGGCCACGTAAGCGAAATACGGACGAAGGAGAACGAGTGTGTGATCAGAGCGAAAAGAGAGTGAGATTTGTGGTGGAACGTTGATCGTGCACACACCGGCAAAGGCGACCGTAATAACATACTTTGCCCGAAAACGTATCATACACTCTAGCAAACTGTGTACTCGCGCATCCAGCGACACGGAAAGAATATTTTTAGAGTGCGAAAATAAAATATTACAACTGCATGTAACTTTATATAAAAATGTTACTGAATTAAGATGATTGTGCTGTTATAAGTTTTATATTGGATAAAAACATTAAAATAGAGGCGATGAAATTGTACAACGAGAAAAAATAGATTTTTTTAGGTCATTGAAGATTTCGATTAGAAATTTAATTTCAAAATGTACAATTTTTATCACAAGGCCTTATTATAGCGGAATATTCAATACTTTGGTAGATAAATTTTTAAAAATTGATGATTAGGTACAGTTAAGAGTTTTTATTGACTTTTTAATTAAAAATGATTACGGTGTCGTAAAAATCGTGGTTATCGAGGTAATTATAGAAAACTATGCAATACAAATTTTTTAAAATGTGTTGAAACGTTATGTATGATTGAAAAAGTCATTAACTATAAATTTTCTCATATTTTCTTCAATTATCAATAATAATTCAGAATTAATGATTTAGATCATTATTTTTTAAGTGTGTTGCTCAATATGAAATGATATTTTCAAAATGTATGAAAATTTCACGACGATTAGAAAGCTCTTCACTGAGAAATAATTTTTTTTTAAAATTCACGAAGTCATATGGAAATGGTGTTATTTTTATTTCATGAAAATTGGAATTCTCGTGTAGTTTGCATAAAACATCCAAAGGTTATTTCTCCTTAATAAAAACATATACCTTCAATTCTGTAATACACATAAATCGAATAAAATTTATTCCGAAATGTATACTTAACATACGAATCTTTCATCGACATTAAAAATAATTTCGTAAAATAGTACGCACTCAACATTCTTAACGATATTCAATTATGACAGTATTGAATATTATAGCACGACTATTTTAATTAAAAACCGAAACATAAATTCACGAAAATGAAAGCTATAGTTATTTTACAAAATTTTGGTAATCATAATATTAAGGAAATATGACGTGATGTAATATTATTGGGTTGCGCAAAGAGGCTTACATGAATTGGGAATTCAGTAAAGAGTATATGCGTGTGTGACGTGAGCGAAGAATCGTTGGCCGTGTGTGCTCGCTCTTTGGAGGCTAAATGTCGCCCGAGAGCATTTGCGGAGGGCTGTACGGAGTTGACGCGCGTACGAACTCGTACGTAACGCATTTGTTGCCTGTAATGGTTATTTATGCGCTTATCGGCGGAGCGCACAAGTGCCTCGGGGCGCGTTTATCGATCATATACACGGCCGCGTTTACTTCCTTCGCACACACGCCCGGATCATTGCCAAGCACGCACTTTCGTTCAGACTTTGCCCCTCGAAACGCGCTTGGTGCCCCTTCGTTCGCCATTATGCTTTTATACAAAGGATAATAAACGCGCAACCTCAATCAGGTCACTGCCGTTTGCACCGGCTACATTTTATTATTCACATCCCTCCCGCATTCGCCGAAAATAATTCACTTTTCGAAAATATATATATAGCGCAGATATTTCAATCGTTGAACATATTTCGCCATTTTATTTCGTTAATTATAATTTTATTCTTAAAATATTTTATGATTTCTGTCATAGATATTCTTGTACGAAGCGGTTAAATAGATTTCTTGTTGGATATTTCATTGAACGACTGGGATGTAATTTGAGAAGGTTTTACCATCTAGAATCAATGTATTTCTGTTCAGAAATAAGGTTTTTCTGTTCAGAAAATACTTCTGTAGATAGCGTCTTTTATAATTAAAAACATTGGCTATTTCAATCATCACCTTTGAGACTTTAATTTAGTAAATTTATCTTCAATCTGTACCCGAAATAACCTTTGGATGTGAAGGTGATGCTAGAACCTACTTAATTTTGAAGAATGCTTCGGCGCGATTATTTTTTTTTTAACTGAAGGAAAATTACCTAATTACGATTGCTATATATATATGCTCGAGCGATAATTTCTGTTCCCGTTTTAGTTTTTCCAATGGACGATACCGAAGTAGGTAATGACTAAACGAAATTGATAATTGGTTCTGCATATAGTTTCACATTAGGTAAAGTGCAAATTGTTCTTATTAACTAATTAAAGTAGTACGCCGCGACAGTCTCATTAAAACATTATAGTCAAATTCGATATATTTTAATTCAATCAGAATGGGGTTGAAAGTAAAATCTTTATTATACCATTCTTATTTATTTTTCATCATTTTAATTTTGACTCGTTTGAATAATTTAATTTAATTTGGGAAGGATTTCAAAAATAGTCTTTGTTAAATGTGACTTATTTTCGTAAAAAATTGGTGAAAATTATAGACTTCTTTTTCTTACTCAATTATTTTTGCTGTTAGTTATTATATCAATTAATAAAATTGAAGTATCTTAAATCTGTACTCTGTTCAGAAAATATTCGATTAAAATAATTAAAAAAATATATTCTATAGCGTAAATATTCAACTACATAAGAATAAACAACTTTAAAAATTTAGAGCGCAGAAGAAATTATATGAGAAGTTATATGCCTTCGCGTTCATTCTCATCCGTTTTTATTGCCACTTAATAGAGTGGACTGTCAGAAATGTTGACAAAGTTTTATAGCTGAACAGGTACGAGCGACGCTCGATACTTGTCCTGAGAAATGAAAATTTGACAACAGATGATGCTTATAATTCATCGATGTTGCAATAAACACAATTCATTGAAAAATTTTCATTTTTGAGGAAAGTATCGAGCTCCGCTCATCCCTGTTGCTAAAAATATCGATTTTTAACACATCTTTGAATCTTTTACTAAATACACAGGTGTCATTATTTTACACCATTTCCTTTTACCACTCACACAATTCGGTTAACACCGCGAAATTTTTTAAAGTGATACATAATCTCAAAGTCAAAGTCATGAATAGCCTTTGTTACTCGTCAAAAAAATCTGAGTTAAAAGTAATAAATAAAACAATATTGTTGTCCTGCATGAGATTCTCATGCAGTTCAAATTTTACAATTTACACAATAAAAACTGCTTTTTTAAATTAAATTTCTACGATGATTTTTCGCGGAACTGAAGTCGTTAAAAAAAGTAGGAACATTGTCTAATTTTTGCGGTTAGTGGATTATTCCCATATTCTCGTCAGTCCTTTCGTTATCCGCACGCGAGCGTTCTGGGACCGAATGTACTTCTGTAATACGTGAGAGCGAGAACTCCGCGGCGGAATATCCAGCCTGCACGTACCAGTTTTGACGTACATATTGCACCGAGCGAGTAGACACATACGCGTGTATATTGTGATGCGAGGTACATGGTAACTCTGAGAAACTCGACTACATCTCTCTCTCTCTTCTTTCCTCTGTCTCTTTCTCTCTCTCTCTCTCCGTCTGATCTTGCCATATACCGAATCAGGAGACGTAGACGAAGTTCGCCTTCCGACACATTCGGGGCCTCGAGCGGGTCTCCCCGGGCGATTCTCACCATCAAAACCAGAGAGCGAATGGAGAATCCGAGCAGATGAAGCGTGCACGAAGAGAGAACACGTGCAACTCGGTGCACGCACGCGCACGCTTTTCTCGATCCCGTCGACGCGAGAGTATCGCCGCCGTCTGTTCCCCAACGTTCCTTCCACCCCCTCTCGCGTTTCTCCTTTTTTGTTCATCATCATTTTTTATCAATCATTTTTTTTATCAATCCGGACCTTCTTACCGACCGAAAAAATCGTAAAAACGGCGAATTTCGGCTCGCAAAATTCGCCGTGTGTGTGTATATAGTACGATAAAGAAAAAAAAAATTCTCCGCGGAGAGGAAAGAGAAATTCGAGATCGAAAAAGAAGAATGAACTCTTTTTATGATTTTTTTTTTCATCTCTCCCATATCGGAAAAATCTTTTGTACGCGCTCGCGAGTACACAAACTCGTAATTGTGTGTACCTTGCCCATTTCCCATCCCGGGTGGAATATCTGTTTCGCGGGAGAAAGGCGGAGCCATCCCGGAAGAAAGCACGTCGGTTCGATACGCTGGACGCCACCCGGTCGTTGGCACGAAAATATTTGAAAAGTCGACGCACGAAAATTTAATTTCCGGTCGTTTTTCGCGAAAAATCTTAACACAACAAAAAATCTTAAAAATCTGTTTCTCAATCCCAGCACCAAAGGAGATCGACTCGTACATTTGAAAAAAAATATGAAAGAAAAGCACACTCCTCATTTTGAAAAAGCTCTCTCATTTTTCTCAACTCGAATTTCATTCCTGCGACTTATTTTTTTTTTCACTTTTCGCGCATTTCACCGGGAAATATGTGTTCGGAATCGCGAAGAGTTGCCAATGATCGTGCCGGGAGTCGAAACTGGAAACGTTGCACATTGTGGAAAGTTCCTTTACCCCCTATTTTCCGTCCCGGTCGTACAGCTTGTTTTCCTGCCCCTCGAATCTGTCTCGCTCCCGGTTTGTACACAAACGCGCTGTGTGCATCTGTGGAGATATGTATCTTGGAGGTGGACCGCGCGTTCGTAGACACGAGAGGTATCGGTCACTCGGTATTGGAAGTTCGCCAAGGTACTCTACATTTTTCCATACGCCCGACATCGAGAGAGAAAGAGAGAGAGAAAGAGTCCCCACTGGCCTTTTCCATCGCTCCAACCCACATATAGTCCTCCTGCCTGTATTTGCACAGGATAATGTATGCATACGAGTCATTTTTTCAAAATTCCTCCTGGACCGGACAGTGATCGATTCCAGCAAAACTGAAAAAAATTGCCTCTTCTTCATTCTCCTTCCCTCCTCCCCCTCTATATCTCTCTATTTCCCACATATACTTCATGCGTTCCCATATATCAGCTCGTTTCCATGTTTATACGAAATATATATCTTTCTCGGAATATTTTGTTTTCAGTAGACGTTATTTGCTGGTAAAAAATAGGCAATTCGTGGAAAAACGAAAAAAAAGAATATACACCATGATATCGGATTGTAATAAAATTTGAATGCACGCTGTGTAATTATTGTACGATTCGTGTTGTTTTTTTTTGGAAAAAAAAAACGTTATACCTGTGGATCGCGGAGCGAGAGGATTCGGTTACGTCGGAGCAAATGCATACGTCGATGCGCCGTATATTTTTCTATCCGGACAGAGACGAGCACAAAAATACGTGTTTTCCCCCCCGTTTTTTTTTTTCGACGAGCGTGTGTGTATCTCGCTGTTTCGCTCGTCGGGGGAGGTACGGACGTATTCGTAGGTATATGCGAGGCGTGGGAGGGCATCGATCATCAGGTTCCATCGTATGTACCCTATCCGAAAACGCGAGTACTCCCCCCCTCCCGGGCTTACTTTCCTCAATGCCGAGCAGAATGAATGAATATGGGCGCGTTTTCCATCCCTCGTATGTTTCGAGTGTGTTATATATCTACACATTCCCGAACGCTCGTCTCCGTCAGACGAAGCACAACAGGATAGACCGGTCATACATCCAACATCGTACGCCATATCGCCTATATCATAAATGTGGTTGAAAACCAAAGGGACCACCCTCCGGACCTTTTTCACCCCTCTTTCTCTCTCTCTCAATCTCTCTCGCTCGATCCTCTTCATCCTCCTCCCCTCTGCGGAGCGAGCCTGTATGTTTTGTCCTCCCGTGTTTTCCATTCGGCTGCTTTTTTTTTGTTCCTTTCTTTCCCGTTTTTTCACCCCTTTTTCCATTTCATTTTTTTTCCTCCTACTCTCTTGTTTCCTTTTCGGTACGTTGACGACGTACCAAATATTCGGCTATGTCGGAAGGTCTCTCCTCTCCCCCCTCCCCTCTCTCTCTACGTGTATCCCTGCGGCTTGTCAAACGTCCGTATGCTTTTTTCCCTATACCCTCTGCTTTCCTCACTATACTTTTTACCTCCCCCCGCTGGATATGTATTACATTTTTTTTCGTCATAAAGAACATTTTTGCGGAAATGTGTTTAATATCGCGGTTACTCTGCTGTATGTTTTCGCATATTTATAAAATTCATTATCTTTTTGTATTTTTTGGTTTACTTTTGTAACATTTATTGTTTATTTTATATTTAGGTATTTTTCGCATATTTATAAAATTCATTATTTTTTCGTATTTTTTGTTTTTATTTTGTAACATTTATCGTTTATTTCATATTTAGGTATTCTTTATTTACTCGCATCAAAAAAAGGCGACGTATGTCTAACTGTAGAATGTTTTTGTAACCAGAAAAGAGAAATGAGTCGCATTGTATCGGTGTTCTTTAAATATTTGCGGCATTAATAACGTAAAAACAATTTCTGAAAAAAATGCCGCGGAGTGGGAGACAGAGCGAAACAAAGGCAAAAAATAAATAAATAATGGAAACAGCAACAAAACGGGTGTTACGGGATTTTCTCCATGAGAAATTAAAACGAATGCTCTGTTGCACAATGTACAGAAATTTGCTTCACAAAACTAGCAAGGGCGTGTTCACGGGGCCTGCAGGAGACGAGAGAAAAAAAAACGAACGAATAAATGTATAATATATTTCTATAAAATGAAACGCGGTTAGCCCGGTTTACCACAACATTTTTCTCTCCTCCCTGCGCGAGTCTCGACCAGCGATGAAAAAGATTTTTCACGGACGAAGGAGCCACAAGCCACAGGCTTTTCCCCGTTAAATTGTTCAAATGATAGTTCTCGGCGAAAAATCTGGCGATCCTCAAGATTTTCAAGTGTCAAAACTCACTCACACACTGCATGGTCACGAATTCTCAAAAGCAAACGTAAGCCCTTCATTTAAAATCTATAATAATAGTAAAAACGGGATTTTATTCTAAAAATAATGAATCACGAGACTATGACGAAAGAGGATTTGCTTCGTCAGACTTGCATGAACGATTTCAATAGATGAAAGCAGAAGAGAAGACGAGCAAATGGTGGGTCGATGCACACAGGATTGATGCACTTCCGAACCTTTAACGAAGATAAATGCAATAAAATCCGTACTGCACCTGGTTCCATACGTTTCTGGCTTTTCTTTAAGGGTGAATCGTGATTTGGGTAATTGCAACAAGTTTCTAAATTTTTTATATGTTCTTTCGAAATTTATGAAAAATTGAACCATTACATATTTATGAAAGACTTATTTAAATTATTTAAGATAAAATGTAGAAAATATATGATTATAAAAATATTCCATAAATGAATCCAATCTATCACGGGAAATGAAAGTTATTTTTCAATTATATTTATTTTAATAATTTTTTTATATTTTGAAGTTTCTTTATTATTTTGTATCTCGTTTGACAATACATATGCAGTACGTATCGATGGTACTTTCTTAAATTTTTGGCTTGTACGTGCAACATGTTGCGAGAAAAAAAAGTCTTTTCGGGGCATTAGAGAAGACATCGAGTTCTCTAGTTTTTGTTCCAGGCAGCTATTACCGTTTTCTTCCTCTTTTTATACTCTTATCGTTAAGCGGATATTAGATAACCGATACAGTCACGATACCCGAACGAACGGCGAACTCTTCTCGAAAAGAAAACCCAACCTCCGCTTTTATTTCTCCATTCTGATGCATTCAATGAACGTTTGAAAAACGAGCAGAATTTTACGAATACACGATCCTTCCTTTTTTGTTGGTCCTTCATTCGTTATTTATTTTTTTTACTCCCTCGATATTTCTTTTTCACATCTCGCACGTGAAATTGAAACATTAAATTTCTTTCGCATATGGATAATAATTGTCTCCGCCGTATTCAGAGCTCGGAATGAATATTCTCGGTAATTTTGTTGCAAACAATGCGCGGACTGTCCGATAACTCTGCGCTCGTTCGTGTGCCCGCAGCGTCTCTCCGGCCTCCCGGCCGCCACGTAACTCGTGATGCAAGTGCGTTTTAACGTCATCCTCCGAATGAGGGACACGTGAGTGCATCGTGACAGGTGGGACGGACGATATGCGACCATCTCCCTACTACGAACATCTCTGCCTCGTTTCTACAACTCTACTTTCCATCGGATCTTCCATGTGAGTCCAAAAACTTCATTTTTTCAATTTTTCGCATGCTCTTTCTCAACTTTTTTTTCTGCACTGAATTTGATTCATGTTGTTAGAATAATTTTAGGAGTTTTTAGCACTTTTATTGATGCTCATCGTATACATTTTTATTTAGTCCCCCCCCCACACCCTTTCTTAAAAAAAATTTTTTTCTGAGGGAAAATTGAAATCGCGGATAATAGTTAGTCTATTATTGAGCGGGCTTGGCTAGTCCGGCAATCGTACCAATTTTGCTTCAGCAGCAAGGAAATTATGGGATGAGTCGCAGTTTCATCTCGGTTATCCGATCGTCGATCAAACATTGTAAAGCTCTCGTTCATCCTTTCATCCGTGTTTATATTTGATGTGCACGGAATGGGAGTTTTACTCCATCGCGTTTTCATTTAACGAATTTGGGCAAATATCAACAGATATACCTATTAACGCTTTGAACAATTTATTTTTATACAGAGAACCAATAATTTTTATATTTTTATTCGAGAAATTTTACTTCAAGAATTTCTCTCTTCGGGGTTGATTTTTTTTTTAATCGGGACGACTCGATCCTCACCTGGATGGCCCATATGTGTATAAATTCATTTATTTTTATACAGAGAACCAATTATTTTTACATTTTTACTTGAGAAATCGTATTTCAAGAGTTTCTCTATTCGCGAGTTGATTTTTTTAAATTAGAGCGACTCGATCCTCACCTGGAATGGCCCATATGTGTGTAACAATTTATTTTATACACAGAACCAATTATTTTTATATTTTTCTCGAGAAATCTTACTTCAAGAGTTTCTCTCCTCGCGAGTTGATTTTTTTTTTAATCGGGAGAAACTCGATCCTAACCTGGAATGGCCCATATGTAAGTAACAATTTATTTTTATACAGAGAACCAATTATTTTTATATTTTTACTTGAGAAATTTTACTTCAAGAGTTTCTCTCTTTGCGAGTTGATTTTTTTTTAATCGGAGCAACTCGATCCTCACCTGGATTGGCCCATATGTATGTAACAATTTATTTTTATACAGAGAACCAATTATTTTTATATTTTTACTCGAGAAATCTTACTTCAAGAGTTTCTCTCTTCGCGAGTTGATTTTTTTTTTAATCGGAGCGTCTCGATCCTCACCTGGAATGGCCTATACGTGTATAAGGCTGAGAACACACTCAGGTGCATACGAATGAGTTACTTATACACAAAGCTGCCCGTATATCGACATTAAAGTGAACAAAAGCTCGCAGCGAGGTACATTGAATTGAGTCAAGCTGAGCTCTCCCTGTTTTACGAATAATAATAAACGAGTGGGTCGCATCTTTTCTCTCGTTTTTTCACCATTTTTTCGATTTGAAAAGAATTGTTTTCAACAATGGTAATTCTTTTGGTCTGAATTTAAATTATCTTGGGTATTTCGAAAATTGCATTCGGGGTTTACGAGTGCAAAAAAACATCGTGTATGAATACATATAATATGGAAGAATCTTAATTTATTTTATGTCGAATTGTTGAAATTTTGAAAAATATGCAGAATTTCAATGTGCATAGAGAGAATTTTATATGAAATTTATGTTTTTTTTGTAATATGATGACTGAACGAAACATACATTAGGAATTCTGATTTTAAACTGCTTTCAAAAGTTCAGAGATCCAAAAATATAAATTTTTTTCATATTATAAAAACATATAGTAAATTTTCGTATAAAATTCTCTGTACAGATAAAAGAAATAGTAAAATTTTTGGGGTATTGTAAAAATTCGAATTGAAAATATTATACATTAAAAAAATATATAATAATTTCATTGTACTTACTTTGCATTCGACTGAAGAGTGTGCTGAAGGAATTATCGCTCCAGAAGTCATAGCCTCTTATGGGGTTCTCGAGGCTGTCGTCCATGTCGTCCTGACGATAGTCCGGTACTCCGAATAGTGGCCCGAATAGCGAGGGTGTATTTGGCAATACGATAAAAGTGTCGACATTTTTCATTCCGTCTTCAGAATCTTTCGGTTTCGCTGCACCTGTTGACCAAAAATCCAAACTTAAAAAAAAAACATTTTATTTCCTCAATCCGCCATTACGATTGATTTTTTTTTATCAAGAGTGTGTATAAAAAATTTATAAGAAGATACGAAGAACTATTTCATTTATAATTCTTTTTATCCAGTTCGAAGGAAGGGAATAAGGGTGAAAAAAACCGATCGGTATAGAAGGGCAATCGAGTGCAATCGATTTATTTTCTGCTCCGGATTACTCGTGTGTTTAATGGAAATAGTATTTGGCCGAGGAGCGGAATCGTGGGAAATCGATAAAATTTTTTCTCCACTCGGACATTCGTCGACGTAAAAAAATTTGTACAAATACATGAGCAAAAGGGAGCAAAAGGGCGCACTGAGAAAAAAAATGTAATAACGAAGGAGTCCACACAAGGAGCTGACGCTGCTCGCTGATATATTTTTCATCCCTCTCAGTTTTCTCTTTCAATTTTTCTCTCGATATCGTTTATCGAAGAGTTCGCGAAATAATCGTTCGGGATCCCTGAGAGATTTGAATCGGTATATTTCTCGGGTCGTTCCATATTCCAATGCGACCGGAGGCAGAGGAATCTCGCACGGTCTGGAATGACAAAATTAATCTCCCCAATGGTTGATGCTTGATTTTCTTCCAGAGTCTCGCGCTCTTCCTCTCCTCCCACAATCTCCCGGAATAATATACATATATATGGGTTATTTAACGTGAATTGAAAGAAAATTTGAGCCCGCTACATTCTTGGCACGGCCCTTCAATTTTACAAACGTTCTTACTGGCAGAATAGAACCGGAACGAGACAGCATTGAAAATAAAATGAAAACAAGCACGACGAGCCTTCTTAAATCTCATTTATCTCGGAGAGAGCTTTTTCAACCTTATTGCACATGAAGCCGGGGCAAAGGATGAGATCTTAATTTATCGTCAACATTCGCCAAAACGTCTCCCGCTCGCCGAATATATATCCACGAGGAAATACACACGGGGAAAATTGAAATTTTAAACTGTTTTCACTTCCAATATTTTCTTCCGTCGCTATATACACAGATATCTCGCTTATTCAGGATGAAAAATTGATGAACTCGTAGCTATACGTCCGGGTACGTATCCAACAAAATTTACGGATTATTTCGACACTTGGGTATGGAATATCCCATATTTAGCGTTAGATATGTGACGAGACGTATAGATGGAAAATCCCAGACACCCCTCGCGATCTTGAGACGGTCCGGGTCGCGCACCAAGCTTTCCTGAATTGAATTTCGTATTCGATTCGCCGGGAAAACTCCGCGACGCGTCATACTTCCGCGCGAGAAGCAGAAGACGGGGGATAGAGCGAGAGGGTGAAAGAAGTGAGAAGAAAGAGAGACTACCGAGGGAGTACACGCGAGTAAGATTCTTTGGAATTCTTGGTGAGATACTTGAAATATTCAGGATCTTGGAAAACAAAGTTTCGTGGCAGGGTTCAGCCTGCATTTTCGTATATATGTAGATATTTTATATATATAAGGTAACGTACATATACAGGGGCTTGAATAAGGGTTGTAGGTTGGAAAGATCGCGGCACACGCCAGGTTTTCTGCCTCGCGCGCCTACCTTCCCTAAAGATGAGAAAGTGGATGAAAAGAGGGAGAGAAAACGATAGTGTGTTGGAGCGCCCGGGGAGTGAGAAAAAGAGAGAAAACGAAAATAGGAGAAATTGAAGCAACCGATCTTGAAATGTTACAGCGATGAGTCCTCCAGCTACAGACAAATATTCTATTCTGTATATTTTTTTTTCTTTTATGTATACGTACACGTACATACTTTTCTCTTTTTCACTTTCTTAGAAATTTGCTACTGGGAACGAACAGTTATACCAGGCGTTGAAGGATCTTTTTATAATTTATTCAGAGCAGGGACTTTTTTTGATAAATTTCTTTTTTTGCGTTTGGTTATTCAAATGTATAATTAATGCTAAAATTATTGCGGACAAGGGAGATTTCCTCAAATATATTTAATTGCTTATACTAGGGAATCAATAAATAGTATATAGATATTTTTGCCACATCTGTTTTACGATGATAATTTCTTGAAAAATGTGAAAAATGTGAAAAACATATTTGAGACGAAATCTACGAATTCATATTGAAAAATCGAAAAAATTGACTTTTCGATCAGTTTTTTTGAATTTTTCAATATAAATTATTGAATTTCGCTCCAAATAATTATCATTTTCATTATCTACGGAAAATTTCCGATCGAATAGGCTCTTAAAATCGAGAAAAAAAAAATTTCAAGAATTTTGGTGAGTCACACTGGGTCTCGTGGACCCATGAAAATTTCAATTTGCGATATCTTATCTTTCTCTTGACCAAATCAACTTTAATAAGGGTGATTTTTAAAGATTTTTGCAAAACGAAGCGATTGGCGCAAGAATCACGTTAAAATATCAATTTTTTAAAAAGTTATCACGACTTGAAGATTTTTGAAAAAATGGAAAGGGGTATACCTTAAAAAATTCGTAAAAATTTTTGAATTTTTTTTTATCGATTTTAAGACCCTATTCGATCGGAAATTTCCTGCAGATACCGAAAATGCTACTTATTCGAGGCGGAATCCAAGAATTCATATTGAAAAATCGAAAAAATTGACTTTTCGATCAGTTTTTTCAATTTTTCAATATGAATTCTTGAATTTCGCTCTGAATAAGTAGCATTTTCGTTATCTGCAGGAAATTTCCGATCGAATAAGGTCTTAAAATCGAAAAAAAAAATTCAAAAATTTTTGCCAATTTTTTAAGGTATACCCTTTCCATTTTTTCAAAAATCTTCATAACGTCATAACTTTTTGAAAAATTGATGAATTAATCTGATTCCTTCGCCATTCGCTTTGTTTTGCAAAAATCTTTAAAAATCACCCATAATAAAATAAATTTGGTCAAGAGAAATAAAAGATATCGCGAATTGAAATTTTCATGGGTCCACAAGATCCAGTGTGACTCACCAAATTTTTTGAAATTTTTTTTTCTCGATTTTAAGAGCCTATTCGATCGGAAATTTTCCGTAGATAACAAAAATGATAATTATTTGAGGCGAAATCCAAGAATTTATATTGAATGAGCCAAAAAACTGACTTTTGGATCAGTTTTTTCAATTTTTCAATACTCATTCTTGAATTGCGCCCCATATAAGTAACTTTTTTGTTATCTGCAGGAAATTTTGCGACGAAATATTCTATATTAAAAAAGACATGAGGACTCTAATCAGTTCAACGGAATAGAACGTATATATTATGCAAATTTATGTGAAGTATATGTGCCGAGAAGAACAGCAAAGTATAAATTTAATAATGTCGAAAAGGATAAAGCCACCGAGTCGTTGCTCGTTATTTTAAAATTTACAGAATTAAAAGAAAAGAATAAATTGTTGTAAATAAACAAAAAAATAATGAGCAAGAAGCTCACAATGACAAATAGGTCTCAAAAACTAATATTTCAATTTAAAACACCGTAATAAAAAAAATGGTTCTCCACTTTGAAAAAAAAAAAACAGAAAAAAATATCGAAGTAATAAATAAATTTTTGAGAATTGAATTCTTTTCGAATGTGGCGCGGAAGATAAATGCGTCTAGGGAAGGAAGGATATACGTAGTCGAAAATGGTAAAATTTAGGAAGGATAAGAGGAAAATAAGGAGGAAGAGAAAGAGGCGGTCTGGTCGGGTCGTTTGAAATAATTCAATTTTCATTGGCAACTCGAGTTTCTCTCGGGGAGGCTCGCAATTTGAACGAGCAGGGAATTCCCGTAGTCTGTCTTATTTCCTCCTGGTGAGGAAAGCAAGTCCTATCTCGGGGCGCGATCTCGCCTTCTCTCTCCGTCTTATTCCGGCTCTGTCTCGTGCGGCCTCTCCGCGTCTGTTTCTTCGTCGTCGTAACTGCAGAGGGTGGGATTTTCTGGCTGTGTTACACGGTCGGACTCGGCCACAGACGGAAAGAGACTCCATCGGTATATGAAAAGCTCCAGGGTGTGAGGGAAACGGTGAGAAAGAGAGAGAGAGAGAGAGCGACGGAGCAGAGGCTTCGCGCACTCTCTTGGCCTGGCGATTATCCAATTTGCAAGGTTCCTCGTCAATTCTCGTTGCTCGCATGCACACGTAGGCGGCAATTGAAATCAATTTGTCCCTATCACAAACGGGCCATTACGGCATATTCGCGAGGGGCATTCACCAAAACGATTGCGTAAGGAGCAGCATCCGGCTTCGCTCCGAACGTCACACCCGCCGCTTTTCCACTCAACCGAACTTCCTTCCGAACTTCACCTTCCGAGTTTCCATATATTTATCTTACTTTTGTTCTTCCTATCGACGTAATTCGCGCCTTATTTTCGCACACCTTCGCCATTTATTTTTTTTTCTTCGAGGCTGGCAAAAAAACGCGGCCGAGGGGGATAAAATCTTGACAACTGTGCAGAGCGAGTGGGACGAATTTCTTCTCGTCGTCGCGCGTGACGGGTGTGTGGTTCGCTTACTTTCTTTTCGGACCGGGATGCCGTCTCCAAACGAGTGCTTAACTTTCGTCAAGTTTGCACGTCCCGATTCGACTTTTTGCCGGGCGCGGCTCAATCCGCGGACGACGACGAGACGTCGGGCGGTCGTGAGAATCCAGAGACAGAGCCCCGGCGGGCTGAGAGGATTGCGAAGAAAAAAAAAACGATAAAATAATAAAACAAGGCAGATTGCGGGGTGCGGGAAAGCGCGCGCGGGGGCGGAAAAGTTGAAACGAGACGGAGTGTGTCGTTGACCGCAGAGAGCCACGACCGCGAAGCTTCTCTTTTCACTAAAGGCCGCGCGGAGTGTAGAAAAGGCACGATAAAATTTCTCCACCATCCCGGAGCTTTTCTTCCCTTTTTTTCCCTTATATTTTTTGCTTCCTAGCGAGCTCTCTCGCCGCTCGCTTTTCTCTCGCTTTCTTTTCCCAGTTTCTCTCCCTCGCGCTCCCGCTGTCTTTCTGCACTCTTTAGCGGAGTTTGCTCGTTGCTGAAGCGAAATATGTAGGTATAACGCAGCTGGGGCTACAATCCACAGAGTTTATATACGGGACAGCGAGTCTCCGCAGCTTGTACACCTCTCGCGTTTCTCTCTCCCACTCCGTCAGAGCTATATCCTTAATTAAATTGAAAAGACTCTGTCTCTCTCCCTCGCTCAATTCCCGCCGGGTCTCCCTTTCTTCCCCGGCCAACGACGATGACAAACTTGGCCAGTTAGATAACGAATCGAATATTAAATTTACCTCCGCACAGCGGCAACATTACAATATATTTGTCCACGATGAAAAGTGTACAACTACCTCTCTCTTGTCCGTGTCATCATCCGATTTTTTTTTTAATTCTCCCGAGACAATCTTTCTTCGTGAGTTTTTCTCGTAATTATATTTTATCTCCAACCTTTATACTCGAATACTCATCTTTCAGCATTGTTGAAATTTTATATATTTATTTGATAATTTTGGTTCAACTTATATGGGATTTTTATCTTTGGACGAGATAATTGCCACTCGAATACGACGCAGCCCCCCTGGTTATCGGAGACGATTCGCGCTATCGATTATTTCGGTCTTGAATTTTTCACGGTTCTCGTTCTACATTTTTCATCTCGGGCGATCCCACTTTTACCGCGAACAACCTTAGGAACACGCGGAAAGGATCTTGCCTGTTATGGGGGATAAAATAATGAATTATCGCCAAGTATTGGAGAAGAGGAAACAGCGGATTAAAAAGCATCCGTGCGCTTGTTCAGGATTTACGATAAGTGAAATAAATACGTGAAAGGCGAAAAAAAAATTATAGAGAGAAAATAATATCGGGGAAAAGTCTATTTTACGGTGAAAAAAGTAAATACAGAGATAAAAATAATTGGATGGCGAGTCGTAATTGAGCTTTGGGTACGTTTTAATTCGTAAAAAATAACTAATCCTCCAACCGATGCTTATAATTTAATGGTGAGTTGCAATTCAGGATTCGATATTTTTCAATTCGCGAAAGTAATGAATTTTCTCGAAACTGATGTTCTTGGATACGATTTTCTGTTATTTTGCTCCATTTCATGGTAGAGCGAGTGGAAAAAATAGTGCAGCTTATTTTATCATATTTTAACATATATTGATTGTTTTGATGAAGTTGTTGATAATGTATTCGGTATAATAATAAACGAAGAATAAAATAATCTTTTATTGCATGCTCGAACAGAATTTATGATACTGGAGCACGAAAATGAAAAAAAAAGTCAAACTGCAGGAAAAAAAGGCGGACACTGCCAGCAACGTAAAAGTTTCGTCGTAAATAAATTTTATTTCTTCTTTCTCTGACGTCAGTTCAGTGTGCACTCTCTGTTTGAAAATTTATTCGCTCGTTCCTTTTCTCAAGGTATCCGCGTCGTTCTCGACGATATTAACAAACACGGAGCGTCAAAAATGTATTTTTATGATAACCGGGTATCATTTTTTCAATCAACGTACCGTCGAGCCAAATTGAAAAAAGAATAACAATCGCAACGTTCGCGGAAAAGAAAATTCTCATATTCCAAAGAATAATTTGAAAAAATACATATTAAAGGGAGTAATCGAAAAAAGTTTCGGACAAAAATAAAAGGAGACTGCGAAGAACAAGCGAGAATAAAGATTTTCTGCTCGCGCGTTTTCAGACTTCTTGTTTTTTCTTTGAGTCTTTTTTTCGCTTCTCAGTACGCGATGTTTCATTATCGAATTCATTGTCTATTCCATCGCGGGTACTGCTACCGGTTTACTTGTTATTCAAATGATGCGAGAAGATGGAGATAGCGAGATGCAGAGAAAGAGATAGAGAAAGAGAAAGGCGTGGACGGGGATGGAGCTACAGAGAAAAAGAGAGAAAGTTGGAAAGCGAGAAGAAACAAAGTGAAGCTCTGCAGAAAGGGCTATTATGCTCTTTCTAAAGATATTCATACACTCCCCAGCCAACGTGCACGTACATAACTCCACACGAGTTCACGTGCGCCAGCGTAATATACATACAAAGTGGAAAAGCCATTTCTTTCATTGTAGCCAGTGAGATTAAACAGTTGCCCTTCTTTACCCAAGAGTGCATCGTTTTCAACCAACTGTTTCAGAAAAACATTTCGACCCCCTGACAAGGTCATCTCTTATTTCCACCAGGGAATTACTTTCCAATCCGGTTGGGGTTCATTTTATTCGATCAAAACTGCGCATAAAGTGATACTTTAAAGAAAACCCCAAATGGTTTTTGTCTTGAATGGTCTTTAAATAACATCAATATTCAATTATTTATAATATCTCTAGAAGAAATATTTTGGATCCATGAGGTTGAAAAAGCTGACGCTTTAAAATCTTTTTTAGAATCATATCAAACGAAGCCAGGAAATGAATTAATAATTCAGTTAGCATCTGTACGTATTCGACTTGTAATGTCAAGCTGATTAAAAGAGGCAATGAAGAGTCGTAAAATCAAGTATGCAAATATGGTACATAAGATCGGGAGAGCGTGCACATTTTTCGACGATTCGCATATGTAACGTAAAGGAATCGAGGGGATGAGAAAGAGCGCGAAGAGCGAAGGGATGGTCTCGAAAGCGTGCTATCTAATTATAGCACTCGCTGATTGGCGGTCTCGCTCGCCCGCGCGTCCACGAGCGCGAATATTCGCTCCTGGACGTCCGAGGCAATTAGAGTAATTAGGTCAGGGCATCGACATCTCCAGTGAGGTGAGCGGTTCCACACACGACATATATACGTGTACGAGCGCACACATTTTCACGTGCAGTCGAACCAATCGTATATACCGATATTCGGGTATATGTACGTACCGATGAATGTGCATTAATAAAGCTAATGCATATGTATTTAGGTGTACATAACTGTATATATATACACGATCGAAAGGTATATAACTATGGGTGTACGAGAGGCTTTTCAAGTATACGTATAAAGATATTTCCAGGTGTTAATTCGTGAGGGGGAATTTAGTTGTGTAGAGATGGTGAGATATTACAGAGGGTTGCGAATGCCCTGACAGCCAAGAGTACGGTTAATCACTGCTATAATATAATGGCACCCGTACATCAACAAGTGGATATCGCGCTATCTCCCTCGTCCCTTCTTTTCATTCCGTTCCCTCTCTCACCCCCCGCCCCTAACTCGATTCGTATATTGATATTGGCAGCTTCGAGATAATTAATAATGAATCGATTTTGCCTTTGTTTCTCCCTCTCTCACGCTTCGTTATATTGCCTTTTTTCCCTTTATACGGGGATTGAAATATTTACCTGGAACGAGACAGCCTGCGAAAGCTGCTCGAACCAATAATCGCTGCGATCACGTTCCTTCCTTTCCTCTCTCTCTCTCCTTTTACACGACTCGGATCGAAAAAAGCCTCGTCTCATCGGTTACGTGACATTCCCGACTTTCGGCAATCACGGTCGAGTCTCCCTGCTTTTAGCTATCCGAATAAATACATCTTTGCGGAAATTCGTGGCTGTATTTTTTCTCCTGTATCAGAGAGGCTCTTCGTGTCAACGAGTGCCAATCGTTCTTTGTCCCTATCAATTTTTCCAATTTCACTATATTCTGTGACACGTTTCGCTTGTTTTCCGTCCAATCAGAACTATATATATTTTTCAATCAATATCCTTGGCGTTATTGGTTTCTGATAAACCAAAAGTACAATTAGGTATGATTTGATGTCACGAAGTTATCATTGATATCGGGGGGGAGAGGGAGGGATGAAAATGAACAGGCGAGCGAGCACGAGTCATCAAACGAAGAGCGGTTAACGGACACGCTTTGACAATGGAGACGAGCCATTAACCAGCGCTTTATAATGGACTTAATATTTCATTTAGGACCCGTAGGCATTGATGCTCGTGAGCGCGGTGGGCAGAGCGGGCTATCGATCCGACAAGGCTTCTTCGTATTTTCATAGCTCGGCCCTGTCAATCGGTCTATTTGGCGAATCACATAACTCTCTCTCTCTCTGCATTTCTAACGCGCGCGCGACGGTTATATCGCACGTTGCATCAATTTTATCAGCGCCCGGATGGCCGCCCGCTCAGCTCGTATCTTTCGCGAAAAATACAATAATATAACCGGCGATGCTTGCTTGATGGATCGCCGTAAAATGATAATTAACTGTAAAAAGTTTGGCTTTTCGGCGCCATGATAAAACGATGCCCCATGTAACTTTTACAAGCTTTTATGTACGCGTCACGTGTATCGCCGTTTCCGCGCGTTAAGTGGATTTTTCGAGGCAGTCTCCCGATCCATTAAATTCCGATTAACTCGGATAAAGTTCCGTCGAGTTTCCCTGTCTGGGCACCTTCCCGGCCAGCCCTCGCTCATAGTTAACGCTCCGTGTGCGCGAGCTAATGCCTTTCCACGTTAACAAAAACACGCGTGATCCCGGCCAGGGCCGAGCGAAAAAGTTACAACTTTCTCAGAACGTGTGTGCACCTTACCCTGAATAAGTCTAGCTCCGATAAATAACTCATGGGAAAAAGAGTCTTTGAGAGAGTGAAAACTCGAATAACGCGAAAAAAGTGGAGATAGCTTTCTTGCACTGAAAATATAAGCGATTTCAAAATATTTTTATATACAATAATATAATACAATCATTTTTATTTTTAATGTGGATTTCCAGGGCCATTTGCATAATTTAGATCTATCAAAAAAAATATGTTTTCGTTACAAGAGATACAAAACATGATTTTATGCGACATTTTGTTGAATTTTACCAGGAAAACCATTATCTTGTTCCAATAGCGATCTGCTGTGCATTTTAATGGATTGGTTTGACATTTATAGATTAACCTTATTTATACGTAAACGTATATGTGTACAAGTTCGAATCATAAATAAAGTAAAATACCGACATTTTCATTATTTTGTTAATAAAACATGTCTGATATAGTACGTGACATATCGCTGCTTCAATAACAATCCTAAAATTTTAATGGGTCTCTTTTAACGTTTGTACACAATTTACATTATTAAAAGTACATATAGCATTCAATATTCTGTTTAATATGTCATTTTCGGATATTGTATTGTTTATAATTATCACTTCCATTAACTTTTTTTACTTTCAAAAAGGTGACTTATTTCAAATAAACTACAAAAAAACAACCGTCAAAATGATTAATTAAAATTTAATTGGATGAAAAAACATGGAATAAAAATTTTTCTTACGCTGTATTTTGACGCACATCCCCCCATTTTTATGCTATTAATATGTCGCTTGTATCAACTTTTTGTCCCCACAAAAAGTACGATCAATCTTTCGAAAATTCACATTTATATAAACCGATGAGTTTAAAATCCAGAGAAAGAAATTATAGACAGTGGCAGATGTGGAAAAGGTGAAAGCCGATACTCCGGTGCGGACGATATCGGCCCCGTTGCCTCTCGCACATCCGCGCGGCGCGCATTGACTACCGAGCAAAAGCTGAAGTTCGAATAGCGAAAAATGGAAAAGCGAAGACCGAAAATAAATGGAGTTTGCGGTACAGTTCGCGAAATTTCGACGAGCATATTTGAAAAAGGATGGAGTACGGGCGAGTTGGCAAAGTTCGTGCGGGACGAAGGCGCGGCCGGCCGGCCGGGGGAGGATGTAACGAAGGGGCGATGCGAGAGAGAGAGAGAGAGAGAGAGAGAGGGTGTGTCGCGGAGTGCGACCGGATGTTGCGTTGGGAGTTTCGTCGATGCAGCACGAGCGGGATCGAATCGGTCGGGCAAGATCGCCGGCTGGCACGTGTAACGCGCAGAATAGTCTGCGGTAACGGTCTCTCGGTTGCTCGTCCCTCCGACCTCCTCCTCCCCCCCCGCGCCACCGGTAGTTGTCCCGTCCCCAGAGTTGCTTCGTCTCCTCCCGAGCGAAACTCCGCGAGTCCCTCGCCCCGTTCCAGAAACCAAGAGCGAAACGCGTACACCGTAGAGTCGGGAGAGAGCGTCCCCGTCACCGGATGTGCTCTCGCATTATTAATTTCGTGGTGGATTTGCCAAGGGATGCGGAATTGCCCGTGCCCCGCGCCTTATACCTCCGCAATGGCGTACACGGCCTCGTCCACGTGCATGCATTATTTCCGAAAGTACACACTTACATATATTCGTTAAAATATACGTATATATATATTTTGGGGACGTGTATATATGTGAATATATTATATATAGTATTTATTTATATTTACATATACAACATGTGTGTGTATGTATATTTATGGATTTATATATATATTTTAGGAAATAATATATATAGCAGAGACGTCGAGAGAAATGTATGATCGTTAATATTATATTTGTTGTGCACATATATACGCGCGCAGAGGCGAATCCTCTAGTCGAGAAAACGGGGACACGTCACGTACGTTCTCCAGGATTAATGCTGACCTTGGATCCGTCGCTTCTCGTTGCCGTTATCGTGCCCGACGTTCACGGAAAATCCTCCTAGCCGAGCCCTCGCGTTGGTATCCCCAACCACCCCCGCGCGCGCGTCTCACCCCGGTCCTCGCACATTCCCTCATTCGTAATCCCATCAAAATCTCGACGTGTGTACACAGACGTAGCCTGTATGCTCGCTTCAACGTCCCGGCGCGTATACATTTCGTACAAAACGCGTGCCCCTTTTTCCCCCTCTCGCCTCCCTCTTCCTCCTCCCCGCGTACGGATGTACGAAATGAAAATATCCTGGAGAAATTGTCCGGAATTTATGTCTATCCTTGTAAATCCTTGAAAAATATTGCAAAGTATATGCGAACCGTTTGCCAGCTTTGTCACCTCTCTCGCATTGGGATGAAAAGAGAACGAAAGTCGAGAGAGAGAGAGAGAGTGAAAAAATGTGGTTTGAGCGTACAGAGGAGATATTTTTTAAAATATTTCTTTTTTTTCTCTCTCTTCTCGTATCTAGTCCGAAATAAAAAGTAACTTTCGAACGTCTCTTCGTTTCCGTTTCAACGAGTGTGTATCAATTTCCCGTGGAACAAAAGTTTCGCGTTACCCGTGAATTTTTTCCATCATCATTTGCCCGTACATATACATCCCCGATGGAGGAGTCTCTTTGTCAGAAAGCCCACGTCGAGGTATCCGTCACGGAACGATCGTTCGGTGGAAATCTCTCGCGTGAAAATCTCTCTTTCTGTATATTCGGAGACATTTTTTCCCCTTATAATCTCATCGTTGACATCAAGAACGGGAAAATAAGACACGAGAGGAAAAAAAACGAAAAAGAGCGCGGAGAAGAAAGCGATCGGGGGCGAAGAGAATTCAACGGGGATAAAAAAAAAGGAGAAATATAAATAAGGGGGAGGAAAAAGGTGCGCGGTGCACGGCGAACGGAACGTTGACTGTTACCACTGAAGCGCAATATCCATGTATGATAAATAGAGGGAGGAACCGTTTCGCAGGGATGTACGGCATTATGAAACTTGGTATACGCGAAATACGACTCATGGATCCCGGCATTCGCGAGCCGGGGAACGCAGAGACACGGGGAATGAAGGGTAAGTGGCGGGAGCTCGAAAAGGGGCGTGGGGGGGGACCGGGTTATACATCGCAGTGTGCACTTGATGTCAAAGGCGTAATAACTTGCCAGTACTTGTCCGCGAAGTACACTTACAGACACAAACACGCTCTCCGGGCCACGTACGGCCTCTGGGAAACGGGCGAGAAGGGCGTCGGGCGAAGAGCGAGGATAGAAACGGAGATGAAGAGCGACCTTCCTCGCTACGTGACGACTTATTGCGCCTTTACTCGCACACCTGCCTCGACTTCATGTAAAATACATAAATTACACGTTTTCCATCGCCCTCTATAGTATATACAGACTGAGAGAAAATAATGGCACATTTAATCAAACGCATCGAGTGACAAGTATACTGATTATTACGAAACTAATTATATTTTTTATTTAGATTATTCTAACCTAAGTATGAGCGATTTACAATAATTACAATTTCGTAACTTGATGGAAGATCAACTTTTTTTTGGATGTACTTTTTGGAGAAAAAGGTTGACATTTTTTTTGGTGCAATAACTCTGATTGGAATTCTATCTTCGTTAGTACCTGTAAAATTGGTTTTTTTTATGTAGAATTTTTTTTGAAAAAGATCGAAGGGATCCCATTGGAAGAAAATACAATTTTTGAACTCAAAATAGCTGAAAAGACCCTAAATTATTTTTATCAATTTTCAATTTTTTTTTCCAAAAAGTACATTAAAAATCGAAAAAATAGACCTATATTGAATTACGATATCATAATTATTGTAGAAGCTGTGAATAGTTCAAGAATTTGAAGAAAATTCAATAACATATTAACATATATGAAAAAATGAAAAAAAATCGGTCGGAACTTTCAAATCGTCGTTGAATTGACCTGGAATCGCTCATATAATTTTGTTTTACAACAAAAATATATTTACCTATAAAATAATCAGCATATACAATTGTTACTTTATGATAAAATCCACTATCGTGATTTTTTCAATGCAAATATAGGACTCGCATCCCGGAAAAAAGCGTGAAAAGCGTTCTGAGAATTCCAGGGATGAATCCCCGGAACCTCGAGACCGGAGGATCCTTTTTCGTTACGCTCGCATAATCAATCGGTACATCTCACTTTCATTTCTCATTGCATTTCTCAGAATGCATCCCCAGCGGCAAAATTGATTCCCGCGATTCCCCGATGACCCCGTGTCAAATCCACCCTGTTTTTAAAAACTTGCCTTTATTTATTTATCGCTCGGCTCCGTTTCCAAATATTCCGACTTATATACCTCCGCGAAACACACGTTTTTATTGTATAAATATTTACACTCGCTGGTAAAGTAACTCAGTGGCCGGATGCACGCGCTCTCGGCGCAACTAGTCTCGTGCAAGAACTTTCTGCATATTGCGCTTTCTCCCACCCTCGCGGTCTTTCTCTATTTCCACTTCTGAACCCTCGGCAGAGGCGCATTCGAATACACGTTTCGGCTTAGGCGAGCTCTATCATCTTTTCGTCCAACGTGATATCGCAGCTTCTCGCTCGAGAGACTCGACTGCGCGTTCGACGGGGGCAAGGTGGGGGAGAACATTTGTTGGCACGAAGCTCGGCCAGGCGAGTTGCATGAAAATTATCGACGTGCTTGTTTCGTTGCACCGGGAAGGAAGGAGCGCCGGGCGCTCGAGCACGAGCCGGCGGTCCCGGCATTCTAAATATGCTTCTCATTATACAAGAAACACGATGGAGGCTCTTTCGAGTCAATAAAGCAGCGCACCGTGTATACTCTCCGCTTCGGCAAGTGCATGTATATATATTTCGAGAATAGAGAAATCCTCCGATTGGCCGCCTCACTTTTGTTTCTCTCCTCCGCTTCCTCTCTCGCCTCTCACCCCACCACCACCCTTTCTTATTCTCCATTCACCTCTCTGAAACTTCTCATTTTCTTTCTCAATCCTACCGACTTTTTATTTTTCCAGGCTAAATATTTAGCATTGTAATTGGCAACGTACTGTAACTTGGCAAATATCAGCTCGTACGTAACCGAGCCGAAAAAATCCTTCAGTCTCTCGTTTCTATTTTTCATTTCTACTTTTGATCCGTGCATCGCCTCGCTGCAGTTTGTTTCGAACAAATATCGGATTTTTATTCGATAATTACTCTCTCTCCCTACGTTCATGAATTTTTTTTTCATCTACACTCCGGAAATTCATATATATTTTTTTTAATTCGCGTAAATCAAATGTTTTATCTGTGGGTATTTGAACTATTTATTTTTATTTCTCGATTTATTTCGATGTAGTCCAATTCTTTATGGAATATGAGCGGATGGGATAAATACGCGGATAATTCGTCGAGAATTGTATACAGAGAAGCTTCACGTTTATTTGCACAAATTAATGAAAGGATTTTTTCATTTGAGTAATTATTACATGAAGAGGGAAAAAAAACTTTTCGAGAGATATTTGATGATGGTTTCACACACCATAGCGATTGACTATCTCTATTTGTGGCGTTCAACAGAAGTTTACAGAAACAGCGTTGACGCCTCTCTTGTAATATTCAAATATTTTATCTTTCTCCATCGTCATCGAGTCAAACTTCCTCTCACTCTCTCGCTCTCTATCCCATCAAGTAGGTGTTATTGTTTACTTTACTGATATAGAGCCCAGGAGAGAGTACCTAACCTGTTCGTGTACATTTATACATATATATACGTATGTATATATGTATATAGGGACAATTATATGTATATACGTACAGTTGATAGCACAGTTCGTATCTCTGCTATTACACTGGTCGAGTTTCTCCCCTCGAAGCTTTCCCACCGTTCCTAATCAGCCGTAATTTCCATGCTAAACACTCGCACCGAACCTATCTCCCATCTCTCTCCCTCTCTCTATATCTCCGTTTTCCCTGTGCCCTTTTCCTCAAAATTCCTAGCGTGGAAGAAGTTGAAATGAAAAAAAAAAATACGATATTCTGCTAGAATTTACAATTACAAGCTTCCCATTGTGCAATTCTTTGCAAAGTGAATCTTTATATTTGAAAAGCTCGGAATTAAACGGTAATGCAGTGAGAAAATTATAATTATCATGAAAAAAGTGAATTTTTTTACACGATATATTTTTTAATTTTTAAAAATAAATTAAAGTTGAATAATAGATATTTTTTATTCTGATGCTCAGTGCGATTGTTCTCGGTGATCGTTTTGCTGAGAATGTATAATTAAATGATAGAAACGCAGTGTCATTTGACAAAGCGAGACACGATAATGGCTTTTCGTTAAACCGTGATTGCTAATTCATCGTCGCGAACCTTCGCTATCCGAAAGAATAATAAGAATATAGCGTTTGAAGAATATCTTGGTGAATCATCGTTTGACCGTGACTCGTCCTAGAATAAAGAACGTTTTCTACTGCACGATGCTTGCACAGTTGGATAATACATCTGCTTTTTTTAATATACAATACTTATCAGACTTCTGCTAGGCTTGACGTATAAATAGTGATAAACATGTATCGTTCGACTATCTATTTTCATTACCATATTCAAAGAAAATGAGACGAAAAAATTCTTTTCCTTTTACGCATGAAAAAATTACTTTTTATCTGCTATTGATCTTTTTCTTCGTCATCTTGTGTAATCACCATGGAACGATAAAAATTTCTTTTTTTATTTTCAATTGAAAGTGTTATTCGAAAAAAGGCAGTACTCTTCGCTTCTCTACTCATGACCATATTTTTTTTCATATTTCATCTTGAATTTGGCTGCTTTAAAAAAAATTGACCATTTTGGAATAAATTTACTCAAAAAAAAAACTCCTCTGCAGTTTTAAAAAGCCAAATTTAACTTAAAATATGGTCATGAGTAGAGAAATGATCAAACAGTAGAACTAACGTACTGTCTTTCGAATGATTCATTATTGATTCGAGATGAACGCAGTTGATATTCTGATAACCGCGTCGTATCGAATGTCAAAATATTTTGATTTTCGGAATTGGAATTCTAAGCTTGTTTGCGGAGAGGAATATTTGCGTCAGTCGAACGACTTGAGTCATCGTCAGTCGAGCGAACGGTGAACGAGCGTTCTCCGAGCGATTAATTTTTCCCCGCAATTCCCCAGCTAACTGTCAAATTGTCCAGATAACCAGAAATTACGAAAGATCGTTTATCAGCTCTCGACAATTAGACGGGCAGAGCGTTATTTCTCGGATCGTTTCTCGCTCCGTTGTTCCGCGACGTAGAAATTGTCTCGCGCGTGGACGGAGACGCAGCGGGAATAAATATCGGGGCGACGAGGGAAGAAAGAAACGAACTTTTTCCTTTTTATTCCCCTTGCTATATACCTTTTTCCTTTTCGACGTGATTTGACTGGCGAGTCATTCGTTATGAAGTTTGACGGGAGCCAAAAGGCTTCTTGCTCGCATAATACGACGCTGTGTATGCGAGCTGCTCGTCAACCGGAAGTACACGGATTTGCAAACTAATCAACCTCTCCTTGTCATTCTTCTCCCTCTTTTATCTCCTCCTCCTCTCTTCGCTATATATTCTGTACTAAGCTCAACATCCGGGAGCTTTTGTGCATCACTTTTTATAGTTTTGCACGAAAATTTCAATTAATTTTCATCGATAAACGTACAACATTCTGAACACAATTTTTCTGTCGTTCTATATTATACATAGATAAAATTATACTTGAATTAATACAATTTCGAAAGAAAGCAAAAACAAATGTAATGAAGAAATGTTCTCTCCTTTTTTTAATTTCTTGAAAATTTGTTAACTCGACAATAAGTGTAATTTTAAAATTGTGCCAAAGATAAAGAACATGTAATTATGATAGTGATAATGCTTATTGCAGAACAAAGGACAGGGAATACAACGTTTTTTTCATCAGGTTTCATTCTTCAAATACTTTTTTTGGAAAAAATGTTTTTGCGTGTGTCGTACGAAAATTAAATAAAAAATTCTGTTCATTTTACAGCTAATTATTATCTGGTATTATAAATTCAGTTCAGCATCAGACTTTTACACGACATAAAACTTTATAAAAATTGAATACAAAACTGTTTCGTGGTATAAACTGTCAAGTGGGCTCAATTAATCGTCCCTTTAGGAGGGAATAAATATAAATTTAGTTACGATTAAAACAAAATACACTTTGGAAATGCATTCCACGAATAAAGTGCATTTTTTTATATAATAATTTTTTTCAACTTTATTCTGCTCGATTTAGACTCGCAAAATATTCGAGTATCACACTTTTTAAATAACATTTTCCGGAAAATGGAAGAAAGCCGACAATGCTTGTCATTGAAACTCTACGCTTGGAATGTCTTGGACGTCAAAGTGAAAAATACGTTCTCGGCATTCACGAACTAGTCTGTGGTCAGGAAAAAGGGGAATAGATTGAAAGAAGCCGGATATTCGTTAACTCGTGATAGATTATGACTGTTTGAGATATCTTGACAAAGCTTTTGTCACCGTGAAGGCTCCACTTGCACGCGAGATTGTTTGAGCGAAGCGCTGAGCCCTCTGATGAAAGAGGAATATCAGGCTATATGTATATATATTTGATCTGGGAAGTCGGGTTCTCTTTACAAAAGTCGTAATTTTTTTTCCAGTCATTTTTTATCAACCCCGAAAACTAAAAATTTATTTTCTACAAAGCAATTCTGCGAAAAATTGTTCAAATAATATTTTTCGATTCGCCAACTCTCTATTCCATTTCCCAACACACACGTGAAAATCAATTTCAACACGCGAAACAAAGAGAATAAATGAACGATTTCTCGGGAACAGTCGTTTTTTAAATTTATTTTCAGGAAAATCATGAAGTTTGCATAAAAAGAAGATGATAGATGAAACGGGGACGAGGGAAAATCGAGATCGATAACATGATAATTGACACGACCGTCGATCGTTCGAACCTCGCCGATATAATACATATACTATAATCGAACGAGCGAAAATTCGGGTGGACGAAATATGTAATTTTATACGCAAGTAAATATACTGGCTGGGAGCATATTATCAGGTTTCCATTTTGCATGGTTTTGTTCCTCGCGGTGTGTGCTACATATTTACGAGATTTTCACGTGGCGTATATCCAGTCCAGGAACATACATGCAGCGGTCATATTCACTTCGGGAACAAGGAAAAACAGAGGGAGAACGAATCCGGCGCGATATGACGCACTCTCGGCCACGCCATTGAATTATGTGCAATATTGTTTATGCGCAAAGAGCTACGGGAACTCATAAAAGTTTTCACATTTTCGACTCACTCGCTTATTTTCGATCACTACTCAACGCGGTACAGTTTCGTGAAAATAACAACGTCGAAATATATTGTTTAATGTTCGGGAAAAGAGCGATTAAAAAGGATGTCGAGCTTTAGTAAGCATGTCTTTTGATTGACTTCCTCAGCCACTATTTTTCCCCCTATCGAATTTCCCGTGTACGCTCGCCCTTTCACGTTTGTTTTCACGATATATTATTTTGAATAAATCAAATTTTTGTTTCCAACGAGCTGTCCTATTGATGAAAATTCTAAAGGAAATTGCGATTGCTATAAACAATATTTATAATCATTAAAACGCGACAGTGCATTTATCTTTTTTTATCTGATGCATCGAGGGCGTGGCGAATGAACATATTCCCCCTTTTTTTTGGAAAAAGAGAGACTTTTTCAACCAACTTTGAAAAATGTTAAATTGGAAAAATTTTTTTACGTCAAAATTTGAATAATTTCTGATTTTACGTTCATGTGTCGAAAAGTTCCAAATCGACTGCACGCCAGTTAATGTGCAAACGTAAATTTTTTTCGTAAGCTTTCGACAGGGTCAAAGAATATTGTTTGCGTAATAATGGAATTGGAGCGTTTCGGCAAAAGAGCAATGAATGTGAAAGAGTGCGCGAAGAGGGGAAATGGGACGAGATTTTAGTGAGCCCGCGTTACAATTGACTTTTGCGGGTCAATGGAATTGCTAAAAAGCTGAAAGCTCGCCGTCACTTCCTACTCTCTGTTATTCCAGTACAGTTGTTAATTACTACTTTATTCTGTTGTACCTGCGATATCGAGAAATTGAAAGTTTGATTACAGTGTTCATTATATTTAAAAAAAAGTTAGCACCGAAGTTTCTCGTTGGATTTTTTTAGCCAATTGGGGTTCCCGAAATTTTTTATCGCAGAATTAACTCGTGGTTCACTTTTTTTTTCGTGGCAAACACAAAATTAACGATTTTCTCTTTGCTCGAGCGGGAGAAAGAATTTACGATGAAATTCGTAAAAAATTTGTTTCGAAAAAAAGAAACGAGGGTTCTGCGTTCTAGATCTCCGAAAACGCGTAATAACGACGAGGAGTTCTTGAAAAATTTCGTCGTTAAAACTTGCCATCTCGTACATAAAAAGTAGCAAGTGAGAGAAAGATAAAAATAAGGAAAAATTCGTTAAAAGTTTGTTCCCTAAAATTGTGTGCTTTTATCACTTTTTGGGAAAGAGTCATCAGGTAGACCGGAGGCATCATAAAACGACGAGTATCATCATTACTTCGCCTTTATTCAGACTTACGGAAAAAAAAGTAAGAAAATATTGCCAAAGTGCGAGCCGCATATTCGACATTATTTCATATTTTTTTACGAAACTCGCATCGCCGTATAATGGCCGAGGGCGGTGGGAATAAGAGAGCGAGGGATAAGATTCGTTTGATCGCCCTTCGCTCTCCTTAATCGCGAGACTTAATTTTTCAGCGCGCGATAAATCTCTTCCGGCAAGGAGGGAGAAGCAAATGAAAGGGTTCGTAGAGGGATTACGGGGACTGAAAAAAGAAAGAAATTCGAAAGCAGAGAGAAGAGAAAAAGGTTTGAAAAAGTGAGAGGAACGAAAAATCGAAGACTCCGCAGGGATAACTCGATCGGCGAGGGCTCGTCGCGCTTTAACAATGAGTTCTCCAGCTTCCCACTGCTTCTCTCTTTTCTTTCACCGCTTATCCCTGCGACTTTTTCGCTCTTCTCCCAAATCAGAGCTTCCGGTTGCCAGGTTTGTCACTATGACGAAAAAAAACGTTTTTTTTTGAGGTAGAAGACACGTGAAATTTGCTAATCAAGATTTTATATTTACAATTTTTATAAATTTTGATAAAAAATTGTAATATTAATTTTTTCACAAAATGAATCTTTTCGCAAGATCGATTTTTAAAAAATGACGAAACGGATTCTTACAAATAATATTTTTTCTGATCGAAGGGCGAAATATAGGTTTTGTTCGATCAAAAAATGTTCCCTTTTATCCACCTTTCAAAATTTTTCTACTACGTTATATAACATTATATAAAGATAATTTTTTTTAAATGGAATACGGGAAATATAAATTATTGATGGTCTATCATTACTTTCATCGAAGAAAAAAATTTTTTTCGCCATTTTTTTAATACATGGTTCGTCATGCTCCGGTCTCCCCTATCGAAGAAACTTTATTCGCGCAGCATCCCGCAGATTTTCAATATCTCTGCGTGTACTTCGATATTTAACTGTACACTCGACGCGTTGGTCGCGTCTTTCCCTTCTTTCAAATACAAAGACACACACCACGTAGAGTTTTTCCATGACTTTCTCTATTTTCTGTTTCCCTCGCGCCGAGTCTCTCGCTCTCCCCCGTCCTTGTCTATATCCTTGCCTTGGGAGAGAAGTGCACTCGTGTTGGAAAACTTTTAGTCGATCGGCGTTGTACACGGAGAGTTCGTATAATTCGTCGTTGTTCCACTTCGACGTGCCAAGTCTCCGCGTTTCTACTCTCATGTATATATGTATATAAAAATATGTAGCTATATATAGAAGCGCGGGCGGGAGAGTATTCGTGTATAGGGAGGGAGAGGCAGAAACAGCGCTAAAGCCCATCGGGAGTTTCAGCAGCATCAGGGAAGCGCGCGCCCACCAAAAGAGAAGCACCGTCGATGTCGTCGTTGCCACGAGACCACTCTCTCTCTCGCTCTTCCCGTTTATTTCCAAAGCTCTCTCGCTTTATTTCCGTCTCTTTCTCTCTCTCTCTATATATATATTGGTGGATGGTCTCGCGGTAGCTATGGCTCTCGGCGCTGTGTGACACGTTAACAAGTTTCTCTCGCTTGCACCCCAAGTACCCCACCGCAACCAGATCGATACTATTTTCGAGTAATACACCCGACGGAACTTCCAGAATGAGAGACAACGGAAAGGGGACGCCGAGAGCCCAAATAAAATACGTATACAAGTGGACCAAGAGCTTGCGGACTATTTTCGACGCGTGACTTTTCGACGCTTCCTTTTATTATATATATGAAGAAAAATAAGCTTATATTGCACTGAAAACGAAATTTGCTTGATTCAACAAAATATTTGTTTCAATACGTTCAACGATATTTTATTTTGCAAATTGAACTAAATTCTTGGTTTATTTAACCGAAGTTTCATTATTTCAAATAAATATTATATAATATTTTTACATATTAAATATTATAAATATTTAATATATATTAAATATTATATATATATTTTAAATATTTTTCAACTACATCTGTTCTCAGTGCAGTTTTATATCTCATTTTTTTTCTCTCTGCTCTTGCTCGAGTGTATACAGTAGTGTGTATATATTTTATCAGATAGAATGTTTTTCATTTACCTTGAAATATAAACGGATATTTGCATCGATTATTGGTCTCTTGTTTGAAAAATTGAGCGAGTAATTATCGGCGAAGCTTCCGGAAGAGAGGAAGCGTAAAAATTCATTAACCGCGACGACTTAATTCCCTGACACTCGCTCGATGCGCAAGACGCGACGCGATTCAGCTCTCCCGGCATGCGGAGTCCCCGAGACTCTAAAGATTCTCCTGGCTGTTTCGGTTCGCGTTACAGCGTTTTCACGAAACTCCTCGGCAACTTTGTAATCTCGTCACGCTCGTAACATTAAGTAAGGAGAAAAAGAGGGCGAGCTGAAGAATAAGAAGAATAAGGAAAGAAAAGAAGCGGGGAGAGAAAAAGCGTTGGTTATCAACGTTCAATTTGGGACACCCACGATATTTGTATCTGTCACGTTCGCTTCCATCGGTTCTGGAGCTCCGGCCGCGCATTTGTGGCTCCGTGAAAAAAGAAAACCGCCGTGGAGCGTAAAAAATAATTGAAAAAAGGTGTCTGGGAGAAAGGACGATGGAGCTTCGAAATTTCTTCTTTTTTTTTGGATAAGTAAGAGGCAAAGTTTTCTTCTTGCGCAATAGTACGATGAGCACCGAGAATGAGTCTCCTTTTTTCTGGCCGTTTTTCTCAGCCTCTCTCGTTGAAAAGTCAACTTTGCGCGTGGAACGCTTTTCTCTCTCACTCCCCCCCCCCTTTCTTTTTATTTTTTCATCGCGCTCACTGCCTCTCTTTTTTTTCAGCTCTTCTTTTCTCTCTTTCGCGGGCTCGCCACTTTTTATCTCTTCTTCTTAACTCGCTTTATTTTACTTTATTTCACGTTAAAGTATATCGCATATACAGGAGAGAAAAGTAGCTCAAGCTCTTTCGGCTACCACCCGGCGGGGTCCGAGGGAAGGCCGCAGAACTTAAATTCCACATTATAACACCTCACGTTTCTGTCTGGCTTGTCTAAACCAAAAACTCATCGCTAAAAGTTACCGGCTTTCGGCCTTTTTTCCTCCCTCCTCCCTCTCTCGTTTTTTTCGCTCCTTCATATTTACGTCACTCTAATTTTCACCCTATCTCGCTGCGCAAGTCTTCATCCGTTTCGTGACTCTACCGAGATTTACATTAATGTACAAGAACGGCAATCGCTTCTCCGCGTGCACGTGCATTTTTTTCTTACTTCATCTTCCAAGAAAATATATGCAAGTTATATATAATAGAAGCAATTTGTGTCCAGTGCATGTTATTGTTTCTACACCAAACTCTTGATAATTCTCTTCTTTCTTAGATCTATTTTCTGTTTTACATAAGAATTAAAATTTCTTGAAAAACATGTATTTTTTTTTAATATGCAGACTACAAAATAAAACAAATCTGGTGTTAAAATGCTGTTAATTTAACACCATTTTTGTATGTTACTTTTTTTCATAATACATTTAACGTTGATGTTGAGTAGCAACCTGTTCTGGCAATGTTTTTTAAATTTTCACATTTAAGTATCAGTTCCTTAAAATAATTATGCTGTCCTTCAAAGGTGATTAACGAAAGATTACACTATAGGACTGATTTGCTTCATGACATTCGGATAATGGGTCATAAAATGATGTTTTGGTATTCCAAGCGTCAGGTCAGGTGTACCTGATACTAAATTTTTCGCGTTAATCCTCGTCCGTTTATTGCTACTTAATAGAGTAAACTGCCAGAAACGTAAACAAAGTTTTATTGCTGAACAGACATGGGCGAAGATACTTTTATGAGAAATGAACATTTTTTAAGAAAGTATAAAGCTCTGCTAATATCCCTATTGCTGAAAAGATCGATTTTTAACCCCGTGAAATCAGAAAGTAACACAGCTTTACATCACCACGAGATGTAATATATTTTAATAATATTATTTATCATATCCATATTTAAAAAATTATATGGGTCTGCATAGCTAAAATTTCTTATATGTATATTTAGATTGAACAAAATTTCAAAAATTGTGGTATACTTTTATTATTGATTCTCAATTTTTCAATTTGTACAATTATTTTCAATTTTTATTTTATTTCGTCCACAATATTATTTAAATTTTATTGTGTTGTCCGTATTTAACAAGAAATAATTTAAATTTTTGTCAAAATATTACTCCCAGTAAAATATTCAAAATTTTGAAGAATTAACGAACAATAATTTATTTTTTAAAGTGATGATCCCATAAGTGTCTATCAAGCATCATTTTCGATAAAATATATAATACATTCGTTCAAGTTATTCGTATCGGGAAGTGAATGTTTGTGAACGGGAGTCAGATACAATTTAATCTCCGCAACAAGAGACAATGTACGAGCCCGGGAGGCTCGATACTCCCGGCGACACTTGTGAGGAATCTTAAACGTCAGTATAAATTTTATACAAACATCTCCCTTCGGCTCAAGTTAAGTTTACCACAATCGGGAACACGTGTAACGATCTCCGACGTAGAAGCGATCGCGAGTCTGCGTAGAGATCAAAACTCAAAAAAAAGAAAATAAAAGGAAAAAAGAATCAGTAAAAGACTAGTAAAAAAGATTTAATTAAAAATATTCCTTTGAAAAAATGTAATTAATATAAAACTCCATGAAATAAATGTCTGAAATAATTACACTTTGATCAAAGTAATAAAAGAATTTCTTTGATCGTATGAAATTTTTTTCAATTATAATTACATCAGAAGAAAAATATCGTTGAACGTGGGGAAACGAAAATTTTGCAAGAACAAATAAATTTTGCAATTTTCATCTAAATTCTATTCCCAGTGAATCGAAAGCGAAAAAGGTCGACAATAAGAACGATAATTCCCGAATGCGTTATTTCCTCCCTTTCCCCGTAAATTTCTCGGCAAATAGAGTTGTCGTTGAGCTCGTTATTAACGGACACTTGCTCACGATTAGTTTTATGCAAATTAATGGATAATAAAAACGAACGAGACGCACATAATATACATATAATATACGTACGGGATTCGGCAGAGCCCGCGCGCACGAATTTTTGCACACAAAAGCCGTACATGCGCGCGAAAGGGGGGGGGGGGGAAGGAAACGCGGCTTATTAGGTAACGCACGCACGACGCGGTTCTCCCTCTCGTATGACCAAGAAACTCTTCGTAACGAGAATATCGTTCGCTACCTGTAATTATTATTAAACACACCTGCACCGTCGTAATCGTTTCTGCACAAACACACCCGCAGCGCATTTACACAAAAAAAGGCACACACGAGCAATGTCTATGAAAAAAAGGAAACAATAATACGAAGAAAGAAATAAAAAAATAAAGTAAAAGAAATATAAGTAAGCCGCGGTAATGTCTGGCGCACCAGAAATTCCCAGCGAATCGTGGGGCGGCGCGAGGCGCGCGGGAGAGACGTCGTCAGTTCGCGCCGTAGCGGGCGAAAGAATAGAAAAGCACACACGCGGCTGGATAAATGTCGTTTACGTATACGCGCGACTTCGAGCTCGTAACTACTTTTAATTTGTACTCTCGTGTACCGGATAATAATGATAATAATAAAAACGGTGATAATACCGGGAAAAAGGAATAGGAGCTAGGCGAAGCCGCGAGAGGTTGAAAGGTTGCGGCGAGAGAAAAGCGTTTTGTTTTTTTTTTCTTTTTTTTCTCTGCGCGAGTCTTCTCTCCGCGCGAGAGCGCAGAAAATACAAGTCGAGGCGATGTTTTCCAGGGTGCAGAGACGCGGATACAAGCGCGAATGGAAGTGGATACATGCTCCTCGGTGCGGATGGAAAACGAGTCCGAGGTAAAGTGCAAGCGCTTCTAATTTGTACCCTAGGAATCCGAGAATTCGGTGAGAGGGGGGAAAAAGGGCGAAAGGGCTGCGACCGCTCAGCGACTTACGTAACGACGCCGGGGGGAACTGCGACGCGATAAATTTTCGAACGAAAAACGATTACGGGACACGCTCGCCGCGCGCACGATCGAGGCGAAGGGCGCCCAGAATTTAACGAGTTCACGCCGGGGCATAATGAGACACTCTTTTTTCCCTGCGTCCACTCTCGCCCTCGTCACGTGATCGCGGGCCAACTCTCGATCGTAAATATTCGAAGGAATTCTCGTCGAGCGACGAGCAAATAGGAAAAACGAAATGTATGCAATAGTCTCGGGGCTGCCAGAAAATCGAACACAGCGATATGGCCTTTGAAATAAATTGAGAAAAATAAATGAGGGGGGCGGATGGGAGATGTAATGAAAAATTGGGAAATTCTTCTCACGCGATTTCTATATATACGACTCGGCCACTCTCGCCGGTTAAGCTCGCGATATCGAGGTGTGTACGCCGGAAAATTAGATTAACCGTCCGTACAAGCCCATCGCGGAGAGGAGATAGGAATTGCTCTCGTACAATATCTATTTGTATCCGCTTATAACTGGGAAATCCTCTGATGAGTTTTGGAACAGTGTCGATATCCTGGCGGATGGTTCACCGCTCTATTTCTCGTCTTCAACGTCGCGCGATATATCCGGGCCTCGTAGATACATAGAGCAGGTCGTGGGGAGAGTGTAACACGCTCCCGATACTAAGTTCGAGACCTTCTCCGTCTCTCTTTCTCGCCCGGAGATCCGTTTCGCCCTCCCTCCATCTTTTCCGCTTATCTTTCTCGCTCTTCCTCGCCGTGCATATACGTATTATATGTGTTATATATATATATTTTATATATATATATATATATGTCTCTCGCAAACTCAACGTCATTCTGCCCTTTCGATTGCTCTCCGGCGGGGGAGAGATTGGTCGGCTCGCGTTGTGCATTGCAAACGAGACAATCGTTCGCGTTTACATCGCCCCTGAGGGTGACCAGCAGGGACGAATTCGATATCGATTCTATTTCAGATCGAATCATGCACTTCCGTCTCTCTCTCTTTCTCTCGCGTGCTCTGTCTTTGTCGTGCTTTTCGCCTCTGTACGATTCGCCGGATACCGGCCATGGTATTTCACGCTCGTGGCTAGTTTCGAGAGCTCTTCCATTCCTCCACCGATCGCTTATAATTACTCTTCGCAATAAGAGGGAAAAAGACGGAGTTATCCAACGACCAACGACCAGCCAGGTCCGATCTAAGTTTATGGCTTCACGACCAGACGTAATTGGATTGTCTTCCGGACGACCAACCGCTTCCATAATTCTTAGGACGCTCGCGAAACATCGCGGACGCCAAGAAAATCCCGGAGTATCCTCCATCTTTGTCTCTTGCTCTCCCTCTCTCTCTCTCTCTCCCTTTCCTTCTTTCTTTCTCTTTTTCTCTTTCTTCCATTCTCTCGTACATTCTTACGACCTTTCGCGAGACGCTCTCCAGCTTCGTTCGACCAGACTTCTATTTTTTCTTCTCATTTAGGTTTTTTTTTCACAGTTCTCTCATCAACGTGTAGCTGCTCTCGCTCCTTTCTCTTTCTTTTTCGCGCGATAGCTCAAGACTGTCGGATCAACGACGAGGAGCTTCGAAGGTAATTCTAGAAGCACGTTTCCGCCTACGAAATCGCATTATTCTTGACAAAATCTTCTTTGTTCACTTCAGCCTGTTCCTTGGGTTCTTACGCCCGAGAAATGCGTGTACAATTGTCTGCGAACGTAATATCGACTCCTCGTTTCATTTGTTTAGCGCTCAGCATCTTCTCCAGGTGTATATTGAAAATAATTGGACCCGCTCGATTAAAATTAAGCGTATTATTCCCATTCGGAGAAGAACACTCGTTTACGTCCTCGCGATGAAATTAAACTGCCATTATTGACGTCAGTTCAATTGTTCACTCTTATTGTTCCTCGCCATTGATCATTTATCTTACATTTTTTTAAATTCCAAACCATTTTCATTCATATTGTTTGCATATTTGCATGAAAATATTATTTCTAGGATCTCAGATGCAATTTTCAAGGAATTCGACGTGCTCAGTTTTATTATTACCGGGAAGATATATTTCAACTTTGATTCATTACGACGGACTTTTCTCAGAGTACACATCGTCGTTACAGGATTATTTTTCTCATTTTTCCCTTACCGCAGACTTGAATAAATATATATATGTATATGACAGTAGAATCTTGACTCGGATCGCGGGCTTCGCCTACTCCTTCTTTTTTCCTCCCTTTTCTCTTATTTTACTTTTTTCGCGCTTTCACTTCGTCTCTTTTTTTTTTCTTTGCGTCGACTCGCGGGTGCTCGTGACAAATTAAAAGTCTTCCCAGGCCGAGAGCTGATTTAATTTGCTCGTATTCCCCGTTGGTTGTTTCACTGCGTGCGTATTTGCTTTTCGCCCCCGCATCTCGCTTTCTTTTTTCTTTTCGTTTATTTTTTCCATCATCCGTCTTCCTTATTTTTCTTTCTTCCCTTATTTATTCCAAATCCTTTCTCGGGATGAGCATAATATGAAAATTCGATGTACAAATAGCGAGCAGGAAAAATAAAATTTCGCGCATTCAAAGGGTCGCGTTTACGTGTGCGAGCGTGGGTGTACGCGCGGAGGCGCGGCTCGCAGTTTATTTGAGGCGAAATTCGCGCTGCTCGTTCGAAAATGTCGCTTTGAATCACGAAGAGAACAAGGCCGTCGACGGTTGTTGACATGTGTCGTGAACCGAGCGTGTGGGAAAAAGAGAGAGAGAGAGAGAGATGGAGAGATTTTGCATGACTGCATCAATATGACTTCGCCGTTGCCGCGTTTCAACCAATCCCAAACTCCAAATGTACCAACGAAACTCCTGCTTGAGCACTAAAAAAATATCCTTTGTATCTTTTTCCGCGATTTGTTTCCACTTTTATTGCTATATCTTTATGTTTATCTTTTATCTCGAGGTCGACGTACCAGGACCGAAAATTTTTGACGTCTCGCCGTGCGCGGCCTTGATACATTTTTTTTCGCCCTGTTTCCTTTCACTTTCGAACGCTGCGAAAGGCCGCGAGGTGACGAAACGGCGAGGACTCGATATATAATACCGCGTTTTCGGCACGAGAGAGAGATTTTAATGAAAAATTGAACAAAAAAAAACAAATAGAATGAAAGGAACACGAAAAGTTGAAAGGAAAGAGTTAAAAAATGTGGAAAAAATCGATAAATGCGAAAAAGTTGTCTGGGATCCGAGCGGACGAATAACAATTTCAGTTTGGTCTCGCACCGGGCGTAAAAAGCTTCGGTGTAATCCAATTAACGAATAATAAAAATTCATCGTTCCCCCGGGGAGTATCAATAAAATAAAATTCATTGTCGGCGGTGTTCGGAGTCGGGGGATATGCCGGCTAACGAGGGAGAGAGGCCGAGAGGGAGCGAGGAAACTGCCTTTCCCTCCTGCCGAACTTTCGTGTATACGCTTCTCACAATAATAACAACGATGGCGATGATAATAATAACGTGTACGCCGGAGAAAATTTGGGCCAAGGTGTGCGCAAAATCAGAGTGCTGCTGGGAACATTGTTGCAGTCACGAAGGAGCGATTAACTCCTCCCTTTTCTCTTCGAAAAGTCTTCAAGAGTAACCGAGAGAGCGAGCGAAGAGAGAGAGAGGAAGGGAGCAAAAACGAAAAGGGGAAAAAAGGTATGCGCTTTTCCCGGGCTCTCTTTTCCCTTTTTCTCCTTCGCAGGGCCATTGCGTACCTATAATAAAAATAACATTATGAAAAGCTCGAATGTAATGAGCGCTGAAAAAGTCTCTCTCGTTCTGCGTAGTTTGTCCTCCGCTTCTCGATTTTTATGGGATCTCGACTCGATTTCCTTCTCGTGCGTCGCGTTCTCTTCACCTTTTTCAGTTTTTTTTATTATTTTTTATTCTTGGTTTGTATTTTTGTTCGTTCCTTTTTTCCTAGCGGGAGTTATGAGGCGTAACAACGGTGCTTTGCCATTTTGACGATTTGTTTTCTCAATGGCTGAAATTTATCGCGACAAATATCACAAATGACGAAAGAAACGAGGGCTGGGAAAGAGAGGGGCGAAATATACCCTGAGAGCAAAATGAAAATGGCAACGAAACGAGAGATGTAAAAAAGGAATATCGCCGGGGGAGCAAAAAGAACGAGAGAGGGCATGAAAGAATAAGATCGCCCTCCGGCGAGATCGTGCCACGCACAAACTGATACTTATTGCATCGCGTTGCATATTTTTTCACTGCAATAAGATCACAAACATTTTTCACTCTCATTCTCGCAAAGGTGAGAAAAAAAATGACACCAATTTCCCGTCTCGCCGCTTTACTCGCCTTTTTTTTCTAAAAATGAAAGAAAGAGAAAACGTTTTCAAGTTTCTTTACACTTGACTCAAATTTTCACCTGCTTGACTGCCGATGGAAATAAATTTCGCTGGTACTTTTGCGTTGCAATCGGGTGCGCGGGAGATGGAAAAAATTTCTATAAAAGGAAATAAGGGACAAAGGAGGGAAAAATATAAGGGCGAAGAATCTGAAAAATTGGGTGGCTGGTGCGAAAGTGCGCGACGCGTGTAAACGCGCGTCGGGAATAAAAGCGAGAAAAAAAAGGGAAAGAGCGCGAAGAATAGCAATAATGGGCGAAAGAGTTCCGATGGAATAAAGAGACAAAACGACTCCAGAGAATAAGAAGGAAGGCTGACGGGCGCCGGGGAGGTGAAGAAGAAAAAATAGAGAAGAGAAAGAAAGAGAGAGAGAGAAAGAGAGAGAGAGAGACCGAAGAACAACAAAAACAATGCGAGAGAAGAAAAAAAGGGGGAGGGGGGAAAAACGTGAAATGAAAGCACGAGTGGAAGTGCGGAGAGAAAGGAATAAGGCAAGATAATAGCGGCGGAGGGGGGAAGAGGAGGAGGATGAGAGGAAGAAAGAGAAAAAAAACAGAAAGGAGAGAAGAAAAAAGCAACAACAACAAGGAAAATCGCACGTTACTTGAGGCTGCACCGCGGAGAAAAAAAAAGAAAATAGGAGAAAAAAGAAAATAATAATAATAATAAAAAATGAAGAAGAAGAAGAAGAGAAATAAAATGCTCTACGACGTCGACGGCGATGACGACGACGCCCGGAAGCCCGTCGCTTTTTCATTTAAAACGCCTCGAGGAGTACAAAAGTACGCGTATACGTGTATACACGGAAAATGCACTCTGCACCCCCGTGCGGCACATTATATATATTTATGCGCGTGCATGAAACCTCCACTCAGCAAGTACGTATAATAGCATAGAGCACAAGGGGCGTGGGCTCATTGTATCGTTCCTCGAGTCCTGGTTAAGAGAGAGAGAGAAAGGGAGAACATAGGTATGGGGAGAGGGTGGGAGAGAGACAAAAAGTGTAAGGGAGAAAAAAAAGTGCAGGGAAAGTGCAACATATCTGTGCACTAAAGAGTCGCGACAGAGAAGGCGCATCGTCTTCGTCGTCGTCGTCAGGGTGAAGTGGTTTCTCGCTCGTGTACTCAGCCCCGCATTCACCACCGCCTATATACCCAAAGCCAGAGACAGAGAGCAGAAACCGCAAAGTATTACGAATTTCGCGTCCCTTCTCTCGCTGCCACCTCTTTTGCCACTTGATAACCCCTCTCGCGTACTTGCTATTCGTATCAAATGTCGAGACTAAATTTACTTCACTTTTGCACGTTTCTCTTGTACGGCCAGAGTCCACACTGCTTTTTACACATAATTTTATTTCCTTTTATTAAGAAATATCTTCTTTTTTCTCATATTCTCTTTGTGTCTTTTTTAAAAAGTTTTTCAGATCATTTTTTTTTACACGAACTCTTATATCTGAAGAAATAAGCTCCCTCTCGGTTTTGCTCGTCTCGAACGAAAGTGACTTTTATTGCTTGAGAAATCAGCGTTATCACTGTCATCGCGTTGCCCATAAACACGCCACGAGCATGGCCCTGAAATCTCCACGCGTTGAACGGTATATTATTTCATTATTATAACTTCGCGAGTGACATGATCTCCCGGTGTTAAATATCCCTGCGCCGCAATTACCGTTCTCGATGGAATGATAATTTAACTGAAGAAATATAATTAATGAATTTTCAGGAAGCCCCGATTTAACATTTTTCCCTGATGAAAAGTCCCACAGTTAATATCACCAAAACATTTTTTACCCGATTGTAATCAAGATTGTTCGTAATAATTTATTTTCTTCATTCGTTAATTAATTCTTTATGCTAAATGAAAAGGCATCCAAGGTCTCGTCGTTTAAAAACTGTCAACCCAGAAATTCGTAGGTTATTTCCAAGAGGAATGGTATGGTGGATTTTTTGGATCATTACGGCAGTGGTACATCTTTCGGAATAAAGTCGATTGGAGAGTCAAAAGTTTGCTAAAGCTAATAGTGCGAATGGGTTAGCAATTGGTTAACGGAAGGATAAGGGAATAAGGTTTTAGTAAACGCAGTTTTAATGCAAATCGACGAGATGTACATTGTATCGTTGAAAGGTATAGTCAAAGTCTGTTGTACGTCTAATATGGCCCTCAGCCCTCTAAAAGCCTCGGTTGGGCGACCCCTCTGGCACGATGTGTTAAAGCTGTTTCTCCTTCTGTTTCCTCCCATCGCTTGGATGCACAGTTTGTGCCAGGGAGTTGTACGTACAAGTGCAGGTTTATACACCGATATACGCCGAGTGCGAGTGGAACGAACGCAGGGCGAACGATCGCGGCGGCCAAGAACACAGAGCGAGACGTCACGGAATAATGAACTACCCCGCCTCGCGTACATTGCCATACCGAACGCTTTACTGCTCCCCCTGTGCTTTCCAACCGGAATATTGGCAAACGTTTATGGCAGACATCGTTATTATGCCAACTCTAATTCTCTGCCGGACGACTAACGACTCAATGTCCACGCTCCTTCCCAGACCGAGCTACATTTACCAGAAGCATCGCTCTCTCCCCGTTTAATTGCTCCCCCTCTTCATAATTATTATCCTTTGTCAACTTCATTTATATATTTGAAACACGTTCGTGGGACTTTTTCCATTTTTTAGACACTTTCTACCCTAGCGATTCATTTTTATCTGCGTACCGGTATATCTTTGGCATGGTCTTTCTCTTTTGGCAAGTCCTGGGTCAAAAGGATTTCAGGGCTTGGGATGAATTAGTGAAGAGTGCCATTCAGGTTGTTTGCATTGTATTTCGTCCTTAAATACGTCACACGTCAAAGGAGAAATTCCACAACTATCATTATAATTTCTTTTGTAATTATTATCCTTTGTCAGTTTTATTTATATATTTGAAACACGTTCGTAGGACTTCTTTTATTTTTTAAGCACTTTCTATTTTATAGCGATTTATTTTTATCTGCGTACCGGTATCTTTGGGATGGTCTTCCTCTTTTGGCAAGTCCTGGGTCAAAAGGATTTTGGGGCTTGGGATGAATTAGTGAAGAGTATCATTCAGGCTGTTCGCATTGTATCTCGTCCTTAAATACGTCACACGTCAAAGGAGAAATTTCACAACTATCATTATAATTTCTTTCATAATTATTATCCTTTGTCACTTTTTATTTATATATTTAAAACACGTTCGTGAGACTTCTTCCATTTGTTAGACAACTTCTATTCTAGCGATTTATTTTTATCTGCGTACCAGTATCTTTGCCATGGTCTTCCTCTTTTGGCAAGTCCTGGGTCAAAAGGATTTCGGGGCTTGGAATGAATTAGTGAAGAGTGCCATTCAGGCTGTCTGCATTGTATCGCGTCCTGAAATGCGTCACACGTCAAAGGAGAAATTCCGCAACGATCGTATAGTATCAGTGTCGAACACAAGCGAGCTCGAGGGTGTGCGGAGTCGGTCCGAGTGCGCACGTAGGGCTTGTCAATCGTCAATCAGATCGAGAACGTGAATACGCGTTTATAGTGCCACTGCGGGAATATCTCCGGACGAATGAGGCACGAACGGAACTAAGAGAATGGACGCCGTACCGCGCCGATAAGTTATCGAGCGAGAGTCGTGCGAATCGTTTGCGACGAAAGAGCCGGCTCGTGGTGGCGGCAGATTACGTATCTGAAATTGTGCTCCGCTACAATAAGTGTTTGCTATCGCGACGAGAAAAGAATACATTCGCTGAAAACGACTCCTCTCCTGTGGTGATATCTCGAATCCTCGAGTTCTCAAAATAAAATTATGATTTATATAAGTATATGTATAGCAGTAATAATACTGCAGTTATTGGATTTCTAGCAGTCTTATTTAATATGGCATCAACTGCAGTTCTTCAACTTTTCCTTTTCACACTGAGAATTTATCTTTCACTTTTTCCTCGTTATATCAATTATTACATATTTTCATTGTTAAATTCACACGCTTTTGTATCTATTCTTATCATTTTTATCTCGTTTTATGCTCTTTTCATCAATTTCTTCAGATTGTATTTCTGTTTCCCTTTTTCAAAATCCTTATTTTTACTATTATATATTGGAATTACTGACATTCCTTCACATAACAATTTATTATTGGGGCAGACAAATAATTTAATAATAATGGGTATCAGAATCTTTCTTTTCAGTATTATTGGCATTACTGTCATTCTTTCACATAACAATTTCTTATTGAGACAGATAACTGGATTAATACAATTTGACAATAAAGTGCTTTAGTTTATTATTAAATATATATTATTTATTTAAGTTGGATTTAAGTCGTGGACTATTCCAACCATTGTATTGAACATTTTTCTATTCTTTAGTATCTTTTTGTCTCGTTTATTCTTCTTTATCACTTAAATTTTCTCTGGCTGGTTCGATAAATAAACGGGGCTAAATAGCCGCAAGTATGGAATAATTTGCGTGAAATTCCACGCGTGTTCGGTTTAAATTTTTATCTCCAGGATTGGCGTAACGTGTGTATTAGCGGGTTTTCGTTATTGCGCTTGGTCGCCATTAACGCATGTGCGCCAAAGCGTTGCGGCCACTTTTGCCTCGGCCCTGGCCGCGATGTTCCGACGCCATCTGCCGGACCGCATAACGAGAGAGCGAATGCCCGGTACGGGAGGATAAACACGAGCGAGTCGCGTGCCATTTGCGCGAGCCAAAGGTAACGAGGCCCCGATTATTCTTTCGAATAACCACCGCATTTACGCCCTTAATTACCGACTTTGACAGCCGTTTGTTTGTCTCTCGCTCGCGCCCCGAACGCGGACTCTGCTCCTCTAAATTCGCTCACCGCCGGAGAAACATCGCCCCGAAATTACTCACTCTCATAATCCTCGATTACTCGCTGCTACGCAAACGTTATTAAATCCTCGTGATAATTGAGATGCTAGAAAAAGCATTCGTTACGCCAATTTTCAAGAAAATATATCCCCTGGTGCTCCGTGTTCCGCTTCTCGAGACTGCGAGCTTTTATTCTGATCCTGCCAATTTATTTTTTCCCCTCTACTTACGGCCCGCGGTCGTCGAGCCCTCGAATTTCTCTCCGGCTAGTGAAGGATCCGCTCCCAATCAGTTCCCTCTCTTTTTATAAGACAAATACGGCGTATTTGAAAATTTCAGCGTCTGTTAATCAATTCGAGGAGAGAACGAGGAGATAAACTCTCGACGTTTTGTTCTCAAAAATTAGATCATCATCGAGAAATGTGAGCGGGAGAAAAGGAGTAACGAATTGCTCGAAAGTTTGCTTGATTCTCAGTGCCGGGATATATACGGGAGAGCGAAATCCGGGCAAAAAATAAAGGATGAGAGATAGAGCGAGGATGGAGGAAGCAGGAGAGAAAACGCGAGGGAGAATTGAGGAGGAAAAGTGCTCTCGAACGAATTAACAGCCGGAATCTACACCGGTATGAAAGCTTTTCATAAGCAGGAGAGGAATTCTCGCTCGACAATACGTTGACAGTGGAGGAAGAAGGAGGGAAATACTGGAATCGTTCGAGCTCTCGATCGGTCCCATTGTCCTTCGTGTGATGAGAGAAAGACGTTGATGGCGGCTCGACAGAGAAGTATATACGAAGGCGCGCGCGTGTATTGTCCCTGCCGAGAGCCGGGTGACAATCGAGCATTCGCTTTCTTCCTCCACCGTCAGTCAGTCACTGCTGTCGAACAATGACGACATTGAAACAGGAGATTCGAGTAACCTATGTGATTTCTCGCCTCGTTACTGATACACCTATTGATTCGAATCGAGTATTAACGTCTGCGAATTCAGGAATTTACCGTTGCTCCGGGTCCAATGTTCAAAGGGACATTGATAAAGAGAGGGAAAGCGACGGGGGAGATCTGCAAGGAGATGACGTATTCACGCGTTAATAACGCATGAATACGTCCCCAGGGCACGTATCGAGTGAAGAATCTCCGAGCGCATGCACGCTCGATTCGTACAACCTGCTGGTGGTACGCGGTCTATAAGCATTCGACACCTTGTATCGACGTCTCGTCATTCAAAATCGTCTCGATTCATCCACGGACATCTACACCCTATATGTATATATACGTTCGGAACACGTTCCTCTCGACTGTTCCATCTACCGAATGTACAGCACGAATTGATGGGCAGATGAGACAAGCCAATAATACATAAGCGACGAGTATTCCCCGATTTCACGTTTCTACACTCTTGTCAATCAGCACTCTCGTTGATTCCTGTGCAGAATTATATTTTTTGATTTCTACACCCAATCACGTCCAAATCTCGCATTCATTTTTCTGAGAGCCTTCGTAATATTTGTTATTTTTATGGAGACAAGATATATATATATATTTTTTTTTATTAATTAAAATTTGTTGGTTATTGCTGATGTCAGATATTTTGAAAAATTTTTTTTGCTCGTTGCACTCATTATCTTTTTCATTTGATCTTTTATTAAGATTTCATCTTTGATTTATAGATAAAGAAAAGTGAGATTTTCGGATTTTCAAAATTGAGGAACTCCGGAAAGAATAAAAAAAAATTAAATATTTACGGTCAAAGTTGGAAATCCTAGTTGAATCAATAATTTTCAATATATACGTTGTAGGAAAAATATATTTATTAAAGGTGAAAATGCCGCAAATACAGTTTTTGGGTATTTTTAAAAAATATCTCTCGCTCGTTCTCTTTATATTTCAATGCTCGCATCTGTACATAGAGAGAATTTTACACACATATTATTATGATTGAAAATTTTGTATGAATGTAATTCTGATATGAATAATCCTCGAAATTTCCAAACTGCTGCCATATTTTACTACAAAATATAGACATTTTACATAAAACATTCTCTCCACGTATAATCCACGTATAAGCTTTCAGTTTTCATAAAAATCTTTTTAAAAGCATTCTCGCACTCTTCACTCATAAGCCTTTAAAAAAATATTTTGTTTCAATTTTAGCCTCAGCCCTGAAAAATTCTATTCATCGCGCCTCAATAATTGGTTTTAAAAAATCGTCGAATTTCGTTGAAAATACATTTTTTTCGATTATAAAATGGTAATACACTCGTTCCTCCACAATCGTAACACACCGACGATAAGTATAAACGCCGTGTGTGTGTTTTTTTTTATTATTTGGGCAATGGAGGCTGGTGTCGCTCATCACGAGTGTTCGCAACGAGTGGTTTTGTCCCGAGCTAAGTGGTTTAGTCCCTCGGATCCGAGAGGCAAGTGACACACGAGATGCGAGAGAGATGGAGAGAAAATGAGGACGGAAGAGAGCAAGAGGGAAGAAATGGTCATTGGGACGGGGGGGAAAAGGGGGCAGGAAGGGAGAGTTTAGGAAAGTAGTTAGTGCCCTGAGCGCATGCACAGACCCCGCGAGATAGCCACGCATAATGGATGGAAGAGGATCATCCACTGTGCGGCCCTTTTCCACGTGTCGGTGCGCACACACGCGTGCATATATCTCACCGGAGCCCTTGCCCTCGTCCCTCTCGTCGACTGACCACGTTTCTCGACTGCTCGTTTGCCCACAACCGTGTCCGATCGCCTCTTGCTTTCTGCTCTCCGTGGCCACTTGCATATTTCTCCCCTCATCCTTACACACGCGGGACATTCTCCCTCGCTTCTATCATTTCCATTCTGTATACTCTCTCGTCTGGATAAACTACGAAATAATTTCGGTACCGAAACTTTGCCAATTACCCACTTTTTTTCTCTATTCGTTTTTTATACGAATACGAGTAACAATGCGACAGCTTTTTCCTTTTCGTCGTCATGTTATTTGAATTGTTATTTTATTGCGATTCTTCGAGGCGCATATTTCACACAACCTTGCACAATACGCTCTATTCCGATGAATTGATTAGAAGCTTATTCATGTATTTTTTAAAATAGGATATCTGATCGCTAAATTTCCTGTAGGTAGATAACAAAAATGTTACTTATACGGGGTGCAATCCAAGAATACATATTGAAAAATTGAAAAAACTGATTTAAAAGTCAGTTTTTTGGCTCATTCAATATGAATTCTTGGATTTCGCCCTGAATAATGATTATTTTCGTAATCTACGGGAAATTTCCGATCGAATACGCTCTTAAAATCGAATAAAAAAAATTTCAAAAAATTTGGTGAATCACACTGGGCCTCGTGGACCCATGAAAATTTCAATTAGCGATATCTTATCTTTCTCTTGACAGAATCTATTTTATTAAGGGTGATTTTTAAAGATTTTTGCAAAACAAAGCGAATGGCGCAGGAATTACGTTAATTCATCACTTTTTAAAAAAGTTATCCGCCCTTGAAGATTTTTTAAAAAATGGAAAGGGGTTTACCTTCAAAAATTCGCAAAAATTTTTGAATTTTTTTAAATCAATTTTAAGAGCCTATTCGATCGGAAATTTCCTGTAGATAATGAAAATGCCATTTATTCGCGGCACGATCCAATAATTCTTATTGAAAAATCGAAAAAATTAGCATATATATGTTGATGCAAAATTGGATTAATTACTATTTTTAATGAACCTAGTCTCGCAAATAATTTTAAACGTGAGAAAAACCGAAAGGAAACTCCCACAAGACAACTGATGTATCTCAAGAAACTAAAACGTGAACAAAAATATGTTGTAGTCAAAGAATATAGGCAAAAATTCAGGAATAGAGATGATATGGACTGCGAGTAAAAATAAGTGAACGTACACAGGCGAGTGATACGGTCGAATGATGCAATAAAGAAATGAAAAAATGAATCGGTCGATTAAATTTTATCGGTTGGAGTATATCGGATAGTTTTGGGGGAAAAGAGAAATAGAGAGAGAGAGAGAGAGAGAGAACTAGCAAGCAGAGATCGGAAGAGGAAAAGTTGGTCCATCCGTCGTCGCAGTTAAGCGTGAAAGCCAGCGAGGACGAGTCCGAGGTAACTACTGAACGAGCGCGACATGAGAAAACGGAACAGCGATACCGCTGGAGAGGATAAAATATAGCGGGGAGGGTGGAGGATAACAAACAGAGAGAAGAGAGGAACAGGTTGCGAGCGTTCTATCGGCGTTGTCTGTGACAACCGCGTGCACGAATCGTCCGACACGGCGAGCCTCGGCGTTACGACGACAGCAACGACGAAGCGGGACATTTGATATCCCCGTAAAACGGAGTACGTCGTACAGGCGATTTTCGGTGGGAAAACAGCGGAGAAAGGGAGAGATAAAGATTTTCTCTTCGATATTCCGTCTCGCTTTTTGTCCGCGGACGAGTCTGAAGGAGATATGACTTCGTGTCTCGAATATATATCCGACTGTGATAAATCCGCGAAACCCGTTTTTCCTCCCCACCCTGGCGGCGCTCGCGCAATCCTTCTGTTTTTTCGGCGGCGCTCTCGCTGGCCGCGTTATCCGCAAACTGAGCCCGGATGCCACCGGGACGTCTTTCGCTTTAAAAATCCATCAGTTTTTTCTCCTCCCCTCCCTCAAAGATCACACGGCGAACCCGTCTCGGACTGCAAAAAAATATTGTTCTTCAAGATTTTTCCACGTCGCGACGTGAGACACATTTTTTCGCCCTCTCGGGTTTTTTTTTCTTCTTCCCCCCGAATTTTACGAGGCTGCATCCTTTTTAAATTGGGGGATGAAAAATACCCTCAGGACCAGACATCGGAATCTTTTTCATCCTCCAAGCACCACTTTTTTTCTCATTTCAAATTCACGATCTTTCATTCGCATAAGGGTGCGGAGAAAAATTTGCAAAAAAAGGGGTCGCGTTCAACGTGTAAATTTTTTGAAGAAACTTTTGCCGAGAAGCGTACAAGAAATAAATATAATCAAAGAAAATAATTGGACAAAGAGCGCGCGATGAGAAAGAAGACTTGATGAACGGAGCAAATTGAACGTAATTATCGGTATTTTTTTGAGGGAGTAAATTAATTAACGTTAATCGGATAATTTAAGATCGGTTATTACCCCAGTTACAAGTTGACGTTTATTTTACTATTCCGGCATTGTTCGTCGCTCCCCTAATACGCATTATTCTTTCTCCTTCATTTTTTCTCATTTTTTCCTTTATTCTTTATTTTTCCCTTCTGTCCATTGTCCCCTCTGTCCCTGGGGTTTTTCTTTTCCCCGTTTGCCGTTCGTTGGCTGTCTCTCCCGGCAGGTTTGAAGTCGTGAAAACAGCGCGTCGACGCTCAATGTACGGGCTTGTAGTAATGATTTTATAATATGGCGCGGTGGGAACGTTTTACCTCCGAGATATCTTTGGTGCATTTAAAAAAGAAGTGAACTTTAAAAAAGAAGGACTTTGTCGTTCAACGATTTTCCTCTCACTCGCTTTTTCGCTCGCTTCACTCTTAATAATTTTATCTGTATTTTTATACCATTTTCTGGCACACCGTCTTTGTACTCCGTTTCCAGTAAATAATACTAGCCATCAGATATCACGACGTTTTAGTCGATAAGTCATGGCCGAGACTGGAAACATGACACCAGAAACACGATTCCACAGTCTATCTCTTGCTCATCTTGTGGCGAATAATTGTAATTTCAAGAGCTAAGAAACGGAGAGAAAAAATAAAACCTCTCAAAGATGTATATGGGTCGGACAATTCAATTTTTAAAACTCATTCGCTATTTTTGTGTGTTTTAATTTATTATATCAAGTGACAACACTTTTTTTATGATTAAATAAGAAAAGCTACAATTAAAAGTTTTTAAATTATTCTCTACAAAATTAAAAAAAATTATAAATATTTTACTATTTAGTAAATTGTATTTTTGAACAGATGTGTGATGTAATATTTATACTCGTCACATGAAGCAACATTACCGTGTAAGTTTTAAATTCTCACATTTATTTTTCACCTCGGAGGGTTCAGTGAAATATTTTAACTTGTCATTGGAAAGCTGATTTTAATTTATATTAAATCCTCCTATTTTCGAGTACATTTCGAACACTGACATTTCTGACCTCCTTAAATACATTAAAACGAAAAGAATCTGTTTTACGATACGTAACGTATGTGGAAGCAAAAAAGTATTTTTTCCCTCGGATACCACGAAGCTCTAAATACGATTTCACCAGTCAGCTCTTGAGACGATAATCAGAAAAACACACACTCTGTCTTCCACGAAATATTCTTTCGCACATGTACGTTGTTCAACGATTGAACTGAAAATTATCTGAAATTCGAGATCGGTAACAAAACCGAAAACAAACAAGAATAACGACCGCAGGGTCGAGGGAGAGAAGCGACAGAAGCTGATCGATAAAAATCTATACAAAATTCGATGGTAATTGCATACGTTGACGAGTCTCGATTGGTCCGTACTTAAAGTTTAAACGCGGGTGTGCGTGGACGGAACTAGAATGCTCCCCCGTCTATGGGAGAATGCGCTAGGAGCAATTAGGAATAACGTAAAGTCGGAAACAATTAGTCACGTGCCCTTTCCCCGCATAATTAAATCCTGATGTATACGTATGGGAGGAGAGGAATATACGGAAATTTCTACATGCATTCGTGGATAGAAATAGGCGCTATATTGTCGTAGTCCCGGTCGCCGATTGGATTCGGTTTTAATTGTTTCCGGTCCCTGCAACTACACCGCCATACCTGTCTCTCTCTCTCTTTCTCTTTCTCTCTCGCACTTTTTACGCACACATTTGTTCCCGTCCGCACACTCCGAAACTACTTGGCGTGTACGTGTATTCTTATGCAGACACTTTGATACATATATGTACGTATATTATGTAGATATATATATATATATATATATATGCGAAAAAGAGTGGAAATATTTCGAATATAACCCTGGTAAAATTCCACTCTTGGCGAACTAAAATTGCTCCTTCTCCCTGGTTATTTTGTATGTTTGAATATCCATGGGCAGGGTCGTGTAAAAAGGTTTGCAAACAAAGACGAAACGAGAGAATACATTTTTCAAATATTTTTCATTAAAAATATGAAAAGAATACACAGACGAGAATTCTGAAACGCACTTCGAAATTAAAAACCTCTGCAAATAAAATATATAGTTTATTTAAATGAAGATTCGAGGTTTTTCGAATTTTTGTTCAGACGGCGGAGGAATTCGTGAGATCGCGAAGCAATTTTTTCTCATTGTTTCCGTTATTTGATTGAAAGTAGCTCGATTGAATTTTTTTTTTCAATCGAACGTAAAATAATTCAGTGCCGGATCGCCCATGTAAATGTCTGTCTGCGCATACATTTCTCGTTTTGAGAAAGGAGCGCAAAAAAAAACATATAAAAGAGGGTAAAAAATCATCGTCACACACGTTTCGCGGATTGCAAAGAGCTGATATTTTTTCCCCGTTCATATGCCGCGTGTACTATTTTTCGGGTGTGGGTGAAAAAGCTTGCGCTCGCTTGCGGCGGTGCTCGTAACTCGTTATTCTATTCCGCTCGCGCGTACGCCACTGTCCACGATTTCGTTTCATCGGTATAATAGACTCAAGCAATTTCGAGCAACTGCGCCGCGCGCACACGGAGGTATACACGCGTGTGGGTCGAATCGAAAGAGAGAAACAAAATGTACGAGATTTTACGAATCAGAGAGCCAAAAATAGATTAATACAGGCACAGGTATATATTTATCGAACTCGGTGCGTCCCCACGTGTGCGAGTATCCGGTCTAGTAATTGGATAGGACGAGAAAAGATTTTTTTTTTTGCGATCGAAACGATCCCGGAGGTAAAAAATGAATTTTTATTCCTTTTTTTGAACACACCCTCCGCGCTTCTTGTCACGACTCGCTATCACTTTTTCTTCTGGCAAATTCCCCGCTCGTGCTGCAACACAACAGTCGTGAGGACTTCGAGTCGCCGGCCGAGAAGCGAGAGCTCGAGGGAGAGGGAAAATTGAGGAAAAGAGAGCACGATGCTCGCTCTCGTCATTGAAATCTATAAACGGTGCTGACCCGAGTCCGACCTTTCTCGATTTATGACTCATGCCACGTCGAAGACAGATAAAATGGTGTACGGAATTAAGATGTCAACAGAGGCGATAATACGGAGAAATTTCTGGAAGCTTGAAAAACTGATTACGACAATTTCTTCAATTCTATATATTATTTTTCTTTTGCCATGTACTGTGTATTCTATATTTTTCGTTACATCTATCGACCTCATTACGAGCAATTTCCATTTTTTTTTCAATCCTATCGCGCGACAATCTCACGTAATATCCGCTCGTTGGATTTTTTTTTCATTTCACCGTTCCGGAAATTTATTCCTGGCTCGTCAGATCGACCACGATAAATTCGCCTTGATCGAGAATAAGTAAATAATAAAAACGACAATAAAAAAAGAGGAGAAAAATTATCATTGAATCACAATGAGTGAAGATGAAAAGTAAAATATATTCAACAAATTATGTTGTGACATTAATTATTCATATTCTTCCCGCTCGGTCGCCGGTCTCTATAGTTTTTATTCCCCTTCCAGCGAGTGACACATCCGCGCGTGACACGGGCCGGACGTTTCTAGAATTTTCCGCGGCTATTCTCCACTCTCGAGAAGCACCGAAAAACGAGCCGGGAAAAATTCAACGAGTATAAAGTATTTAAAAAGGAAAAACACGCTCGGTTTTCTATTTTTTCGACGATCAAAAGAAAATCTTCAAATTGAATGAAGCTATTTTCGCGAGAGGCGCCAACGAGATGTGTGCTCGAAACTAAAGAGAAAAAGAAGAGAGAGGAGAAACGAAAAATAAAAAAAGAAAAGCGACAAGAGGCAGCGCGGGAGAAAAAAATTCTTCTTCGCGAAATTTTTTCCCGTCCCTCGCTTCGCTCGTTCGTTCACGAAAATTCCCCGGAGATTGAGGAGACGTATCTGGGCGTATAAGGGGATCCATCTTCCGTGATGAAACGAGCACACTTTTCGACGAGTATATGCGCAGCGCGAAAGATGCAAACACGCGATTCGCAAAAGAACGAGAAGAAAATAAAGGTTGAGGCCGGCGACGAGGGCGGGTAGAGGAAGATGAAAAAAAGAAAAAAAAAAGAAAATGGGTAGGTTATAAAGCGGGGGCGGAGGGCATGGAGCGTCGTCGTGTGTCGAAAGTGTCCACTTACCTGGGAAACAGTGCGCAATCGCGACCATGAGGCTCGCGACGATGAAAACACTGAAAAGTGGTCTCTTCATTATGCCGGTGGCTTGCTTTTTCGGGGCCTTAGGATGTTTCCGCAATCTCTATCCCAGCAACCGGAGATAACTATCCGACACGATTATTTCCCTTTTCAGCAAAGAGATTTTTTTTTCACGGGACACGATAAAACCCGGAGATAAATTTCGCAAGATCGCTTCTCGCTTTTTCTTTATAGAGAAAAAGGCGGATCAAGATCACTGTTGTTTAATCAACTATTCGCTGTAATTATTTTGTCTCGGTGTACTCGTTTTTTTTTTCAAGATTTATCTCACGTTTGAAAATCAATCGCAGTCGATAGTTTCGTGCGTTGCTCGCGAGCGCTGTCGTGGTCAAACACTGTTACGTTCTGAGTCGAAGGTTCTCGCTTGTGCCGATGTTATATACGTTACCCTACCGTAGTATCGCCCCGGCCGCTTTCTCGGCCAATCGGAATCAACCGAAAGTATATACCGCGACGTACACATTACGTATCCTGGCTCCGCGGTATACACGTCATTCTCGCAGTCCTCGCTCCCACCTTCATCGTTCTCTTCTCTCTCTCTCTCTCTCTTTCTGTTATTCGAAAAATATCCAACCTTTGCCTTCTCCTCTTTTTCTCGCTTCCTCGTCCATCCTCTCTCTCTACGATTATTTTTTCTCCATCGTCGCGAGTCCGATTCTCCATCAACAATTTTTCAAACTCATCAATGCATCGTTATTTTTTTATTTTGAATATATTTTTTTTATTATTCTTGTTATACATTCATCATTCTTCCATTTTCTATTTTCTGCCGGAACAAATAAAGTGCAACCAGGTGGATTACTTGTTTCGATTTTTATTGCAAAAAAAAAGAACAGATTTTTTTGCAATAAAAACTTGTTAACTTTTTGCATACTTTGTTGACGTATGTATGTGAAAAAATGATGAAAATGCCACATCGATAGCAGAGCCAATTATTTTTCGCTGGGAATACGCATAGGTAGAATTTATTCTCGTCTAGGTTCAAAAACACGAGCGCAGGACAATGAATGCATTCGGGATAAAAAACTCCCTTGATACTGCAGTTTGCTTCATTTCTCTTGCTGCTGGCGCGCATGGACGGGGCTCGTAACGGTGTGCAGTCAAATACTTTGCCACGCAAGCTCTTGGCTCACATCCCACCCCGGGCACACGTACACGTACAATAATAACGAGAATAATAATAAGAATGACAGCTCGTTTTATTGTGACGAGTCACAGGTCACAATACGCGAAATAGGAAGAGCCAGTGCCGGGGATGAAGAAAATCGCGTGCAGCAAATTCAAGCGAAGTAAGAAGAGACAACAAATGAGTGCTCGTATGCAAAAGTCAACAATACAGATCCAATATGTCATTTTTAATGTGCTTCTTCTTCTATTTCTGTACGCATTGCGATCGAGCAAATAATAATAAAAAAACGTATTACTGAGTAGGTTTAACATTATTTTTCCAGCTTTTTCTTTCTCAAAGAAATGTCAGAGCGTTGAAAAGTTTTTATCGACTAAAAATGATCAATATTGAAAATTTTTTTTCGTAAAATTGGAACAAATTTCGATTTCAATTTTGTTTTTTAATTTTGAAGAGTAAAAAATATGGAAAATTATTCATAAAATATTCTGTCAGGTCGTTGGACATTAGTCAACAGGCTTCACTATATTTCTATAATTGTAATTTAATCGTTTTCCAATTACCTCTACAATTGTTTACCAGGAATACAATATCCGCATGTGAACGTATGAGGAAAAGATTAGTCACGGAATGTGATTCTTAGTTTTATAATGCCTGATAACCTTCTCCTCGTAGACAACTTTTCTCTCGACTATTATAGCGGTCAAATCGATTTCACTAACAATCGCATGAGTCAAGCCGGGGGGGAGGATTGGTAGCTTTATAAATTGATCCTGAAATGTCTTGTATACAAATCACGGGATATGTATGTTCCCCCACGTGAACGTTAAAATATCGCACGTACGGGATGCACTAACGTATAGAGTGTATAGATTCTCGGTTCAGGTAATGCTGTGTGTATAATACACACACAGTCCCTCTCTGTCTCACGCGTACAGCAAACGACGGACAGCTGCGTAAACAGGGCTTCGTTCCTCACGTGTTTCTCTGCACATCGCTATACAGGAAACACTTCCCTTTCTCTCTCTCTCTCTCTCTCTCTCTCTCTCTCTCTCTCTCTCTCTCGGTCTCATTCACTCATGCACTCTCCCTCTCTCTATGATTTCTTGTACAGGTATATAGACAATGGACACACAATCGCGAACGCCCGGCAATTCTCTCCCGTGCTTTGCTTACGCGTATTAGAACATTCGTGTTGGCTTTGGCCCTATACATATGGAAGGGGATGAGAGATGAGGCCGGGGTGACGGGGGCGAGGCCGGGATAACACAGCGTATACCTTCGAAACATAGCAACCCTCTGTCACGATAAGGAAAGGTACATCCTCGCTATTATATTAGTGGATCGCTCCTCTGTACGCGCGCGCTCCTCGATCATAACTATACTAGAGCTTTCCAGTGGAAAATCCCGATAATGCACCGACTCGCCTACGCTTCGGGATTTGTCGGACACATTGGCTTTTTATCATGCGTCAGAAACCGTGCATTTTTCATTCTCGTTTTTCTTTTTTCAATCATTGATTTTTTTCTCGCGATTTATACTCCTCGCCCTCCCGGCTCTCTCCACTTTTATTCTATTTTTATTAAATTATTTTCGTGCACTTTCCAGATGCACTTTCGTGACCGATGCACCGAGTCCGTCGACAATTTTTCTTTTGTGTGCATATATGTGGACGGACGAGAACGAAGATGAGATTTCTTAGCGCTTCACCTCGGGGAATTCATCTCGAGTTGAAAATGTTGTCCGACGTCCGCGACAGAGTCGGAACGTCCGAAACTCCGGCAGCCCTTTTCCCTCAATTTTTCTGTTTTTATATTTTCGAGGAAATATAAGCGAACGCGCGGCTGGGGCAAAGGGCAGGAAGGAGTTGTACGAGACATATGGAAAGAGACGTTAACTTCCTGGTACACGTAAGAAATAGGTGGCGTACCACCTGCTACCGGGCGAAGGAAGAAGATGCTTCTCTTCTCTTTTCTCTCTCTCTCTTTTTCTCATCCCCGGAGAAAAATCCCGATAACCCGAGCTTTCGTAACACACATCCTCTTCGGAGCCGCAAAAGATCGCGGTTGTTCCCACCGCGCTCGTTTCGCCAACAGGCGAAAGCGAAACAGCGAGAGAGCAAAAGCGAGAGAGAAAGATGGAAAAAAAGGAAAAGGAAGAGAGAGGGAGCTTTCCCGAGCGTTTTATGAATATTTCCAACAAGTCCCGTATCAATCTCACGTTTCTGTCGTGTTGGTTTTTCCAAGCAGCCAACTTTCGTAAATGGAAGTCTCGGACGATCGAAATTCCCTTCGTACGTACCTCGCGTATGCGTGCACGAGACCTTTCGGGTTAAGAAGAATTATTTTCAGCTCAAGGATCATTGATATTCATGGCCCTCCCTTAAATTTACTTTCCTCGTATATCCTGCTGTGGAAATCTTGGACTCTTAAATTTTTAATACATCTCCTAAAACAACGTTTTAACCATTTATCACAAATCTATATTAATATTTGATAAATGAAGTCAAAAAAGTACCTAAAAATTGATGAAATACGTATATTCGCAGCATAATTTCGACGAATCAATTGTGGATCGTAAAAGATTAATTTCACTCGGAGCGTCCCATATGTACGTGGTCCATAGATGGGAGATCTTTTCTACTTGTTCTTGTCACCGCAGTGAACGAAAGAATCTTCCGCACATAACCGTGAGAGAGTGTTAGAAAATCAAGATTTCGTCGAATCGGGTAGATTTCGTCGAGGATCCTTTTGGTCCAGGCAGAGATTTTATTCTCCTTTTTCTTTCTGCTCTTTGTATATTTATTTTTTACGTATATCCGTGGGTATATATAGGAGAAAATATTATCAGGCAATCTTGGCTCGCAGCTGCTGGTCTACTGTCTGCTAACCCTTCGGTAATCCGCTTCGGTGCCGTAATACTAGCAATCTTCCAAGGATTTTCTGTTGCCTCTTTTCTTTTTTTCTCTTCCAGCGAACGTCGAAAATCATCGTTTAACGAAATATCGCGGGGAATCGATCCTAATGGAATCGAAGCGATAAATGCGATCGAAAGATCCAATTACCCCGAGATTGGATAAATCGTCGAAGAATTTTTATTTTCGAACGACCGAGAGATACAAAAAAAATTGAGATAGGATAAAATATTGGAAATTTTACCGAAGATCCAGACCGGTACTACAAAAAAGAGAATACGTCTATTCGATGTTGCTATCAATTTGTTGTTTTTTTTGTCTTTTTACTATCTTTGCCTCTCGATTGATTCTTGTCTAAATTGGCTTTTTGAAATTGCAATCGACAGTTCAACATTTATAATTCGGTACTCAGAGTCTTCGAGCCAATTATAAAATCCCGTTAAAATTCAATGTTCAGCGACTTTTCTCTCAGGTTATTGGTATAATTCGTAAATAGAGATCAGTCGAAAATAAACTGCTATTTTAAACAAGTTCAAATTCTAAAATTAAAGGAATTTCGTACGTGTCATTTTCCGATCGTTTGCTAAGAATATTTTTAATTTTATTTAGCACATTACTCAAGAGTTTTTAATGTGAAAAAAAGAGTGTGAAAAAAGTGCTCTATTCTCGCCTGATTTCGTCTTTTTTATCTCCGAAGGAGAAAAAAATAAATTAGCTTCTCGCTAATGAGCGTTGAATGCAGGTAAAGGTCAATCGTTTTTGAGACTTTGCCTGTAGAGTTGTGCTGACGGTCGATGAAAAATGTACGCGAAACGAATCGAATATTCTGGTAGCAAGTTATCGAAGCAATGACCTTGTCGCAGCGCCGCTACATGTTTTCAATGTATATATGTATAGATGCGTACCGCTCGCTTATGTATAAATATACACGCGCTAATGCCTGTCGAGACCTCGTTATTGCGCCTCGACAATTCCTACGTGGCAGGCTCTAATGGCTCGTTCGTTTCATATTTCAGTCCCTGCGACGAAATATTTTCGCTCTGCCGTTCGCCTCCTTTTTTCTCTCAATTTTTCATTTTATCACTTTTTTCACAATTTGCACTTATGAATGGCGAAACGAAAGATAAGATTTGAGTAAAGTAAAAAAAGAAAATATGTATAGTTGCCGATATCGCCGCTCGTGTTTCGGACTTTTTGGATATTTCTTTTCCTCGAGAGAAACGTGTTTAGAAAATAATTTGCGCCGGTCTGACCACGACATACTTTGTTCACTGGCTCAAGCTCAATAACTGTAATTGTACGTTCCTTTTTTCCCTAGGCTTCGATCTTTCTTGCCTGATGCTGGCTCGCTGATGACAAGTTTGCAGGCACGGAAACGTATGCTCGTTTACCGTTAACGGAGATTCACCGGCGAGAACGACAAACGTGAAAACCTCGTCGAACATGAGTGAAGCGAGAAAAAAAGTGGCCGAAAGAAAAAAAAAAGTGAGAAAAACGTACTCGGCCTCGAGCCGAGAGTGCATTGACCGGTGTCGAACGATTTCCGAGGTCTTGCCGTCACCTCGAACGCAAAATACAATCGTCGTCATATACGTTTAGCAAATTTTTCTCCTTTGTTTACCTGCGCCAAACATTGCAGGGATATTTTCGCAATAAAACTCATAAAAACGTGGCAACGATGAGAATAGAATTACAATAACAGATTTTTAAAGTTAAACCTGTTCAGAGCTATCACCAGAAAAAAAAGAATACGAGGACGTGAATTCTTATCTGGTCAAAAGCGAGGCCTTGGTTTGAGAAGATAGCGAAGTCGTACGTCGAAAGAGGTCGAGAAAATGTGAGAAGAGTGTAGTGGAAAAAACAAATAAAAATTGGTTCGACGGAGGTAAAGACAGGATTCGAGGAAAAAAGTTGTTGTGGATTTTTCTCGCCTCCGGTGTGCAACGCTCGGATGTTAAACGTGAGAAGAGAGAGAGAGAGAGAGAGAGAGAGAGAGAGAGAGAGAGAGAGAGAGAAAACACGTTGCGCTGTTACAATGATCGGGAACCGAATGAGAAAAAGCTGGGCGAGGAAAGAGCTCGCGCCTGTCCCGCGGTATATTCACTATTGTGCACTATATTAGTGCAGTACACAGGATACAGTTATATAGTCTAGAGCAAAGTTCGAGCCGCAAATGACACTGGAGCCAACTTTACGAAGAGCGAGAAATAGAGAGAGAGAGAGAGAAAAATAAATAAAGAAGAAGAGCCAGAGAAAGATGTAAATCTGTATATATATAGTGTGTAAATAAGCGAATGCACGGTTATTTTATGCCGAGAAAGAGAAAGAGAAAGATAAAGCTTCGACTATTAACTCGCGACCTCCAATATAAAGCTTGGTACAATTTTTTTCCAGTCGTTTTCCTTTTATTTCTCTCTTTCTCTCGTTCATTACTCTTTTTTTTTGCAATTTTTTTAATCATTTTCTTTTTCTGTAGTTCCCTCACATATTCACGAGTGTACGGACGCATATTTTCGCGGTCCAGTTACGTTTACACGCAACTGGAGATAAGTTCTATTTTATGCGAGGCCCCGATGGGCCTCCCGTCGTTATTTCTCCCCTTTGCGCGGATTTCCTCTTATTTTCATTTCTATTATTATTTGCTTTTATCAAATCGCGTCGAGAATTCTCCGATCGTCGTTTCACCGACCGTGGGACAAAGAGAAAGAGAGAGAGAGAGAGAGAGAGAGAGAGAGAGAGAATGAGGGAAAGAAACGCAGAGGGAAACGGTAGCGAAGAGAAGTACGAAATAGAAAACGAAAGATGAGAACTCGAAAAAAAGAGGAAAAACGAGTATGCCGAGCGAATCGATAGTCAGAGCTGGAATTATCGCGGCAACCGCGTGGATTTTTTTTCCTTCGCCTCTCACTTCTTTTGTTCTTGGAAAAAATTACTTACTCCTGTAATTTACTCGATTTCCCGATTGCTTTTAGATTGATTGCGCATTTTATAACTTTTTATTCTTCGTCGAATATATTTTTTAAATTTACCGCATGAAAATTCATTTATGCATTTTGTACATAAATGTTTGAGTTTTACAACCGAGTTGTGTGCTGTATGAAAATAACAAAGTGCTGGAGTTCATGCAAATATTGACGTAAAAAGTTATTTCGGGTACCATTTAATTTCTTCAAAGCTCTCGATTGCCCGAATGAATTAACGCGTTATGATAAAGTGAAAATTGAGGCAGCAGAACGGGGGCTGACTGGAAACGAAGTTGTCGAAAAATATAGCGAGTCTATAACGAGCAATATGGAAAATGAGAGGTTCGATCGGTCGTGAACGAAACTACCAATATACGCGCTTATTCTCAGACTGGTATTTATTCTGCTTATTGACTCATCACGTTTCTGTTACGTTCGGACTCTGTTGTTACACAAATGGATTTTACTTGTGCGGGCTCGCTCTTTCTCGCTCTCTCATTTCGTCTGGCTCCTCATAACGAACCTTCGCCGGAAAACCGGTTCCGTACAATGGCAAAATGCAAATAGATTTGATGGCTCCCTCGCTCCTTCTCTCTCGCGTTTGCCCTTCTCGTCTCGTTCTCTCTTGATCATTTCATCCGCAATCCTCTTCTCGCTTTTCTCGATTTCCTCTCTTCGGCACGATCGCTACTCGCCCTATTCCTCCCCCCCTCCCTTTCTCCGTCCCTTAACCAGTTCGTGTTTCGGGGCAATGAAGCGTTTACCGCGGAAGCGATTTCCCGGGAATTCTCTTCCCTTTGTTTCTTGCTCTACGCAAAAACAGTTTGGAATCAAAACTCGGGCGGGAAACTCCGCTCCAAGTGGCTATTGAAAATAAAAAAAAACACGAACCAAAATAAATTTCATCGATGTATAACGACTACGAAGTTTCGATTGCTACGGTAATACGACTGGATAGGAAATACCAACTTTAATCACTGAACATTTTATTTTATGCAGACGAATGCTTTATTAAATTTATTTTCGAAATTTTTCAAAGTTGTACTCTTTTAGTATTTTTAGTCTTACATATTACAGTGCCTTATTATTAAAACTGCACAATCGTCTCTTGACAAAGAATAAAATTAATAGATAAAGTAGGAAAATTAGAAAATTGCATTTTTAGACGTCTCTCTTATCATCAAATATTATAACCTGAAAACAATTATAAGGTTCTTAAAGACTATCACCCAAAAGTCGATGTTCTAATTCTTCAATAATTTTAGTTTAATTAAATTTAGTTTTTTAGGTTAATCATTCATTGAATTCTAATATAGTATAGACAAAATTTAATGAAGACCATTGATGTTCCATTTCGTAACTTAATTCAATGAGATAACAGATACCAGAGATTAAAATTTGATTAAAGATTTCTATAATTCAATAACCATTTTACCTCTCTTAGTCTAATATATACTTCAATAGCTCTTCATCTTATTGTACTTTCGAAAATCGAGTGAAGAATAGAATTCTGATACCAGAATTATAAAATTTATCCAAGGTAAAATTAAATACGATAATAGTGAATGAACTGAATAAATTTTTAACGAAACGCATATAAATAGAATAAAATAGCATTGACCGGTCGAAATTCGCGAGAGTTCTGTACATATGCCTCAATCATTCGCATATATGTATGTATAGGACAAATGGTACATGGCGACAGGCGTGTAAGATACATGGGAATCCGTACATACGGGCCTGGAAGCTTCGTTAGCCCGATGTGTGTATTTCTACCTCGCGAAACCATTCGTTTCCTTTTTTCCCTCCTCCCTGCCCCCCCCCTTCCCTTATTTTTTGACAAGGGGCTACAGTCTCTGCGGGCGCGTCGAGCGATCGCGGAAACGACGGGCTATCGCCGCACCTAGACATGCAGACGAGACGAGGACGAAAAATGAGGAGCCGCACGGAGAGGAGAGACGCTGGGGGAGAAACAATTCTCGGAGTCATGGTACATCAATCAGCGATAACGGCGTTCACCACTAATCGCGACACTGTTCTCCAGACGAGCTTCGTTCTAGAATTCACCAAAAATCGACTCGCCGGTCATCGCACTTTGCTCTCCATCGTTCGACGTGTTTTTTTCCTCCACTCTTGACAAGCGTATATATACGATGGAAAATGTACGCTTGGAAAGTATTGAACGAATGGGAAGACTTTTTGCTGCTCCAATCACACTTAATTTTCTTTTTTTTTTCTCTCTATTTTTCTTTTTTACGCACTGACGCTAAAATGACGCGACGTCTGGTAGTCAAATTCCAACTTATTTGTCTGCGAGGAAAAAGTTCAACGTGGAATCACTCGGGACCTTTTCCCGGCTTAGTCACAATAATCGTAAAACAAAGCTTTAGCGGGCGAGCGATTTTCAAAGAGAAAATCTCCTGAGGCTTTTACGATAATATTCGCGTGTATGTATAAGTGTCTTTTTTCAATGCTCGCCTTTGGCTATTTTTTCATTCTTCGTGCGCACATGGATATTTTTTATCGGCTCGTTAAATTGATCGTAAGATAAAACTTTACAAAGGGAAGTGATTTGTAGAATTTTAATTAACGCTTTATTTGCCTCCAACATTCATCATATTTTAAATCTTTTTTATATTTAATCAGGGCATGCTCTTCAATTTTCCTACTCGTTCAGGATTAATTTAGATCCCTTTATGTCGTTAAAAAGAATAATAAATAAATCAGCAAGAAAAAAATGAGCTGGAAAAAAGAATTTAATTCGCATTCAGAAATTGTATTCGTAACGTTTTTCAAACTCTCTGTTATCATCTCCACGCTTCTCTGTTACGAGTTTGCCTTTGATTATTTTTAATTCACGAAGGATTAATTTCGCTGCTCTCTTGTTGATTAAAAATGAAGGCAAAAAGGATTTAAAAATTGGTGATCCAGTTGAGATTCGTTTGTAAATAATTCCACAGACGCGAGGACATTTTTTTTCGAGTGCTCGACGATGAGATTGGGAAAAGACAGCAGGTGCCTGGAAGAAAAATATGAACGGGAGTAGGAAGGGAGGAGAAAAGGGGATGAGAAAAAGGGATGAGAAATAGCGAAGAAGGATGGGCGAACCAATGTCGATATCCTCGGGCTTACAGGACGTCGTATCCTCTGCAGGACTCACATTATTATATAGAATCCCAGTTACCGTGCACGTACCTGTATAAAATATATGCATAGAGATCGAACGATACGTATCTCGATCCAAATTACGGTTGGCAAACAACGCGACGTACGCTTCTCATCCCTTTTCGCACGCTGTTACCTCTTTCTCTTTCTATTTTCCCTCTTTCCTTCTTTCCCCGTTGTAGAGTGACATTAATGCTTGACGGACCAGAGAGCGCATATATATAGCGACTCTGTGTGTGCGTCCGAGTGCGCGCGGATCATATGCAGGCTCTTGGTAAACGTTGATGAGCAAACCTGCCCCGGCTATCTCGACAGTCACTCCTCTCCCTCGTATATTCTCGTTTGTACCGAAACATCCTCGCTTTTCTTTTTTTTTCTTTCATTTTCAACCTCGACACTCAGCGTGAAAATCACCGTAATTCGCGAACAAGTACGAAAATGCGCTAAAATTTCAACGACGTATTTTTAGAATATGAAATAAGCAAAATGTCGACGCCTCGGGTACGTTCGTAATAATATTATATTACGACCTGTGCTATTTATTTACCACGTCGACGAATTCTCGCGTGTCACTTTCATTAATTTTTGTCAGATATTCAATATTCGTGACGCGATCGTCATTAAAATTGCTGGAATTTGCATCATTTCGAGAGCTCACAGGAAGTTTCGTCAGCGCGATCTTTATCGATGAAAGGAGAGTGTGTGGAGAGGCAAGGGGGAGGTAGCTACTCTCGAAAGCAGGCCAAATAAATAACGATCTGAAGCTTCGCAATCGGAGCGATGGAGTTTACTCAAATATCTATATGATTGAGACAAAAGAAAGACGGCCGGAAATATGAAGAGTGGCTCGGGGACGAGAAATATTACAAATATTACTCCACATAGAAGTATATTTCCACAAATACGTATACTATAAATGTCAACTGAAATTGGATCGGTAAGTTTGAGTTTCAACATCCTGCTGATATCGATGAAATAAAATCAAGATTTTTATAGGCTCACTCAAATTTCACCACTCAATTTTTTATTCTTTTATCTGTTGGTGCTTATATTGACTTCCTAAAAACAAATTCGAAAAAATTGTACGAGAAATGTCTATCAATATCTGTTTTAATGATAAAAATAAAGTAATTTATTCTTAATTCTATCTATATTTTACATTAAAAAAGACATGAAGCCTCTAATCGATTCATCGGAATATACAGAGTGCATTATTGGGAGCGCATTAACTTTTGGCTAATCTCTACTCATTAAAAAAAAATTAAATATGCACTGCTTTGGAAATAATGACATTGATGTTAGAATCATTCATTTCGTCTTGCAAAAATTTTTAGGAATTACCTATTATGAATTCGATATCGTCGAGGACACGAAAAGATATTGCCGAATGTTAAATTTTCTCAGCAGCTCACGCGAAAAAAACTTGCAACACAATTTTCTATTATTTATATCGAATATACCCGAAAAAATAAACCTGAATAATTAGGGGATCGTAAACATAAAAAAAAGAGAAAATTCGTCCAGCGTAATGAGGAAAAAAAAATTTGCAAATTTTCGTTAATGGCTCGGTCATTACCGTTTCCATGGTGATCGGTCGAGGTCGAGTGAAAAACCGGACAAGGTTTTAATTATTCGCATTAATGACACAATTTGGAATCAGTAGCCCGGTAGAAAGTGTCGAGGTAAGACGTGTCGGGTCTTATATAGAAGGTAGTTTGTTACCGAAAAAACATTTTGTAGAAATTCGACAAGTTCAATCGAGTGTGTCAGTTTCAGTAATTTTCAATCATACGAGAAGTGAGTGTAGTTTAGTGTTTCTAATTTATAATATCGTTTCAAAATATTTTTAAAAAAATGTCAGTGCGGATGTATTCTATATTTAAAAAGAAGGGATGAAACCTCCTAATCAATTAATCGAAATAGAGCTCATATTATGCAAAGTTGTATGAAGTATGCACTTTTAGAAGAACAGCAAAATATCAATTCAAGCATATCAAACATATTATTTCTCGTAACAATAAAAAATAGAAATATATATTTTTAATGATTGGAAATGAGGAAAGCCAATATTCAACAATTTTTTCGATATATTCCATATTGCTAATGATTGGAAAATCTTTGAAACGTTCTATATTTTGAGAAAATAAAAATCGGTGGAGTCGAAGACGAAACGGCAGCGGCTCATCTCCGGTCTATCTTGGCAGAGATTCTGTTCGTTTCCGATATTCCGAAAAGTTTTTTCAAAGCTCGAGCACGAGTCGCGGCCGACTTATCTCGTCGTATTAGTCTGCTGCTCGATCATGCGATGTGACATAACTTTATGAGGTCTGTCTTACATGCAATTTCGCCGGCGTAGCAGATAAAAAGCGTACGGAGTAACGACAGCAGAGCGAGGGAAATGAATCACCGGTGAGCCACGTTGGCTGCAGAACATCGCCGGAGCTAATTATCTGTCAAAAGTTGAAGTATATACCAGGAATGAGAAGCACTTAGAATTTTCTCGTAAGTAAACTCAAACGATCCCACTCGACGGAAATACATCGAAGAAAAAACATTTTTATCTTTTTATCCTTCTCGAAGATTTCCTCTCGAGTAGAAAAATAAAGGCAGAATAAGATTCTCGCATCAAAAAATCTGTGACGAATTGAAAAAGGAGGAAGCGAGCGTTTAGAGTTTCGCGGAGGAAAATAAGAACGAGAAGAGGGGCCGAGAAAAAAAAAAGAAGCCCGGGCTTATTGTCTAAAGGTTTGAGAGGATGATCGAGGGATTTGCATCGAGACCGATAGTCCCTTATTGTGCGAGACAAAAGGAGCGAATTGGCGAGAAAGAATGGGGCGAGGGAATAAAGAGCTGGAGGGAGAGAGGGGAGCAGAAGAGGAGAAAGAGAGAGAGGTATAGAGAGGACTATTTAATCAGGCTCTGGAAACGCAAAGAGATCAAAGCTTTCTCTCAAGTTTCTCAGCACTGGTTCTACACAGCAATGGGATAATCGTAGTACAGTGACGTTCCTCGTTCATGGAATCAAGACTTTATCCCCACGTTTTCCAGTTAAACCGTCGTGCATGCTTCTTCCCTTTCTCTTTCTCTCTTTCCCTCTAGTTCTCCTTCACTCTCCCTCTGAGAACCATCGCCGGTAATACCTCGTCAGAGCTTTTGGTGTTTGTTCCACGTTTCGTAACTGCTGCATACTGCTTCTGACGATGTATTTCCATGCAGAGACCCTTCTCTCTCCCTCTCGTCCTATCGTCGTCTCCCATTCTCTCTCTATCTATATATTTCCCATCTCTCTCTATCTCTATATTCCCGTTTACGTATGTACGCAAAGTTAGGTACTTTCATACAAAAGTGGATTGCAATAGCATGTGTAAACCCGAGAGGGACGGAGCGAGAGGCTTCGTCTGTGTTAAGCGCGTCGCATCCAAGCTTAGCAACGATGCAAAGCCCAAACAACGTCCTTCCCCGTGTACTCTTAATACTATGTACATGCACACGGACACATCCACCGGCTCGCCCGTGCACAAATCTCTCCTATCGCCTCACAAACGTGTCCGAGCCAAATCGTTACAGTTATCGATCTCGCCTCTCTCTCTTTTCCGAAGCTCATCTCTCTCCTTATTTGCCATTCTCCACTCAGAGACTCATCTTGTTTTCATCCCCTTCGAACTTTCTCCTTACATTTTTACACAACCCTTTGTTCTCTGATTACTCGCCATTATAACAGTTTCGTTTATTCTGTTTTATTTCTTATTTACTGTACATTCTATAGCAGGAGTTTTGAAATTGGCTTGTATCGCGAGATGGAAACTTCAAGAAAAATAGCTGAGATAAAAAAAATGTAGGGTATAGTGTATGTTATCTTCGCGTTGGTTATTTATTTCATCAACGAAGAGCTTTCTTATCAGGTATGAAAAAAAACAATAAAATATCAATATAATATATGCTCTCGTGCTAGAAAATGTTTATAGTTTTTTTATTATAAAATATTATCATTTTTTTCAATGCTAGGAAAATATATAAAATATAAATTGATAAAATTATTTTACATTCTCACAGACGTGTTATATTACGTAACCACTTTTGTAATCACAATAGATTTAATAACGAGTTTTATGTAATCATTGTCTATTATTTCGACATTCGAAAAAAAATGTATATTTTTATTGTACTTTTTGACAGAGTATATTGTTTCGAAGAAGAATACGCGGTTTTTCGTGACTCGTCAAAAAGAATGATAAAAGAAGAAAATACAAACCAGAGGTGCGAGAGATATGAGAGTAATATTTTCAAATCTCGGACTGTTTTCGGGACAGTTAATAATCCCGGCAGTATTGTCATTCTCCTGAATCTCTCGTTCTCCCAATATACTCCTACATGCTCCCTGTGTCTTCATTCGGCAAAGGTATGAGCAGTGTAAAAAAAAAACAAAAATATTCTGTCCTACGAGAATAACGCAGGGTAGAAAATAAAAATCGCGACGCACGAGAGTGTTTGAGCTCTGTGTAAAAACGAAGCAAAACGAGCCACAAAATAGGAGAATGATGCGAGAAGGGAGAAAAGGATAGAATAGAGGGAATAAGGATAGCCGAAAAAGAGAGTAACGAAACGAGAATCGAGAAGAGACAAAGGTGCTTGTTTGCTCTCGCAAAATTCCCGTCCTAAAATTTTCCCGGAGCGCGCGTTCGCGGAAACTCGCCCCTTTTTCCACGCCGGGCGCTCTTTTTTTTTTCCTCCAGTTCCACGAATGTGTGCGACGCATCAAAAATTGCTAGCCCGTGTTATCTTCGTCGCGGTTATATCCTGCAATTCTCATCGCCCCACGCGCGCTTTCCTCCCCTCGTTTTCTTTCGCCTTTTTAACCTCTTCCCCTTCCGAATGTTTTTTCTTCTCTCGAATTTTTACTCAGTCTTCCTTTTTTTCTCCCGTATTTCCGCTTTATCCGAAAGCAGCCTGTTCCGCGCGTTGAGCATAACCGGAAAACGCGGGTCATAACAATTCCTCCGCCTCCTTCGCCGGCAACGTCGTTCCAGGCCCCTGCGCTTCGCTCTCTTCTTGTCTCTTGTCCACCCGCCGCCGCCGCCGCGAGAAAAACCGGGAACGGCAGTGCACCAGGCAGCTAATTTTCCACGCCGCGTGGAAAATTGGCCGACGCGAGATGCAGCTTCGCCCGATGTATGTATGTATACGGAAACGACACCCGGTTGCTCCCCAAGTTGCTCCAACGCATCCCCGGTTATTAATATTATCTCTCTACCGAATCCTCTCTCTTCCCCTTCCACCCTTTCGCCGCTTATCGTATTTCACTTTGAATTCTCATATTCCGTGCGAACGCTCGCCTTGAAACCGTCTGTTTCGCGGCTTGTAAATCGCGTTACGAGACCCCGCTGAATTTAACCGAGAAATCCCGACGACGCGAACCAATGAGAATTTAAACTACATTTTCCGTTCTCGCCTTTTCGTTTATACTATTTGTTCGTGAAATATTCCATATCCTTCGAGCCCGAATACCCGTGCACCCGAATTTGTGAAAATAAATAGGGGCGATAACGAAATTTCGCCTTTGTCGGACGACGCGATAAACCGATAAATGAATTTTAAAAAAACTCTGCGAGAGCTCGCGCATTATTCGTGTCCGAGCAAATAAAAATTCGCGTCCGAGACCGAAGTAAAAAAAAAACAAATAATGAAAACAAACGAAAATAAAGATCGCAGCAAGGACAATAAAGGAAAAATGTGTAAAAACCTCGCGAAAAGCCGAAAATTCAATCCCTTCAGAAATCCGTCAAATCTTTGTCACTTTTGGTTTACACTCGATGGATGCCACGCGCGATATGATCAGAGGCGATACAAGCGCGGATATGTGCACGTGAACACGAATATAAACTTTTTCCCCTTTATTTGTATATGGGAATCGGAAGAGCACCGAAACGAATATACCGTCGTAAAACATATACAGCCCCTGTGCACACACACATTCCATCGAACCGCGTAATATTCCTCGGATTTTATGCATCCAATGAAAATCGTATGAGCAAATAAATGTATATTTCTATTCTCTCGCGCATTCTCTCTCTCTCTCTCTCTCTCCACCCGCATATATATTTTTTGTTCTTGTCTCTCGATGACGATGAGACAGCAAAAGCGATAGGCACGAAAAATCGTAAACAGCCAGTCGCGATAAATATTCCCGTACGTATTATTTTGGACGCGAGCGCGTGACAGTTCATACGTCAAAATGAACACGTGTCCCGGAAAGACAAAAAATTCGTAAAACGAATAAAAATTAAAAATTTATGTACAGAATGCGATATAAATCGAATTCGCGAGACTTCAAAAATTATACTCCGACGTGTGCGCGAAACCGGGGGTGTGGGTAATGTTTGTAATATGCTGGGGCTCGTCGTATATTTCGCGAAAGAAAATAGCTCATGCGGAAAATGTATTGCGCCGAGAGAGGTGGATGGAAACGTGCGAGAGTCGCTGTACTCGGGGACGCACGCGATGCGGTCGCGCAGCGCGTACAAAGTCAATAAAACAGGAAATAAAATAGAGTATCCTCTCTATTTTCCTCCCTCCTCGCATCCTCTCACCTTGTCGCGTATTTACACATATGCGTTTTGTGCGAAATCCAGGCGTGTGCGTTCATGAGCTGGAATCGACGTTAATCGGAAAACAGTGCGAATAACCGATGTAAATAGTCGTCGATGTGTATGGCGTGCGATATATTGCTCTCTCTCTCTCTCTTTCTCTTTCGCACTGTTTTCGCGAATTTCGAGAGCGAGCCTCGAACGATGAACGATCGGGTTTTCGGAATCCTCTCGTTCGCGGTTTTGACGCTCGAGCCATTTAGCAGAGGCGTTTTTCGAGGAGATTCGCGAAAGGCTCGCGGCCATTCACTTTTTTCAAAAACGTGAGGGAGGAAAAAAAAATTGATGAAAAGAAAAAAAAAGGGCTGTGGAATGTCGCTGTAGGAACGACGTGACGTTCGGCCACGGGAGAAGAAAAAAATTACCGCGTCTCTCCGAATGTCAATTTTTTCGCTTCTCGCTCTTCATATCGCTCTTCCTTTTTTTTTTTAAATAACGATCCACCACGCAAGCTGTCAGTCTGGATAACGATGGAAATTGACACCCCGAGCGATTGGAACGAGAGGCGATAAATGCGTGCGCGTTTCCTCTGCACGCTCACTTTTTATTTTATTTCGCGCTATTTGATTTTTGAGAAAAGCCCTATCGAGATCGCGAAATTGAATACGGGAAGAAAACGACAGATATGAAGGATTAAGTCTGCCTTTTCACGTGAAAAACGCGAGCAAAAGGATATATTCCATCCCTCCTTTCCTCCTGCCATATCCTCTCTTTTTCGTCCCTGTAACGTCCTGATGGAGGCAAAAAAGTAATAGTAAATCTTGAAATCGTATATGACGGTGCGTGAGATTGAATTTTCTTGTAGAGCTCTCTTAATATGCTATATCCATGGATTTTCCAAACGGTTATCCTCTCTTCGTGTACGTATATTAAAAAATCAGAATTTAACCATCAGGTACGCTTGTATTACGTTGTAAAAGACGGAAATTGCATTCCTGGATTCGAGCGATTGGAAGCGAAAGAGAAGAAGAGAGCGAGAGAGAAAGGGACGATTGATAAAAACTGAAATGAAAAATGAAATGAGGACTATAGGTTATTGATCGAAGGAATCGTCGAGAGAAGAGTGACGAAGTGGGTATATGGAATCTGCACCTGCAGTGACAACCTGCTACACACCCTTTATATACACACGTACAATTTTTGGATACACATGGGAAAGATATATATATGTAAAAAAAAATAAATATCTGGGTATATGGGGAAGGGGAGAGAGGGAGGAGGAGGGACGAGGGATGCGGGCAAAGTGTGTTGAGATCGTGATTTATCGAGAGCATGAAAGAAATAATTCCCGAGTAGGTCTCGACAGGATGCCAGAGAACCCGGCGGTGGGGAGGAATCGCCGTTTATCCTGAACACCCCCTTATCCGTCCTCCGGGGTGACCGGGAAATGAATTTCGGCGCGTCACGGTCGCACGTTACATATATTCTCCTCATCCCTCCCTTACCGTACGTGTGGAAATGCGAGAACGTGTGCGCGCTAGTGGAGTTTCAAACTAGTTGGACGACGTATAGCCAAATCTCTATATAACCAGCGTATATCGGATGCCAGCGTGTTCGATCGACTTACACCTGCAAAAAGGGCGCAACGGCCAAGGCTCCACCAAAGTTTTCACCGTTCCCGCCCTTTTTGCTAATAATCCCCTCGAAATTCTGTATCGGGTATTTCGCGTCAAGTGCCCACCAGCTTTAGTTCCAGGCTAACCCCGGGTTACCGATTTTCACCCATCTAGGAAATTCATTTTCTCCTCTGTCCCCTCTGACCAAAAAACTCGACCATGGTCGCTCGAACAATGTGACGTGTAACGCTGAAACACATTTTTGCTCTTGTAAAATTCGTCCTTTTCGTTTTACTCGTATCAAAATCGGATATTATAGTGCTTTATAGTACTTTATTGGTGACGTTTAAAAATTAAATGGCAAAAAATTATTGCAACCGATCATTCTTAATACTGTTTCTAAATGTTGGCTCAACCAGGGTCAATGTCCACCTAGGGTTAACGACCAACTTAGTCATTTGGTAGTTATAAGTCCAGGGCCAACTTGCAACTTGGAGCATATTGTGTTCTCCAATACTTATATGCCAAAGTATTGAAGTATAAGTTGATACGTTATTGGTAGTTTGTCTTTGTTTGGTAAATGCAGAAAAAGACGAACTGGGAGGAACGACAAACATTGGCAAACTTACGCCAACATCAGCCAATTAGTCCTTTACACGTTCGCTGTTGGCTGAAGTTGGCCTTAGTTGGTCCAACGTATATAAAAATGTTGCCTCCACGCGTTGAACCAACTAAGACCAACAACAATCATTTCGAAGACTACTTAGCTTATGTTGGCGTAAATTGGCTCTATGTAACATACGTAATTGAACTTGATACGTTCTAAATCGAAAATTGGTCTATATTGACCTACATTTGATGTTGGACTTAGTTGGCCCGACTAAGTGTAAAGACATCATTTTTAAAGATCTTTCTTCGTTCATGCGTTGTCTTTTTTTTATAAAATCACTCTCAGCTATTGTTTCGGTGTTCTGTGTACAAAAGTGAGCTAGAGAATAATTGCAATCGACCGCTCGTACGGTTTTTCTGCGTCTGAAAAATCGGTAGGTTGGAACGGAATACTCACACGTGTGCTGGTGAAAATCGTGCGGTACGGTTGGAGCACCGCGTCAACCCAGTGACCCTCTCGTATCTGGCTGCACCAGGCACTGTTTATAGATTGCTAACGGCAAAGCGAAGAGAGCGAAAGATAGACGAAGAGGAGTGTAGAAAGAAAGGCAGGAAGAGAGAAAGAGAAGGACAAACGAAAGTTTCAGCAGGGAAGAAGCGTTGCCATAGAATATCACGGAACCTTCGACCCGGTAGGAGGTTAGTTCGTATTGTACTACCTTCGACGAGGCGAGGTTTCAACCCAGGAGTTTAGTCCCGCTGAGCCCTTTGGCAAAGTCGGTTTACCGTATCGCTTCCTCCCTTTTCCCCGCTCCGTGATCCCCCTTTCCCCTCCGACACCCGGTTGTTCCCCTCGGAATCCCTCCACGTTCGGTGGCGCGTGCCCCGCGTGAAAATTCCAGCAGCAGCGGCGGCGCGCGTGTGTTCCTGGGAAGCGTGTTGTCCCCTTTACGGCTGCTTCCTCCCTATACGCCGGATAGCCAATCCAACGAAAATCTACGATCTTCGTTATCACCGAGACACATCGTCGAGCCCCGGCAGCGGCGAGCAACGCTTCCCGATAAAATATTGCTCCTGGACGGTGTGCGGCCCGACGCGGGGAAAGGCGACGCCGGAGGACGAACGAAACCTTTCCTATTGCACGGAATAGTGATAAAGTGCGAATGGCAAGTGACGCTCGTGGGCATCATCACTGCCCGGGTGATAGTCCAGATCCTCGGATACGTGCGAAAAATAACGAGCAGCTTGACCCCATTATTTCTGTCTCGGCCTGTCCGAACAGCGAGCCTGTGTCGATGCGCGATTGGCTTATACTTCTCCTACCTTTCTAAGCGTCGACGAATGTCCCGACTTTTCTTCATTTCGCTCGTCGAGCTCATATTAAATCCCACGAAAACTCAAATAGTAATAACGACGTATTAATGGACACCGAAGCGATATTTGAGAAACAATTTTCAGAAAATGCGTCATGACTTTATGAGAAACTGGATGAATGGCTTTTCTTTTCTGGTTTCGTGAAGAATGAGTAATACAAAGGGGGACGCTGAAAAAATATGATGGGGTGTGGAAGGAGGGAAATAAGGTGAAGTCCGCAGAGGACGATGAACGAGGCTGAATGGGTGGGGTGTGCTGCCGTGCCCGTGATAGCCAGGTCAACGCTGGCTCGATCCTCGACCGAGTGATAAGCCAAGCGAGCAACGAGGACCAGTGCATCCTCTACCGATTGGCGAATTACAAGAAAGGCGGTGAGCTGATCGAGGCGTACACCAGAGGCGGCCAGCCGGAGGTCGAGCGGCTCATGCGCGAGCAATTTGGAATTTTTATGTACGCCGATGGCAAGGGCCAGCCGATCAACCGGGCGGAATATCTGCGTTGGAAATTTCGGGATATCGAGCAGGTTGTCCTACCGATCGAGGCGTCGCTGTCCCGCTTCGATCCGCTGGCTCAGTGGAACGATCATGACGCTTGTTGGCAGATGCAGTACCGGGGATCCCTCGGCGAGACTCTCCTCCACGTTCTCATAATATGCGACACGAGAGTCCACACGAGACTCGCCAGGATCCTCCTGAAGTGCTTTCCACGGCTGGCGATCGATGTCGTCGAGGGCGAGGAATATCTCGGCGCCGGGGCTCTTCATCTCGCGATCGCGTACGCCAACAACGAGCTCGTCCAGGATCTCGTCGAGGCTGGAGCTCTCGTCTCCCAGCGAGCGATCGGCAGCTTTTTCCTTCCTCGCGACCAGCAGCTTCAACGACCGGCCAGAAACACCGATTACGAGGGCCTCGCTTATCTCGGCGAGTATCCCCTCGCCTGGGCTGCCTGTTGCGCCAACGAGAGCGTCTACAATCTCTTGCTCGATTCCGGCGCCGATCCCGACGAGCAGGACTCTTTCGGCAACATGATACTCCACATGGTCGTTGTTTGCGACAAGCTCGTGAGTATTCCCAACTCTCGTTATCCGGGTCAAGCGAAACCGAGCTTCGCTCTCACACCTCTTCTCACATTCAATGCCTTCATTATATAATTTACCAAATTGATATTTTATGACCTCCAGACTAGATTGGGTAATTACATTTCAACTGCATTTATCGTCCAATTATCACTCGAAATCGTTACGACGATAAATTGAAATTTAGATGAAATTTCATTTTACGTAAAACACACTTTGACTTTGTATACTATTTTAACAGTTTTTTCTTCTATAATTACAAATAAATTGAGGTTGTCATGAATTTTTTATCAGTTTTATTGGAGAGCGATGAAATTTAAGAACAAATCGATTTTTGTGCCAAAATTAAGACAATTTCCTGTCAATTAGCGGATTTATCGCGGTTGAACGGTTTTGTCGGGAAATGTGCGAACTTTCGTCTCGATCAGGAAACTGTAGATTGACAAAGCTGCGGTCGCGCGTCTGGAGCCATTTAACGAACTCCGCGACTAGGAGGATAGATAACCGAAGATCGGGGATAGCTTGTCAGGTCGATTGATCGCGGTAACCGGACTCCGAAGACACGTCCGACTTTCGAGATTCCGTTGGAAGCGTCACTCGAGTCGATCGCGGACGTTCTCGTTCCGGAAAGTGACGTTTAGAGTGTCGGTCGATCACATCCCATTCTCCGAAACCTTGCAAGATCCGGGAATCCGCACGTTCGGCATTATTCCCTCGTTCCTCGACGGGATACTCCGCAACTTCGCCGGATATGAGTTATTCGCTTCCCCAGATATTTTCGGACATAGGCAAGCTCGCGGAATTCCGGCGTTCGGGGACTCGGCGGATAGTTGAGCGTAAACAGAAGAGGAACGGGTGGGCTCGCCCGGACTCTCTGTTGCGGTGAATTCGAAGATTCTAAGAGTATTTCCGACTCGACCTGGATTTTGACGTGTCGCCTTTCCGAACGTACAAGCCACGCTCGCAAACGCCCTCCGGCCTGCGCTCGCCGAGACGAAGATTGCGCTCCGGATGTCTCGATAGATCGCTAATGTTCAATATTATCTCAGGACATGTTCGGCTACGCGCTGCGTCATCCCAAGGTCCCAACGAGGAATGGGATTGTCAACAACGCCGGTCTCACGCCGTTGACGCTTGCCTGCCAGCTCGGCCGCGCCGAGGTCTTCCGTGAGATGCTCGAGCTGTCCGCCCGGGAATTTTGGCGTTACAGCAACATCACGTGCTCGGCTTATCCTCTCAACGCTCTCGACACCCTTCTTCCCGATGGCAGGACTAGTACGTATACGATAATACATCTCGATTCAAAATTTTATTACAGGCTGCTGACGACAGTTTAAATATATAGTTCAATTGAAATTAATATTAATCCTTCTTTTTTTTTTAATTTTATGAAATTCCAAATACATTGATTTTTTATACTGTTGAGTATAGGCGTCTTATAATAATCAATGATTTATGATTATTGATGCATGTAAAAGTCGAATTTTCATTCAAGAAATCACGAATCACGTCAAAAATACGCATTTAAATAATAAAAAGTATATTCTTCAGTATCAGAAATTATATCAAAACTGCTTACATTTTTCCAATAACATAACAAGATGAAACTTTTCCCATTATATCTTACTCTAGTCATCCATATCCCAATATTTATAAATTATAAATTATCTTAGCAAAAAATTGTAGACATTTGAGATAAATACATTTAAACATTTTCCGACACAGGCATAATATATTTGTCAATTTTGTGTTCAAACTAGTATAGTACGAGGAAATGTTCGCTAGCTCGCAGTAATTCAATGAGGGAATTTCTATCAGACATTTCTCAATGCATGAATAAGTATGAATAAGTAATACGTAATTATAGAACGTAAACTTGAAAACGAAATTTCACTTTGAATATTTAATAAATGAGACAAAATTATAGAGACTCTTAGATGTTGCATTATTAGGACACACACCTTGTTATTATAATTTTGATACTACGAGCTTTGAGCTTCAGTAAGTATCGAAGAACGCGAAGGAGGACAAAGGAGAACGCATTTCCGTGAGCGGGTACGAGAGGCTTTGTGTGACTTTTGCCTGTCCCTAGCAACCGGTTTTATCAGCTGGCAAACGGCTAATCGAATCACGAGCAAACTTCCTCATTCATCAAGGATAGTAGCGGAGAAAGGGGGAGAAGGAACGGGGTGGCAGAGGGAAAGGATTTTCGTGTCCTTGTTTTCCGTCTTGCTTTGCCTCGCAGTTTGTCACCGGTCTGTAGACTTGCCGGGAGGCTGCTTAACGAAGAAGGAACGCGCGAGTTGGCTCGGAGTGATATTCTCTCGGTTCGGGGATGATGGAGAGGCGAGAAGGCCGTCGAGAAACGTCCTCCCGAAAAGGGGAGGAAGAAGAGAAGAGAGGACGACGCGTATACTTGAGCAGTGTACGAGGTTTCACTCCGGCACACATGCCCGTTCCTCCCGTTGTCCCAGCTCGTGCACACCCTCCCCCCCCCTCGGTAGACGGGGAGCTTGGTAAACTTCGCGCCGAGTACCCACCAGCCCCGATGCCTTTCTGCAACCGGCACATCCCTTTTCCTCCTTACGTCGCCCTTCATCCTTCCGTTAGGAGCTTCTCTCTTGTTGCCAGTCGGATAAAGAGGGGCTTCCATAGAATCTGACGATGCTTTCTCGCCCGACGGCCGGAAAGCTTCGTCGAAATAATCGCGAAACGGTGGCAAAACCGCGCGAATATAGGGATTCATTCCTCTCTCTCCCTTTCTCTTCTCTCTTCACGGCTCTCGCACGCTCTGTGTCTCGAGCATACAGTCAGAATCCGACACGGCTACGATTTTCCAAGTGCGCTCGACGAGGAAGAGCGCGATTTCGGGACTCGGGGGCGAGCGAGCGAGAGCCCGCGTCGCTTTTCCGGGAGCCGGATGCAATTACGGGCATTTAACGAAGTTTCGAGATTAGTCTCTCTCTCGCGCGCGCCCTCTCCCCACCGCCACTCGTTTCCTCGCAGCGTTTCTGCATCAGCCACTACCGCGAATATCCCTCGAAGGGGGGGGGGGGAGGCAAGCTCAGCCGAGCCGCGGAAGGACGCGACGGGGACGGAGAGGATTCGCGGCGCCGAGGTGAAGGACGCGAGAAACGGGCCCGGAGTTGGAACTCTGCGAGAGAGAGCTCGCGTTTCATTTACTTTCACGAATCCATTATTCCGCTAGGTGTGCTTTCCGACCCCGGATGTCCTACGACGGAGACGCTCGCGATTATACTTATGTACGCCCAGAAGTACGTACATTATGTACCATAAACCCCCCCCCTCTCTCCCCTCTCCGTATATACTTCGTCATATACAAATATGCACCCGCTTATATATTTATATACCCGCGAATCTATACGCGGAACGGAAGCCAGGACCATCCTCGTCATTCCAATTCCAATTATATTTTCCCACCCGGGCTTCCCCGCAGTTAAATTTCCACTTTCTTGGCTCGCGAGCTCGAAATCCCCGTTCGAGGAAAATACGCGATGAAGAGAGATGAGAGAGAGAGAGAGATAGAGAGAATCGAGCTCTCGATCGCATAGACGTCAAAATTTTGACGTTTAGATTTCTCAGGAGGTGTCCAGAAATAAAATTGTTTTACGTTTTTGGATAAAAGGTAGCTCTCTTGCACCTGTTTTTGTGGTAAAGTGCGAGTATAGAGAAATAAACGCGAGGGTCGTATCTTTAATCCGGAAGCCACCGTCGCCGCCTACCGAGCGAGAGATCCTCGTTGTTCGCGCTTTCATGGGACGTCCGAAAGCTTCCGTGCATGTCTCTCTCTCTCTCTCTCTCTCTGGTTATCTCTCTCTATTCAGTTATCTCCGACCCATTTTCTCACTCGCTTTCATCTCTCTCTCTCTTTCTCTCATCCTTGTCGCCGAGTCTCTTCGGACCAACAATAAACGGCCCCGTGGCGCTCGATGAGTTATCGGCTCCGGTAGGAAGAAGAGAGGAAACGAATCTAGAGAGCGAGCCGCCCTCTTGCCCGTCCACGCGAAAATAGCCGGCTGCATTATTCGCTGAGCGTGGGCGACTCACCCATTCATGGATTATTGTCTCGGGAATCGCGCGGTTATCGTTTCTTTGTCACGTATCCCACCGCAAACTTCGATACTGATTCTATGTCCTCGCTTATTCACAATTGTGCCTGGATTTCTACATCATAATTCCATTCTATGGCCCTATCTCGCTCCTCTCGAGGCATTATACACGTTCTGGAGCTACATATTCAATATGTACATTTCCGCGTTTTTTTTCCTCTTTATCCTACTTCTCAATTTTTTACTCATCTCACCGCACACTCTACATACCCAGTTTTTTTTATGACTATAAACAGCGATATGCACTTTCGAATAAGCAGATATAAAAATTCGTATTCTTTACATTTTAAAATAAATAATCTGTCTCTAATATCTTTTTGTATTATAAGTGCAAATTACGTTTTACATATTTAGATATCTGATAACTATTAAGATTTTTTCAGGTCATAGATTTATTGTTGGTTATTTAAATTGAATAATTATTTAGATTGAAGGATAAATAAATTATCAGGTAAATTTGTATATATGCTATTTTGGATGTAGGTACATGTATTATGCTCAAAACCATCAGGTATTTTTCTTATTCATAGGCCTTTAAGAAAGTACAACCACATACCAGAATCTTTTTAAAACGTTTATATTATCTTTTATATTATTTCGTTATTTTACATGTTCTTTTCATTTAATTTTTATTTATACTTTTCTTACAATCTATACTCAATTAACCTCTGAAACTGATTTTTCAATTAAATTTAATTGTGTAAAAGCTTTTTAACTATCTTTTCTCAACCCCTTTTGTTTTTTGTATATCTTCAAAAAGTCGTGAGAAGAGAAGATAATATCTTACAGCACGAATTGAAGGATTCATAATGGATCTTTTTGATTCTACGACATTCCTCGTCGAATTTTTATCTTTTTCTTAATAAAACACTGCAGTTTCGTGCCGTTTTATCGCTACTGAATAATTTTGCGTCGATTACAGGCGTTTTCGGTCGCTGATTCGCGCTTCATTTCATTCAGCCCTTATCTGGGCCAATTATTCCGTCGGTGTTGTTTCATCCTCGAGTCTCATCCCTCTCTCTGTCTCTCTCTCTGTCTCTCCCTCTCTTCACCCGGCAGCGATCTCTGCGCTGCCCTTCTCGAATTGCAGCCTCTTCCCCTCCCTCGTCTCGCACTTCTCTGATCTCTTCGCCAAACTGACTATCAAGGTGGCAGGTTGCCTGTAACCGTGATAGCTTCAACTTACAACTTACTCTCCTTATTCGCTTGCCGCTTCTGTGTGCGTCCTACCTCAATTCGTTTGCATGTTACACGCCTCCTCGCGATACGGATTCGATTAGTTTCTCCTAAGGCTTTCTCCTGAAACTCAACGCCGCAAAGCTGATCCCGCCTCGAGTACTTTCTTCCTTCTCTCTCGCTCCCTTGCCGCTTTTCTTCTTCCTCAAGTATACATTATTCGCTACGATTATAAATATTTAGCCTCTCTGTGTCAAAAAAGAATCTAAAAATATTTCTCATTATATTTCATCAAATGATGAACGATGACGAATTCTTTTTTTAATAAAAATATTTCGCTGCACGCTTTGAGGCAACTTATATTGACACTCAGGAAAATGTGAAAATGATTCCTTTAATTACGTTTTCAAAAAAAATTACATGTACCAAATTCAAAAAACCGATCCAAAAATCAGTTTTTTGGCTTCTTCAATATGAATTCGTGGATTTCGTCTTGGATAAGTAGCATTTTTGTTATCTACGGGAAATTTCCCATCGAATAGGCT
>JAPYYW010000013.1:0-301596 GCA_030522545.1 Cremastinae sp. A BG-2022a | reverse complement strand
AACGAGTCAGCGAGCGCGAAGCGCGCACGGAGTGGGGGGCCATAAAAATCTTCCCCTTGGGGGCTTTTGCGTTCTTATTGGCGTGTCGGACTGTATTAAATTAACTAAATACTTTTTTTCTTTTTAGTATTTAAAGGAAGTTATTTATTGATTGATTGATTGATTTATTTATACAGTGGAAAGAAGCTTTCAATTATGTTTAATTTTATTTCGAAGATAACGAGTTCGAATGTAGTTTCCATTCACAGGAGACTTGGAACGAACCAGCTGTTTCATTCCCGAGCCACTATCGAAAATTTCTGACAAATAATCTGGATGCGAAATGCATGATAAGAAAAAACTAATTCCCCATACAAACGTTCCGATATCAAGCGATCGGGATTGGAAAGCCCTTCCGAAAAATCCCCCATTACTTCCGGCTTCGAAGTTGTCGATTCCGTCGCCAGCAACAGAATTTTGTAAACAAGAGACTCTGTACGTACGCGTATATATAAACAGAAATAAAAGAAAAAGAAGAAGAAGAAGAAAAAAAAGCAAAGTCTATACGATCGAATCCCGAAATAGCCGAAAATAAAAGAGCTTTATCGAGATGGGCGTATGAGGGGGAAGCTCGAAAAAAAGAGCGGGAGAAATAATCGGATGAACGGCGGGCGATGGATCGGTGCTTTCGGGGGTTGCGCCGGCGACGACGGGGCTCGAGCTTTCTCGTGGTCAAGGGCACTAGCGCCTCGTGACGTCACGCGGTAGCTGCAGTGACGCAATCGTTGCCGGGGCAACCGAGCCGGTCGCGTGGCAACCCCCGGCGTTTCTCGGAACAACCCCGCCGCAGCTTTTTCCCCCTCCACCGAACGCGAGTTCCCCGCACCAGCCCCTACCACCGGGTGGTGATCCTCGTGCCACGTATACAGAGATAGAGTTTCGTTCATCGGCGTCACGCACGTGCCATTTCTCAATGAACTTTGCCCCCTCCGCTTCCTCCATCCTCGCTACTTGTCGCCGCTATTTTCCTTCCCAACCCCGCCGCACGGACTCCCGTTTCGCACTCCCTCGGCAATCCGGTCTCTGACGCGCGTTTCTTTCCTCATCCCTCTCCTTCTCTCTCCCGTTCGCTGCTCTTGTTGCTGCTTTTTTCCTCCTCTCTCTCTCTCTCTTTCCTCTTTTTTCTTCTTCTTCTTCTTCTTCTTCTTCTTTTCCGATACGCGTCTGGCTTTTCCCCGCGTCAATTCCGTCCCCCCGCTCCCTCCGTTTCCCCGACGCGGGGTACGCGGACGGGCGTACCCACGTTTCTCCTTTTAGATTGTCAATAGACGCGCGCGTCTAGCTCTTTTTCATAGCTCGCCGCGCTCGCTTCCCGCTCGCGTATATTCTCCATGTGCTTACATTTTTTATCGAAACGTATTGACGCAAAGGGTTATGCAGCTCAACGCTTATTTATAAATAAGCTCCGGGCGTTGACATTGTACCGATCCGTCGTGATTACGTCTTTCCATCTATACCTTTCCGCGTTCGGATAGTAATATATTTATTGTTTTCATCGATCGATCCGGAATATATTTTTCTACTTCGCTTCGCTAGAAAGCGAAGTAGAAGTAGAAGTAGAAACTTCGATTGACAAAATTAACTCGCGGAATTGATTTTGGAACGAGGTCACACACGTGCTATTTTATTATAATCATTTGTTTTTTTTTTATTCTGAAATAAACACGAGTTTTTAATATTAGTATGACAGAAATAACATGCGTTCATTATAAAATGTGAAAATTATATAAATGTTGAGATGATTTATATTCATGTTTATTAGGGTGGTTGCTGTTTCTTTCAAACCATTTTGAAGTGATATATTATAAATTCTAAGAATTTTTAGCAATTTTAGATTGAAGAATATAAATAATTTTAACATTTTCTTCTTGTGGAAAATTCATTCATTTACTGTTAATAATAGTAAAATTGAAAAATTGAAACGAGTTTACCAAATCTTTTATCATTTTCGATTGTATGTTAGAATTGTTTGAAAATTGTGTCAATAATCAGCATCCCAATATCAAAACATTATATATATGTATAAATGAGTGTATATTGAATTTAAGATTTTGATTTATAAAACATTGGAAATTCTAGGATGTAGTTTTATTTCATTCAACAATTATAATAAAATATATAGGTTTCAAAATATTTATTGATATTCAAAAGTGCTATGATTCGAACAGCAAAACTGAGACTATTCCAAAACTTAATCGAGCTTAAATGATGAGTGAACCAAAAATTGACCAATTTTCCACAGGACAAATATGCATAAATTTAACTGTTTGAAGAAGTTTAGCTGTTTGGTAAAAAAAAATGACGGAAAAGTTGAAAGGGCTGGAAAACGCAAACTCAGCCAGAATGAAAATGGAAAATCAATTCGATAAAGCACGAACCAATGTTTGTTGCCTGAGAAAATGTTTGCGCCTTTTTTTCCTCGTCACTTCCGAGCGCTCTTTCCTACTTGTATCCCGATTTAAATTTATTCGATCGAGCTTTTCACTCGAGACACTTGCGTCATTGGCGATACTGATAAACATATCGCCGTCTCGCTCGCTCCTATCCTCGTGATTAATTCCGGTATGTTACTCAATTTAACTAATTCCGGCTTTTCCTTTCGCCCGGTTTACGTTCACACATTTTTGACTGTGCAAATCGAGCGAAAGAACGCTCCGACCCATCCTGCGACACCCCCGTTAATTTTTTTACTGCGCATTTATGAAATTTATGAAATTTATAACATTTGAAAAAGGCTCACACAGAAAAATGTAATAAATAAAATGTAATAAATAAAATAAATTATAAAATAAACGAAACTTAACGTTGTTTTCGGAAAAAACAACAAAAGAGTCACGTATCACCCCCCTATTTTTTGTGAACAACAGACAACGCATTATCTATACTATGTGTATTTCAAAATAAAAAGAAATATAATTTTATCGTACCGTTTACGAGATGAGGACGTTCAAAGTTACATTAAAATACATCGTATACAGGTACAACGTTCAAGAAATTCAATGGAAGTTCGAAATTTACGCAAATTTTAGTCGTTTGATCAAAAATAAACATTCTAACATAAACATCCTACCGTGCTATTCTTTTATACAATAATGTGTGTTAAATTCGACTTTTTGGTATCTACTCTTTTTAAATATATTTGAACGTCAGGTGCGACTTCTAAGCAAGATAGTACTTTTCTGACAAAATTCTCAACTTTTGCTTCACTTTGCATAATCTTTTTATACATTAGTTTTATTTCTTAACGTTATTACCTCTTTTATTTATTTTTTTGAATCACAAATTTTCTGCAAATCGATCGTCTCTATATCTCTAACAATAAATTTACGTTTATTTTTTGGATAAATATCGAACCCTGCTTTCTGCTAAAAATTTCAACTCAAATTAATCACTATTATGATAAAGTAAAGGGGCTCAATAAAAAATGTTTAATAAAATTAGTCTTAAAAATAATAAATCAACTTATAATATCAATTGTTAAAAAAATAAACTTGTTTAGCAGCATATGTTTCACGTATATGTATATTTTTTTGAATTATTAAAAAGAAAGTTTAAAAATATGTTATAATCGTTGACTTATTGACTTCCGGCTTTTCTTCCGAACCACTTTAATAAAGTGATAAGTGTTTGCACATATTTTTGTAAATTATTTGAGTGGAGGAAGTTAGAATAATTTAAAAAATAATTGTAACAGGAATCACGATAGAGGAAACGATAGAGAGAAATAGTCGCGAGATTCCCGGAGTGGAAACAATTAGAATGAAGTCGTCGAAAAGTTAGTGAAACTGGTTTTTTTTTCAATCGGATCGAGGCGAGGGTCTGTTGTGGGTCCACAGACCGGATGGGCCGAAGATCGAGCGAGAGATAGCCGAGTGCACCTCATTTTTGAAGGAACTGGTCGACCTGCGGGGTCATTGGACTCTCCCGGCTCGCTCACGAAGACGCACGCCCGATGAGGACGTACACCGAAGAGGCGATGAGAGTATATGAAAGGTAAATGTGTCCTTTTTCCCCGTTTGATTGATCGATCGTGACGGGTCTGACTTCCCGAAGAATATTTATTTAATTGGCGTGCACCACGGTCGACACAACCCTCTCTCATTATCGCTGACAATGCCGAATTCTGGAACATAAATAAAAAATAAGGAAAAAGGGAATCCAGCTGAAAAATCGATGATAACAAATTCTGACAATAAAACGCTTCAAACAAATTTTTTATAGAAATAATAAAAGTACTCTGAGTAGTGACAGACCGGCCTGACATATTATTGTGCTGATTTAATTAAAGGTTTCTTCAAATATTCATATATCTTTCATTTCGGATAATTAAATATAAATTAAATAACGAAATCATACAGTAGCCCAGAATTTAAAAAAAATGATTGAATTTTTAAACATTAAATAGCATTAACCATTGGATTTTCACCAATAAATATCTCGACTTGTGCATCGTGAAATCTCCTAAAATTTTATTCGCAGGTACACACATGACGTCAAAGAAAATCTATTTCGAAAAAATAAAAAAATAAATCTTGTTATTTCAGAAAATGATATAACACAATCTAACGTAACTTCATAATCATTGGAAAAATTTTAGGAATGAAAAAAAGGATCGAGCAAAAAAAATTGCGCGATTGATTCCTCGAGCTATCGATAGATCTTCTGAATTCATGATTATTCTAATCGTCATCCCTGTGGCAACAATTAATTTTAAAGTCAACGTCTTCATCAATTATCTTGCGTCGGCTTCTCTTTCTCGTTCTTTTTTTTCTACGGAATACCAATATAAGGTAACGAAGCCATGAATTTATTTGAATATATGATTTATGCTACCACGTTGCTATCAAAATTTCATTAGAAAGTTGAATCGAAATTGAAAAAACCGTGCGTCGTTTATTCTTTTTATTGTAAAAATTTACGATGACGAAAAAAAATGTAAAAGTTCATTAATCGTATTTCGCACCAAAAACCAAGAAAATTTTTTTTTTACTTCGATGAAAATAATATGTCATGCATTCCGTCATAAGACCTCGTGCAAAAACTTCAAATTTGGCATGAAACTTATTTTACACTTATAGAAAAAATATGTACCAAAAATTTATCCTGAAAAGTATTGTTTTTCCGGGTTAATTGAAGTGATTTAAAAAATACAAAAATGTAGCATATAGTATTGTCTTGAAATATAAAAAAAGTTACAACTTGGTATAAATTTTCATAAAATCGGAAAAATCGTTAAACGGAAACCTTGAGAAAACGATTACTCGATATAACTATCTCGCCCCGAAAGTGATACCGTAATTTATTTTCTTTTTATTCGTATACGAGGCAGCAGAGAATCGCATATATTTCATCGTTGCGAATATTATTTCGTTCACCCCGTGCACGTGTGCGCGTCCGGTTGTTTCACGGTTTGCAAGTTTGCTACACCCGGGCCGGGGCGATGCATCGATCGGTGCGAGACAATGTTGGTGTGGTAAGGGTATGTCAAAGGTAACCCTGCTAAGATGCCCGCCCGGAGGAGCGAGACGGGAAACGAGCGAGGAGGAGAGAAAGGGGAAGATGCGACGACGAGAAAAAGTGAAAAAGAGAGAAACAAGAAGCGAAGGATCAAAAAACTAAAAGAAAGAAAGGAAGAGAGAGAGAGAGAAAAGAGAGCGAAGGCGGGGGTGTACGAGCAGGAAAGAGAGAATATATATGGCAAAGGGTGGGATGAGGTGGAGGACAAGCAGGAGGGGTGCGGCACGTATTTTTATCTCTTTCTCTCTCGTTTCGTCTCGCCCCGCGAAACCCCGTCGCGTCAACCACACGCGTATCTCCGCGCGTATATTTTCACCGCGTACGTGCACACGGGATACGGATACACGTACGTGAATATACGTACATCCTGCCACGAGCGAAGCAGCAACAGGTTTAATCGCATCGGGGTGTGGCAGCGCCTGGCTGGCTCTTTCTCGCCGAGACGCTCGTTCCCCCGAGCACGACGCAGCATCTTTCTTTTGAGAAGGAGAAAGAAGAAAAGAGATAGACATACATACATATATATATATATATGTATAAAGGATTTTTAAAAATACATATATATATATAGAAAAAGAGAGAGAGAGAAAAGTCTTCTGGTACTGCGAGAGAGTTCCTCGAGACGGTGCTGTGAGGCTCGAGAGATCGAGCCGAGAGACCGAGAGAATCATTGCTCGGCGTGAATATAAAAGTTGAAATATCGCGCCTGGACCTCGGAGACTTGTTCTTATCTCGTCTCTAACTCTCTCTCTCTCTTTCTTTCTTGCCACTCGCTTTCCTTTTTGTTATTGTTCTTGGGTATTATACTCTTTTGCACTCTCTCTCTCTCTTTCTCTCTCTTTTCTTCCTCGTTTTTATCCCTCCCTACGTTTTTGTCATTTTTTCGAAATAACGTACAGCTCCTTACGCCCGTATACACGGACCCCGAGACACACGCGTGTATATCGTCTGGAAAAGATGAACGATCGATCGCGAATTTGTTGCGCCTGGAGAGACAATGTTCGATAAATAAAATTCCTCCGGGGGACTCCCGTCGATGTCAAGAACGAATCCTCGCGTATTTTTCACTTATACTCTATCAGTAAATAAAACTTTGACGACGACGACGACGATGAAAAAGAAATTCGTACCTCTGAGAAAATTTTGAAAAATCATGATTTTTGAAAGAGCAATTACGATTGAGAGAATTTATAGAACGAAAATAAACATCAGTTGCGGGAGCTACCGAACGGTGGTAGAAACAATATTTGGAGACTATCCTATATAAAAAATTCGAGGAGTCACCATCAGCTATGCGCCCATTTTCCGAGGAATCGAAGCCAGCTCTTTATATATTTATATTTTCTACACATGCGCGTCCTTATTCGTACTTTTTTTTTTCTCGTACATATATTTATACGTATATATAGGCGAGGATTCAGAAGCGGCGGAAGCTCTCTAAATAAATATTCGTGGCAACGTACATTGTCCACACGCGTGTGTTGCTGTTTATTTAGGGAATGGCTCCTTGTGCACTTTTTTATTGATCTTTCTCGCTTTTGTGTTTTTACAGCGATTCGTTCCAGGTATGTATACCGTAAAACACTCTTCTCATCTCCGGACCACACTTAGGGTATATATCGCTCGATGTGACGTCACTCGTCGTATAAATTTATTGTATATACGTATATATCATTAAACGGAGCAGCTTTCTTTTCGTCCTCACGGATCGTCACGTTCTGCCAACTTGTTGCTCTTCTCCCCTCGAGTCTATCATTATTATTGCCCTTTTTCCTCCTTCGATATTCGCTCGTATTTTCACCTTGTTTTATTTTCGGAGTCAATTTTCTTTTTATCTCGATTTTCGACATTTTTAGGATTGAGAATGTGTCGGGTACAAAATCGACAGTGGAGTAAATTTTTTGTTTAATTTTACATATTAAATAACATATATTGCATATTACATATTCATTTTACATATTAAAGTAGTGTGCAAAATTTATTTAGGACAATCAGAAAGCTCGTCACTGAGAAGTAATTTTTAATAAATTGCACGTTTGGTCTTGTGAAAAATGATACAAATTGACGCACCAATTTTTTTTCAATAAAGGAATAATGCGAAAAATACTTTAAAAATTACATATGAGTGCATAAATACATATTAAATATTGTATCATTATTTCAAAGCGTTTTTAATGAAGTACATTTTTCTAAATAACTTTCAAAAGATTCAAAAGCACAAATCCATTTATAAATGAATATATGTATATTTATGGGTATAGATTTACGAATACTTTCATGGGTATATTTATTTATAAACGATGTTTATATGGGAAAAATTAATAATATAATTTATTGTAAAACTTATATCGTTTATAATAGCTTTTAATATTAAACTACTCCAATTATTTTGTGTTCTAAAATTATTGTTGCTATAAAAAAAATAAAAGCTTTATCAACATTATTACTTATACTTCATGAAGTTTGGTGTTGTCAAGTTTTTTGCCTAAAAATATCCAAAAGATAGTTCATTCTGATTATTATCGTAAAATCGTACCATAAATTCCAATAATTTAAATAAATAAAAATAGTTTATTGAGAAATAAATAAGAAATAAGATCATGAGTCTTCTATTGACATCATTACACACTATTTTACGCATGTATCTGTTAATGGTAGTAAAATTTCATAAAATAAGAAGAGCTAAGGAATTTTCAACCAGAATGATACGGGCTCAGCATCCTCAACGTTTATTTTTTATTTTTTAATTTTCATTCATTATTAGTTTCACTTCGAGAGACTAATTTTCGTCGTTTAGAAACACGGCGAACGACTCACATCTCTATGGCGTGAAAAAGGACAGAAAAAGGGAAGAAGGAAAAAATGGACGCTGTACTTTCACCTCCGTGCGGACTCGGGCGTTTTGCATCACTGGATTTGTCGCATTTACGCATTTTAACGCCGATATGCGTTATACGGTTTATCATGTTTTCCGATTAAGCCTCATATACCGCCGCCCGATCGATAAAGCAGATAGAAGCGAACGAAGCCAACGAGACGCGGGAATTCGAGCTCACTTTTCTCTCTGCCAATTCTCCTCCGAGTCCTTGCCGAAGTGTCTATTAATAGATTTTCTAGAAGCGAAACAACAGGTTTTCGTTACAGAAGAAGAAATAATTAAATTGGTGGTACACATATTCGAGATCGGCAAAAAGCAACAAAACAATAAATTCACTGAACGTGCTGGCAAAGAATAATTAAATACAACGATACGATATCTAAGATTTAAAAAAATTTTTAATACAGAAAAGTCGATGCGAACGTAAGAGATAAATATTGCATTCAAAGTACATAGGTTCGATGAAATTGTCATCATTAACTGGCGTTGACAGTTTTAAGAGGATGTCAAGTTTTTTTTCTTCGATTTAAATTGCATATTTTTTAAATAAATACTTCAAGTAAAGCGCTTTTTTAATGATTTATTTGAAAGGTGATGAAAACTATATTCAGTTGTCCAATTCGCAATCACTATCTTGATTTTAAAAAATATTGAGCAGCATAACATAAAATTTCGAGATAAAATTAGATTCTAAGTACTCGAACACTATAAAACCATATATACCATAATAAGGGTGAATTGGAGTATTTTGGAAAACGGTGGCAAGTGACTAAAATTTTTCAAACTATATATTGTTTCGAAATATGTTAAAAATTGTTGGGCACAATTTGAAAATGATTTACCGAACAGTTTCAGAATTAGAGGGTTTTAAATCCTTAAAATTCAAGAATTGTTTTATATTTCTAAAAATAAAATTCTAAAGAATATAACAAAAATCTAACACTGACAAATATTTCTCATATATGTATATGTTTTATTTTATGGCTTTCAATAATAAGTTACAACTTTAAAAAATTTACCAACTTTTTCTAATGTTTTCATTATTTTAAACAATACTAAATATCAAAATTGGTTTAAAAGTGTGCTAAAATTTATGAAAAAACTAAAATCTGAATTTCACTAATTTATCATGAAAGCTTTACTTTCCCCAGAGACTATTTCTACACTTCCTTAAAATAAAAAAAATAAAAAAAACCTGTAAAATAATTGAACATTTTTCACAGAAAATTTGTAATTTAAATACAAAACTTTCCATGCTTGTAATTTTATTTAAATCTTACTTTTAATTTTGTTTTTTAAAGAATTTAAAAATTACCGAATACGAGAGAAGAAGATTAGTCAAATAGAAAGATATGACGGATAGTTCATCCGAGCCGGCGTTGATGCGAAGAAGAGCAAATTCACCGGAAGTTGTTTTGACCCGTTCGCGACACAAAGATGTTTATCTTGTTGCAAACGGGCACGAGAGAGAAAGAGGGAAAAGAGTGTTGTGTATGTGTGTATGGGGCCTCTCTCTCTGTTCCTCTGGTATTCTGTGCGTGAAAACTCGTTTGAATCTCGAAGATATATGTAATATAGAACGGGCTTTCTCCATTTATGTGCACGCGTGCATACGCGAAAAAGTCAGGAACGGCAATGACCAGGTGTCAAATAAAGTTTATTGCAAAGCTAACGGAGCTACCGAGCGCGATGCAGTCTATTTTATCGTGTCCGCAAATAAGAAACTCCATTTGTTACGAGCCACCATAAATATGCATATTTACAAAATATACATATCAACGGTTATGCACTTGGTCAATCGCGCGAACGTCGCTCGATCCATTTTCCTTTTGAGCTACATTTCTATGGGGTTTTGCCACTCGCTTGCTCCAAGTGGGGTTAACTTCCGCGATCCCTGCGCCGCCTGACGAAGGCGTCGTTAACTAACACCGTACATTTAGCAGCTCGACTAAATTTCTTCAACTTCATAAATTCCATTTTTATCGCTTCTCCTTCGGTTTCAAATTATTCTTACAAGCACTTTTGAAAGTCTGCTTCGATTATTTTTCTTTTAGGGTGTTCGTATCGCTAGTCTCAAAAGCCATGAACAACTAATTGAAGTATTTATCAATAAAAATAGAGAACATTTAGAAAAATAGGATTCTACAAGAAAATTTACGTATTTTAAACAGAATTGTAAATAATTTTTACAAATTATTGCAATATCTAAATATAATTATCAACGGTTCAAGTTCATAGAACTCAAAATCAACTAACCTCAAAATGTCGAACAGTAATAATTAATTGAACGTCTGAAGGTCCCCTACATTTTATTTTTGTTTTAAACATATTTAAATAAAAAGTACTGCTTTAAATTTACATCTGAATTACTAGTTGAAACTTCAGCAATTCGAAACCTGACTTATGCTTTGATGTCAAACAATATATATGGTACATAAATACGTTTAAAATAAATATGGTTAATAAATACGTTTGAATATGGAGATGTCCCAATAGTTAAACAGCAAAATAGACTCTGCCATTCAAATTCAAACATATAAAGTATTATAAAAAATATTACTTAAATGTTGAAATATTGAAACATTTGTATCTTATATAAAAATCAAAAAGTGAAGCAATATTGTTAAGTTTGTTTTTCACAAATTCAAGTTACGAGTAATCATTTTAAATTCTGATTCACAATAGTTCGAAATCATTTATTTGCTTTTCGTTAAAGTACACTTTTCGCCAACGTTTCCTTATCAATAATCTACGAATACACGCGGATATGTTTTTCCATTTGTCCAATATTCTTTCCCCTCCCACATCGCGCTATCACAAACGCACTATACGATCAGGCAAATGCATAATTTCAACATTCAATCGTCGGTATCCACTTAAATGAATAGCGAGTTAGATTCGCGTCGTCGCGCAAAGCTGCTTTTCGTTTATTTTGATTGAAACGAGATTCGCGTAATCTCCCGCTATATATATTTATCGAAAATCGACGACAACTCGTCGTTTCGACTTCTCAAGTTGCCCTTGATCCAAAGTTAAAATATATATCGACCCAAAAACGTCAATTTGAGATAAATGTCAAAAATGAGAGTTTAACATTAATAACACCGAGTGGAATAAAAAATGAGCTGATGAAGTATAAATTATTTTTCTAAATAATCCGTTTCGAAGTGCCGTTTATTGCACGGACTTAACAACTTGCGAAAAATAGAGTTAAATTCGGTGCTGAGAAAAAAAAAATAGAAAACGTATTGGAAAGCAGTCAAGTGCGAACACCGACCATATCCGAAATGTAACGGAACCTGCAGCTCGATCCTGTTTGAAAGCGACTATATCTGCATAATTTGTAACATGCACGCGCGTAAAAATCTATGCGCAGGATATGATGGGTTTCGGATCGTCTACAAAGATATCGGTTTATCAGCTCTTTGATTCCGTACGGTAAGAGAATCGAGAGGACGAGTCTTCCCGGCGGCAGGATCGCGTCTCCCATTTTCCCAACTCGTTTAGATCGCTGCGTATGTATACGAATCTAAATATACAAATAAACAAATATATACATATATTTATAGACGTAATATGTAATTGAGTCTCGCCCTGTCCATATATGGGCCTCGCGTTCGCCAGGCTCATAACTCACAACTATATATTCGAAATTAGTGAAGAAAAACCTCATCTGCATACGAAGTCAATTGAATATCATTGAATATAATTGTAATGACTTCGTCATCATCTCGAACTTCCTTTTTTTCTTCTTAGCTTCTCTCTCTCTCTGTCTTTTTTATTCTTTTTCGTCGCGGCCGCGAGCGTGAGTGATCGAACGTTGTTTTAAACACGAGATTGTAATATCGAGCAAGCTTTCTCCATTTATGGTCCCGTCGCGTGGACAAGACGGCAGCGGCTCGCTCGAGAGCCGTGATATATGCTCGATCTAATGATCGATCAACGAAACTCTAATATCGCATTAGCCTGAAATATCTTCATGCCGATATTAACCATTCCGATGCATTACTATTTAATCCCCCTTATAGTACACTCGGGACTCTTTTTTTCTCCCCGCCCTCATCGCCCCGCGCTCACTGTACGTTTCGTTTACCCGGTGAATATCGGAATTGATCGCTTCACGAATGATAAATCTTTTTCGTTCGAATGCCTTCTTTCATGAATTACCTCCGCGTTTATTTGACGTTAATGAAAGGCGCGCGCGCGCGCGTGTGTGCGTTTTATTACAAATTGAGCAATTACGGAGTACACGAATTTCATCTCGCTCGTAAATTTTGTCTGACGGCTCGATAGACGTTTCCTCCTTTTTTCCTCTCTCCTTTTCTTTCGGTTTTGTTTTGGTTTCACCGGTGTACAGAATTTTTTCGGAAGTACGTAGGCTCTCGTCGTATCGGCTTTTTATTTTGAGGAATTCCTGCGAGAATTCTTCAAATGTTACAAACGGTTCGGAATATTACAGTTAGAGAATGCCTTCGGATTTATCTTCGTCCGGACGTGGGTGGATTGAGAATAAAAATTCAAATTTTCTATACGTTTGACACTTTCGTATCGCGGGCCATAAATCCGTGTGATTCTCGTCGTGATTTTGACTCGTTGAGAATTTAACGCGGGGAAACAACGATCCTCCGTCGCAATAATGCCCAAACTTTTGAATAAATTTTTCAACATTGGTCGCATCAGCGATGAATTTCCGCTTAATTTCCCAACAACTGGTTTCTCCATATTTTCCCAGTGCATAAAAACGAGTACGTGATAAATTTTCAACCGGAAGTTGCCCAAAAAGCTGGAAATAATCAAGAGATATTCGCTGTGAATATTTTTGACGAGGGCTTCGAGGAGGAAAAATAATGTCGACCTCATTTGCGGCATTGAATTATTACCCAACTTTCATAGACAACTTGATTTTTTCAAAAAGTGTGCGTTACCCATAAAATATCTTGTAAAGGGCGTCCAGCGCGGTACCACCCAAAAAGTGTGAGTTTCTAGATAAATAAAATTTGTACGGAACAACACTTATTGTAGTGAAATAATTCGTTGGTGAACGTTTTTGAGAAATATATTTCGAGGCGATATATGGGAGCTGAATTCTTCGAGGTAGGTCGATGCATCGTTTTCAGGGATGGTGTGAAAGCCTATTATGTTACTGTCAATTACCCTTAACCCTGATCTATGCATACGTAAATAATGCGCGTGTGTATACGTGAGCGTCCAGATAGCCATAAGATTGGTAAGAATTTATGTCGATACGGGCCAGAAACTGGGATCGAATTTCAACGACGCGTGGCCGGCTTCGATTACGGGGAACGAAAAAGCCATTTTTTTTCTCTCTTTCTCTCCCGTAGGTTAAGGACACACCGCGTGTACAAAAGTTGAAATATGGGGAGAGAGCACGTGTGAGAGAGGCACCTTTTCTCCCCGATAAACGAATTAAGAGGAGAGAAACATCGGGTTTTAAAAAATCTGTGAGACGGGGGACTAAATAAAAAATCCGTCTCTCCGATACGGAGCTCGGTATTCCTCTCTTATTTTCCAAGGTTTCCCCGTTTGCGCCGGAACACCGCGGAGGCGTCGCCCGTCGGCGATTAAGACGATTAGAACGATTACAAGGTGCGAGAAAGCCACATTCGACGCTACGAAACTTATTAGAGAAAAGATACGAAAAAAATCGGATAAATCTCGTATGTATACGTATGAGACGATAAAAATATATGAATATAATTATACGTTCGTTGATCATTGAAAATGAGATTGTAAAAAATATGTGTGCCGGTTACGGATGTCAATCAAACATTTTAATTAAAGGATAAATGTATTTTTCTGGAATCAAACGATTCGAAAAGTTCCCAGCCAGATAAAAAATAAATCTGTGCCCTACCTGACATTTTAAGGAAAATTTTCGCAATTGAAAGTTCCATTTTTTATCCTAAAAATTAGCGTTAATGGAAAAATAGGATATTTTGTATTTTTATTTTTAAAAAGATCTTGTTTTGTGTAAAAATGACTCTTTACAAGAACGAGTTATTATAAAAATTAAACTCTGTAGTAGGTCACAGTGGCGCGGGCATTTCATACCCTCGCAATAATTGTGATTTTTAATAATAATTGAATTTTGCGACGTGAACGATTATGAATGATAGTTTTATTTTTTATTGTTTTAAAGATGAGATAAACATTGAAGTAAATCGATTTTTATATGAAAAAATAAATTATTTTTTGTTTTTTTAATGCTAATGTGCTTTATGCATTGTGCTGCCTAAAAAACGATATCGATATAATGCAAGGACGGTTGAAGCAAGTCAAATCTATATACTATATTAACGTTTTTATATTAAGTATAACATATATATACGAATAACCGAGATAATTATTGGTATAGCTAAAAATATAATCCTTTATTTTAATATTATCCAATTGCAGCGAATTGCAATGAACAACACGCTTAAAAATCGTGAAAAATAAGTATTTAACTTGACTCAAAAGACATCCTCAAACTCATTGAGCGAGCGCCGTATGGAGTGTTGGCTAAGCGGTTTCATTCACGATATTTTATTCGAATATAAATAAAATAAACGCAAGCAGCATCGATTGTTCGTGCGCAAAACGCCGGGAGAGAGCGACAGCGGAGAATATAACGAAGGAGAAAATAAAGAAGTAAGCGAGGAGAAATCTCAGGAGAAAAAATAAGAAGAAGAATAGAGAGAGGGAGGGAGAAAGAAATAAGGAGACGGATGTATCGCGACTAGAACGACGAAGGTAAAAACTTCACGTACGGAGTAAACGAGCGATTGCAGGAGAGTGTATAAGCTCGTGTACGTGTACCAAATATACGAAGAGAGAGAGAGAGAAATGCCGGAGCGAGACGGGAGAGTGAATATGAAAGCCGTGGGTGAGCCGAGACGCGTGTCGAGCGACGGAGAGAGGAGCAAAAGTGGACAAAAGGTGAGACGGAGAGAGGGCGATGTACGGTGGATTAAAAAAATCAAACGGGACAAGAAACGAATAGAGGTTGAGAAGGAGAATGCGCGAGAGGATGGATGGAAGCAAGAGCTCGAGATATCGCGGACGGAGAGGGAGGATGGACCAAAAGAGGCGCGCGAGAGAGCTTGGAAAAACAGAGAGGAAGAAACGATGAGGCCGGACGGAGACAACGAGAGAGAGAGAGAGAGAAATAAAGAGAAAAAGTGATGCGAGAATGAGAAGGAGAATAACGCACGAAGAGGGATGCTGAAACGTCTGAGAGCAGAGACCGGGGCTTTCCTCGAGTGCGAGCAGGACGGACTCGAGACGGAGAAATGCAAGAGCGAGGGAGAGGATATGAGAAAACGTCGAAAGAGCGTGTGCGAGGAGCGAGAGAGGGAAAAATCGGAGAGGGAGTGGAGAGTGTCCGAGGGGAGAAGTGCAGAGGAGTCGCATCTCGGCTCTGGATCTATTTATAGACGTGCTCTCACAGCCTCACTCCTACCCACTACTTGCACTGTCTCCTACCTACCTTCGCTCGCACACACCTTCGGTTCTCGCTCGCACACGCGAAACGCACTCTCTCGTGTGCTCAACTTACTCGCGCATCAACCTCTCGTGCACATTTTTCTTTCTTTTTTTTTCACCTCGTATCCGCGCTTTTTTTTACATTAGACGGAAAAATGTGAAGAAAAATTCCCCATTGTTTTATCTCGCGTTCGTCATTTTGTCGATTACTTTTATTTTCGAATCTCCTCCCTTAATCTCTCTCTCGCTCTCTCTCGCTCGCTCCGGCTCATTCGGCCCTTCGTCATTCTCCGGGCGAGCCCCGCTTATCGGTTTGAGGTAAATCAATCAGCGGGCCTCTCCAATAAATAATTCAGGGAGACCCTCAATGCGTATTAAGATAAAGAGGATTCCTCTCCTTTCCTCGTCCTCTTCCCTTTTTTTTCCATGCGCTTGCATATCGCGTGGGAGTATTGTTTTTATAAGCGGAGGAGGAAACTTAAATTACGTGAAATCGAGAAGAGGAGCGAAACCCTTTTATTCGAGGTAATTGGCTGAGACGGAAAACACACTTTATTTGTAAATTCACTTTTTTTTTCATCGTAGAAATATATCGCCTCGTAAATTAAAAATATAGCAACTAACGACCACTATGCATCGTCTGGGTTTTTTTATTTCATTGAAGTTCAATGCGATATGAATTTTGTTCAACGATTAAGAGTGTTGATTTTTCGCAATTACGTGAGAACAGTAAATTTTACGGGAATATCAATTAAAAATTCCAACTCACGATTACGATGCATAATTTTATTTCATTAAAGGTAACGATGAATTTTGTTGAATGATAAAAAAAAGTTAATTATTCAGAAGTACGAGTGAGAATAGTATAAGTAATAGAGTAGATAAACGTGCCAATATAGTTAAACTAAGGGTTTTTTCCATTTTATTTTTATTTAAAGGATATTTAAAGAAAAAAAAGATTACTATCTGATATTTTAGCGATCTTAACACATATTATGTCTTAATTTTAAACAATATTCATATTAAATAAATACCGAAACGTTTAAATGTGCAGATGTCCCAATTTTTAAATAAGAAAATCTACCCTGCGATTAATGTTGCCTGAAAACATGCCTGAACTTGTTCCAATAATTTTATTTTACGATAAATATACCTCTTTGGATGGAAAAAATCATTCAAATGTTTATATTAGAAGAAAAAACCAACATTTAAAGCAATACAGAAATAATACAGTTTAACTATTGGAACATTTTCGTTTAAAAAAAATTTCGTTTTAATTGAAAACAGTAATCAACCACTATATGACACTATTTTATTTTGTTCGCGAGTTAGTTGACACTGACCAATTGTATTACACGATGTCATTTTTGAGGAATGATAAAAATTATATGAATTCTACGTGATTGTATGAATATTAAATTCTGGAGATGTTTAGTTATCGATGAAAAATAAATAATCTTGAATGCTTTTGTATGCTTCAAATTTTTACGAATTACCGTACGATAAATTTTGAAATAATAAAAAAAAGTGAATTTTACGTGATTGTACACCGAATCAATTCTATAAATTTTTTTGCGTCAATGTAAAAAATATTTAACAAATAATACTGAATATCTTTGTGGATCGATTTTTTTTAATTGCGACATTATGAATTTTGTTGAATAAGTAAAAAATGTGAATTTTACGTAATTCCACGAATGATTAATTCAGAAAATTTCATTTCGTCGATACGAAGAACATATGTGGTACTAATAACCGCAAATATATATTTCATATTTGAAATTTGTTTGAATGGTTTTTGAAAACGTGGATTCGACTTGGCAATAAGGAAGATAAATCATTCAATTGAGTGATCGAGGGTTCTTTCGGTAGTGGAAGATTCGGTGTGACCGATTCGTTATAAGAGCGTGCTGACTGAAGGGTGCTGACGATCAAGATCAGTCGTCGGATCGAATGAAATTGAATTTGACTCAATTGGCGCTCTCGCAGAGGCGCATCATCGCGCGTTCAACGACGGGTCACCCCATCACGACCCCAAACCACGGCCAAGTGGTACATGCTGGCGTGGAAATGAGCGAGCCACGATTTCCGGAGCCAGCTCATCTCTCGTTCGAGCACACTCGCGCGAACTCTGCCATTTCAGTCTCCTTTTGCCGCACTTATTTCAAAATCAACTCTGCGAACCAGAATTGAGCAATTAGAGACGACTCGCGGACTTTAATCAGATTTTCTTATCCCGGACAACCAACGGAAAATACATCTTTCATTTAACATTTGTATTCATAAATTTTAAAAATAATAAAATTAAATAAATTTATTAACATATAATCAAATATTGTTGCAATTATTACTGTGTGAAATAAATATTGAATTTTCGATCTCTGGAGTTACATTTTTTTTCGAAGCGAAACACGTTCGCGTCGAATTAATTATTCGAAGCTCAAACGTCTGCTATTGAATTATTTCGAGTGAGGCTTTTTCAAAAGCGTATAATTAGTTGGGCGTACGATGATACGCCCATTGGACACATCAAAACGAAAGAAAGGCATGGGGGTTTATTTTTCTCCCAAACGTCTATTCACAATTTACTTTTCACGCAACAGAAAAAAGAAGACAATTTTTAGCCCTTGGAAAAATTGAAATTTCACGTACCTTTTTACTGCCCTCGTCGTTCCGGATTTCTTGGCGAACGTCAAATAAAAAAAAAGATATGAAACGTCTAGCGTCGATATTTGGAAAATTCATGCTGGGTAAGAGGTTTTAAAAAAAGTGAACACGTGAAGACTTCGTTTGCGAATCATTTGTTAACTTGTATTTTTGTTAATAATTATCGTACGGGCGCAGAATATTGCGCCGGGCGAACAACGACCGAAAATACAGGTAATCGGATTTTATGTGCGTTGCACTTGGAAAAAATCACGTGTATAATAATTATAATGTTACATATTCTCATCATCTTTTGTCCACTTAAATCTCATCTCTCTTTAATTTATCTATAGGCGATACAAGATAATATCATTTGTAAAAAAGTATTCGTCTCGAAGGTAGCGGAAATCGAGTAATCGTGACTTGGATCTTTCTTCATCTTCTCACTCTCTATCTCTTCTTGCTCTTTCAATTAACAATACACATTATTTTATCTTTTCAGGGAGATCGGAGGGGCAAGGGAACAATTTCCCTTTAAAAATTCGTGAATTGCACGCACACACATTTTTTTTCACAATCGCGTGCTATTTTTTTTTTTACTACAATCGTCTTTCTACGCTTCTCTCACTCATCTCTTTCTCTCTTTTTTAAATATTTCATATTTTCTCCACTTCCTTCTATGATTTCGCTCTTGGTAATAAAAATAATCAATCTATATGTATCAACAATATCATAAAATCTATTTCTCTTTCTTTCTCTTAATATATATATATATATATAAATATTCATTCAATATATATATATACAGATGCATTGAGCAACGCGTGACAATTGTGTGTGCGTGCGTAACACCATTCAATCATATTTTTCCTCGTTTCCTTCATTTTTTTTTTGCTTTTTTTTGTTTGTTAATAAATAGAGAAACATATACATAATATTAATCATCGAGAAAATTTATGTGTGTACACATAGCTTAAAATACTATATAATGCAATTAATGATGAAAGGGTGAGGAGAGGCGAGAGGAGAAGGAGAATAGAAAAGGGGCGAGGATCTCTTGAAATGCTTGAGGTGAAAATTACAGGGGAACAGGATTTTCTCCTTTTCACCTTGTTACATCGTGAACGCACGGTTAAACAATTTTTCATTTTTTTTTGTTTCTTTCGAACTTTTCGTCTTTTTTTTCTTAAAATTTCTGCCTTTACACTCAATAAGATCGTTTCCTCATTTGTTTCTCACTTGCGCGAATGTGTCTGTGTTCTCGAGTGCCTCTGTCGTATTTACATATTTACAAGAGAAGAAATATATATATTTTTCCATTCAACAACGATTAATCACGATCGACATAATTACACTTTAGTGACTTTTTTGTTTCGCTCTCCTCGCGTTTCGATTTCAAACTTCCGGAGATAAATATATATATATGTATGTATATATAATTTGTTTATTTTTTAAATTCTTTGCTTTTCTTTTAAGATTTTCATCCCTTTCGGAGTTGTGAGCGAGTGTACGCGTTCCATCGTGTGAACTCTTCTACAAGGAATACTGGCGCTTCTGTCGAGGGTGGAAACAGTGACGCCGGGATTTAGCGTGTCCGGAGCACGAGGAAAATTTTTCTCTTCTTACGATTCGCTCCTTCTCTCTCTCTCTCTTTTTTCAGGGTGAGAGTCAGGCGATCGCGCGTTCACAAATCTCGCACAAAACGCCCGTCCGAATATATATATATTTATTTTCACGATTGTTCATTGCAAAACCGAATATTCGGTTGTCGGAGATCTTAGCTATATCTTTTTCTCCCTCTTTTTTTTTCGTTACGAAGCTCGCTCGCGTATATGTTTAAATCCACAAATTCAATATATATTAACAAGAATCGAGCGGGATGCTCGGAAAATTTGCCATCAAAACGGGAAACTGGGCTCTCTGAGGTTTTTTTTTGAACTCACATTTTGTTTTTTGTTTTTTTTTTTAATCGACTCTTGCTTTTGTGGCTTCTTCGAGGAGAAACCGTCGAAATACTATTGAGCTAGCGACAATCGTGACAGAGCAAACATTCGTCGAGAACATGTGTCTCGTTTTATTTTAAAATATTTATCAATATATTACACATTTCCGAGATCTTTGATGAAAACAGGGCTAATGGCACGTTCAGGTGACTGAAAGACTCTCGGTCTCGAATCGAACTTGAATACTCGAGATATTGACTGAAAACGAAAAAAAAAGAAAAAACAACACGCACGCGAAGCAAAGTTCGACCTCGATGGTGAAACCTCGAGCTTCGAGCGACAACTGCGTAAATCTTCGACTAAATATTTGCGTAAGGCGGCATAATGGCGTGAGTTAAATAAAGAGGGAAAAACTTGAACAGAAAACTGATCACAGTGACGCTTTTCCGTAGCAAAACATTTCGAAGACCGAAATATCCAGTTTCGTCGATATCCTGGATCAAAATACATTTTCGTCAGGATATCGAGCCTAATCTCTTGTCTTCTCGCGCGCAGAACGGAAATAAGTAATATTCTTGAGGTGGTTGTGCTGCGACGGTCGAGTCTAGAGTTTCTTATCAGTTTTTCTTACGCGCAAAGTGGTTTGCGAGTTTAAATTCATTGAAAAAAGTTGTTGAATATTTATTAAAAAACAAAGTAATCGAATTACAAAGTTTAACAAGATATATACTTGCTTGGTAATTAAACAAACTTTGAAGACAGATCTTTTTTAAAGACTCGACAAAGCTTCTGCGATATACAAAAATCAATGCAAAATTTTAGGAAACTTCGACGTGTAGAAGTTGAGGTAAGTTGAACGTCACGATTGTTGAAAATATCCCAAAAGTTGAACGATACTTTCTATATTATTTTAAATATATAGATTTTTTTCTTCTAATGTATGGATAATTTTTTTCATACGAAAAAGTGTATTCACCGAAGCGTTCAACTGTTGGTACGAGCTCGTTTAACGCTATACTGATAACTATAATTGGTTGAAAATGTTAATTTTGCTATTCAACTATTGGCACATCTGCATATTCAAACATTTTAATACTTATTTACTAAAAATATTGTTTAAAATTATGAAGTGTGATGAGTTTTGGATCACAAAAAATTATTTTATTCTTTTAATATTATTTTTTCTAATAAAAAAATAAATATAGTGGAAAAACTCTCAAATGTTCAACTATTGAGACGTTCAACGTTTATCTTATTTATTGTTGAAAATCGCAATATTTAATACGTGCCCTTATATACGAGTACCAAAAATTATGATTTTTACCAATAAATATTTTGAGTTCCGAACAGCGAAGCCTTCTAAAAATTAACACACATATTTATGCGACCTCAAATAAGATGTATGCAAATTTTTAACAACTTCCAAAAACGATATCGTGGCACAACTACCTCAAGAAAAAAAAAGGGATTCTTCAAGAAAAAATGTGTATCTCGCGGAAATGCAGTTCAGCATCACAAAAAAAAATTCAATGAAACGGATACTTCGCTTACTTGCTCCGTATATACTTTGCTTGGTCCGTAAAGAAAAAGAAGAAACGAACTGTTTGAAATTGCACGAAAAAAAGGAGTGTTTTTATTTTCCAGCTCCATGGAGTCTCGTTCCAGTAAAGAAGAGACACGACTGCGGGGAATGAATGAAAAAAAAAACTGCGAAACATCGGCAGCGCGTTTAGGCTCCAACGAAATCCCTGACAGCTGTCAAATTTTCCTAAGTTACTTTCTCGAGAGAGCGTAAAATTTGTTGTACCGTTGAAAGGCATCGCTGTTGCTCGGAGCATTTTTTTTTCTTCTTTTTTTTTCATCAGAGTGAAAAGATTTTGGAAATTTTATCGCCGGAGCAGCGATTTTTTTGAATCTTCGCTGGCAAAACTTACGAAGCGTCGGAAGAGAATCCTGTGTGCGGAGAGTGAGATCTTTCCGCGCGCTCGAGGCCTCGAGGCTTCCGGACGCGCTCGGGATTCCTCCGGAGTTCCATCCGGCACCGCGGAACGTGACGCACGACGTCGCCCAGGCAGCCCCCGGCATATCGATAGCTCGACGATTCCGGGAGCGGTTACGGCTCCGCCGGTACGACGATGCCCCGAGAAATTCGCGTTATTCTCAACCCGGCGAGCCTCGGTCGAGTCAGATCCGCCGAGATCCCCCGGCACGCTGTGATTGAACGAACGCTTTGAGCACGGCGTCTTAAACCCTTAATAAATTCTACGACATCTCCATGAGAAGCATCTAATGACTTTTGTTTAATTCTTTGAGAACTTTGACTGGCGATAGCGTTGATATAGCGTGGCCGGGATGCCATTTAATTCTCGGGATCCGTATTTATCAGGCTCCGGGTCGAGATCGGACGTTTTTCTCCCCGGAGGAATGTTCAACACTCCTCATCCCGTATTTTTCGTCGAGACCCCGTTCCAGCTTGGCCGAACGTCCGGCGGGCCACCGAATCCCCAACTCGAGGGCCTATATTTACAAAGTTTACAGGAGTCGCGCCCGGGGGCGAAATTACTGATTGCACGGCGAGGAGGCGTGGGATTGCGCGTGACCGCGGGAATTCGAGTGTGTCGCCTCCCGCTTGAGCCTCTGCTTGAGATGGACCTTGGCGTGTCTCTTCTTCTCGTCGCTCCTGGCGAACTTTCGGCCGCACTGGTCGCAGCAGAAGGGTTTCTCGCCGGTGTGGGTGCGGACGTGGGTCGTCAGGTGATCGCTGCGGGAGAAGGACCTCATGCAGATGCGACACTGAAAGGGCTTCTGCCCGGTGTGAATCCTGATGTGTCTCGTGAGCTCGTCGCTCCTGGAGAATCTCCGGTCGCAACCGTCGACGGGACACGCATACGGGCGCTCGTGAACGGGCGTCTTGCTCGGCCTGTTCGGATACTTTCGGGGTTTTACCGGGACTAGCCTCAGGGGAAGATTGCTCTGTTGGTACACCTGGGAGAGAATCTCGTGGCCCTTGGACGTGCTGGGATTGTACTCGGCGAGTTGGACACCCGTCGAGCCCTGAGCTGGCTGTTGTTGTTGTTGCTGTTGCTGCTGCTGCTGGGGTTGCTGCTGGGGTTGCTGGTGCTGAACGGAGGGATATCCGGAATTCGCCGAAGGCTCCTGCTTGAGCGCCGGCTCCTGGTGATGATGGTGGTGGTGATGCGACAGGAGGCCCGGGTCGTAGCTGTCGTCGTGAGCCGTCAGCCAGGCCGAGGGCGTCGAGGACGGCGTGTCGTGGTAACCGGGCGGTGGCTGAGATGGCTTCGAGTCGACCTGGAGAAGCTCGACGGTCTCACCGCCGTACGGCGCCGAATGGAGAGACGGGTGAAGAAAAGGCTGCCCGGTCAGGGTCAGCGTCGGCGAGGGCAACGAACCCCATAGCTCTTGGCTCGTCTGTTGCTGCTGTTGCTGTTGCTGCTGCTGCTGCTGCTGCGGCGTCTGGAGCGTATTTAACGAGGTCGCCTGCGTGCACGTCGTCGTAAAAACGCCCCGGTAGGTCAACGTCGGCGCCGACGACACCGGCGAACCGTGCGCCGTCGAATATAGGATCACGCCCTCCTGCAGCACCGGACAACGATCCACGTCCTCCTGACTCTGATGCTGGTTCCGCTGCGGACTCGACGAACCTTGCACTATAGGACCCGACGAGTCCTGCGTGTCCTGGTGGTGATGGTGGTGCTGGTGGTGGTGATCCCGCGCCACCGATGTCACCGTGTCCTCCTCCTCGACCGTCGCCTCTTCCAGGGACAGATCCTCGCCCGCCAGACTACCTGCAATCAGCACGTCAGGGATCTTCGTCAGTCAGGTTCTTCGATTAAACTCTTGCATTTTTATCTATACTTGGGAATACTTTTCAATACCTTGATGTGATCTTCACGTATAGTCTTGATTTATATACGCTTCTCCAAGTTTCTTAGCTTTTCATATGGACTTTTTGTTAACTTTTTAAAAGTTTTTCTGATTTTTTATTTTTATTGCCAATGGTAGCAAATTATTTAAATTAAAAATAGCAATTGATTTTATAATTACTTAAAAAATGTTACTAATTCGTGAGTAATTTATTTATAAAATATTGAGAAAATTGAAAAACAGAATCGTTAATGACTCAAGAGTAACCCTCGAGATTACGGTTTCGATGATTTTTGCCAAGAAAGTAATAGTGTTTTTCGTAATAAACTCGTCAATTAATTTTTAGATTCTTATGTCCCCTATTTGGTTTTATCGAATTTCGGTTTTTGAATGACGTAAATTAGATAAGATGGTTGGAAAGTTATTCAAATTCAAATTCCAGTTAAAAGTATCTATAAACAGCGTGTATATTAGGTACAAAAAGCTTGAAGAATTTTTAATTCAAAAATAACACAGTGAATTCCGGTCGAATTTGGAAAATGGGTGAATTATTCGTCTTAAATAAAATAGTTTTTTTTTAGAATAATATAGAATAAAGGAAACGTCAAAAATTAAAGTTTTGTTAGCTCAATAAAAATGGTTATATTTAGTGAATGTAAGGAATATATGGTAGAAACCACCCTCAAGATAGTCATCTCAGCTGTAGTCAAGTTCAAAAAATATATTTTAAAAAAGACTTGAAAAACATGATATTTATTACGTTTAATGTAAAAATAATAAAAAAAAAGAACTTTATTCAATGAAATAACAAATGAACAATGCTTCGAAATTTGATTTCCATGAAATCTATTTTTATATCCTTCGTGTATTTTTTTGAAGAAATTTTGAGCTTTCAACAAATACATATGTATTAACTAGATTTATTAGATGTATAAACAGACGTATTTACAGTCCTATAATTTTTTGATAAAATCTTGAAAACCAAATCAGAGTTATCACGAGAATAAAAAAGTGACATTATTTTTAATACCTCGACATAGAGGGAACGCGCGTTAAATGAGCGATCTTCAATTCGAAATATTTCAAATTTTTCACGATAAAACTTTTGAAAAATTATTCAGAATATCGATATAAAAATATTTAGAGAGTATATAAAAATTTTCATGAAATTCCTGATGAGAAATGTGTATTTTCCAAGTGCTAACGAGACGAAAACTACCTCAAGGAGCGAACAAAGAGAGAGAGAGAGAGAGATAGAGAGACGGGACAAAATCTACGATGGGGGGAGGAGGAGAGGGAGCTCGGAAGCGTTTCCTGCCGGATGGTGTTAGCCGAGTGCGCTGACACCCCGAGGAAGATGAGCAAAGTCGGTCGGGCGCGGGTTCTTCGAACGGTGAAAGCGAGCAGGAAGAGCGAGCGCGATATGACGAGAGCCATAAGCGCGTTATCGGGCCGTGCGCGGTGCGCGCGACAAAAGTATTCTCTATCTCCCGGTCGTCTGTATCCTGCCTCGTTTCCGGTCTCCGTCGTCGCGTATCGTGCACGCCGGCTACCGATTCGCGTCGGAGGGACAAAGTTCCCGCTCGGGAGAGAAGAGCACACATCGGGCTCGTATTTTAGTATATATATATATATGAGCGCGACGATGAGAGTTTTTGTTCCGCAGCCCCAGACTCGCTGGCGCACGCACGAGAACGTCCCGCACCGTTATCAATATTTACGCCAGTCACGCTTTTCTCATGTCCTCTCACCCGCCGTGACATTTACCGAATCGGCGAAAGCGGAACCGCCCGTTTTCCCGCTCGCGGGGGCGTCGATCGTGGTTCTATATATAATTGAACGCATGTTACATCAATCAGGCCCAGGATCATGAGAGGATTACGCGATGCGAAAATGGCGGGAACGCGGGACGCTCGGAAGCAGGATGAGTCGAAGAAAGCCGACGCGGAGATGAGATAACGAAGGGAACTGGTGCGGTGTGATTACGAGAATAAGGCGTGGGCGCTCGGACAAACAAAAGCAAGAGAGACGGAGATGAGGATTGCGAGATGAATTTGAAAGAAAAATGATGGCCCGCGGTAATAAAAAGGGCACGGGATATGGGATGAGGGAAGAAAATGAGGGAAGAGGATGAATTTTTAAAGAGGGCCCGCGATGAAAATGAGAGTTTTCGCTGTAGCGAAGGTGAAAGCGTCGGGTGGGACGCGGTCGATAGACGCCCGAGAGCGGGGTCGAGAAGCCGGCTGAACTTCATCGCGGAAAGCATGAATGAAACGGCGAGGGGTGGGTGGGAGCTGGCGAGGTGCCGCGCGCGGCTACGTCAGCGAGCGCCGGGCGAGATCGCCGCGGCGGGGAGGAAAAAGACGCGGGAGCAGGGTGTGAGAGCGATGGAACTCGATGGCAACCGCGAGGAGACTCCTGAATGTCGGGGTCGCCGAGTATTGATCCGCGACCGGCTGACGCGCGCTCGGGATATCTATGTCCGATGTTGGCCGTTTTCGCGGGCGACTCCGGTCGACTACGTCACTGGCGCCTCGTGGCCGGTCCGCCGCTCCCTCCTCCCCGACCGTCCGCCAGGCCTCGACTTTGACTTTGAAAACGGCCGTTGATACCACCGGGGCTGCTCCGGGGTTGCGGGTTCACAATGACACCGCGGGAGAGAGCGAGACGGAGCGAACCGAGCTCGCGCGAATCGATGCGACCCAAGGACCAAGCTCCTTTTTTTTCCCCCCCTCGCCCGACGCCCGTGTCCTTCGCTATTCAATCCTCTATACCTATCCCGCGTGTGTCTCGCCGTTATATGCGTTCGCTAAATAAAAGTTCGATATTCACACCGTCCGACGATCCGGCCCCGACGACTCATCAATCGAGCTCTTTCTTCACCGCCGCTGTTTGTCTCGACGTATAATGAAGTTATCACGTTTTTTTTCTATTCTTCTTTCTTCTTCTTTCTTCTTCTTCTTCTTCTTCTTCTTATTCTTCAACTCGCGACACGCCGCACGAGCGAGTATTGATCAGCGTTTAACCTCGTTTGCCTCTTTATGCCATCGCCATGGCATATTTACAATTTTTTTTAATATTTAGGGATTCGCAACTCTGTCGAAATTTACTATACGCGTTGAGCGAAAAATATCATATAGTCTTTTTTTATTATTGACTGATTATTATAGAACTAAATATATTTTTAGATCTTTTATTTTATAATCATTATCCAGAAATAATATTAGGTATATGTTTGTTTTTTACGAAGGCCTCGAATACATAATCAATTATAAAATAATCAGTACAGTCATAATTTTTTTGTAAAATTTAATATTGTCATTTCTCTTAAAACTTTTACTCGAATCAATAATCACCAAATAAAACATTACCTCGTAATATCTACCAAATATTTAAAATATACACTTTTTAAAATTAAATTGTCATTTGTTATTCAGTATAAATAGCAACATCTAGGCGGTATTATTTTTGCAACTAAACTGTATTTTCAAAAAAATCCCATGGTTCTCTACAAACTTTTTTCCACAAAATGACATTATATACCTTCGTATGAAAATTTTCTGATATACATATTTTGATATTAACAATATTTAAAGAGTTTTTTCTTCTATTTGCATTTTGACTTTGTGCTTTTGGGTTTATAATTCATTGACGAAATGAAAAACCCTCTTCAGATTTTTTGACTGCTATTTCGAAGATCTGATGCGATACAAGTTTTATGCATATGATAATATGTGTTTCTGATAAGTTGAAAACTAGAATAATTTTTGAAAAATGCAAAAAATTGAAATCAATATTTCAAATTGAATACAAAATGAGACAGTTCGTGATTCGATCATTGAATGAAGACATAATTGACTTTCTATTAAATTTTCTTTAAGTGATATACAAATTTGTTAATGTGGAGACGTTATAAATGTTTATTTGTGCTAAAATTTTCTTGTGCACGGAGAGAAAAATATGATGAACCTTACTATATGAAAGTGACAACTATGCTGATTATTATCGAAGTTTTATTCAACGCATCATTTGAATTTTGTCAAAGATCTATTTAGAATCTGTAACAAGATCTAAATATAATTTTCAAATAAAACTAAAAATATTTTAAACATCAGTATATGTTTCATTTTAGGACTAACATATGTTAATAGTCCTAAAATAACTGTAGTATTTAGTTGTGACTTTGTATGGCAAAATCTGCTACAGTGATTTCTGTATCACTGCAGCAACGTTACAGAATTTTCTCGTGGTAATATTTATCTGAATTATAGTTTTTTATGATTTATCCTTGATTGGACGTTTTCAGAAATTTTAATAGACTTGTAAATCTGGATGAGAAGTATTTGACAGAGACGCGAATACGACGTCGCGGTAGCAGGCGACCAGGTGGGCCGGGAGTTGTGTCGCGAGATCGCGGCGCAGCCACACGATGTGCAGAATCTCATCGTCTCGTCGAGCTCTTGCATTCATGAGTCTCTGTACCGATTCCCATGATTCCCACACGCACGAGAGGAAAAATTCGTGCGTAATCCCGGTGTACACGAGGCTCACTCGAGCGAGAAAAACTTTTATTGACTTTGCGGTAATTATTGTGTCCCCGCTTTGGAGCCTCGGTAATGAAGGAACATGGACGGAGACCGTATCAGGATTCGTGATTAAAGAAAAAAAAAACAGGCAAAACGAGACGAAGAGACGAATAAAACGCGTCGCGAGTGGACGAGCTGTCAGGAGTTCTCGAGAGAAATAACGAAGCGATCGAGGAAGCTAGAAGGACCGAGCAAGACCGCGATAGATCGGTTGCGACACCGCTGAATCGGCGATGAAAGAAAGAAAAAAAGTAAATAGAAGCGATTATTATTTATTATTATCCTACATATACCGAGCGCTCGAGCGAGATCGCAGACGGTTGCGAAACGACGCCGGGGTGTCATAAAAATTGCGACATATTTGTTTTCGATTAATATTCAAGAGAGAGAAGAGAGTGAATGGGGTAGAATAACGAGTATGCGTATGGTATCGAGAGGTGTGCACAGGCGAGGGGAAGCAGAGGGAGCGAGTAGTGGCGCGTGGGTGGAAGCGTCCCGGAGGGGAGGAGGAGGCATGTGAAAATTTATGAATGGGCTCGAGGGTGAGGTGACGAGATAGGGAGCCCGTGGGTGAATGAGCGGGGAAAGGTGTCTGGGAGGAAGGAAGCATCGGGACGTACAATGATCGTCTCTAGGTGTACCTGAGATCGGCGGAGGCTCGACGAGGGCCGAAGGTCCGAAGAACGAGGGCAGATCGCTGCTGGTAGTTACGGGAGTGTTGAGATCGCCCGGCTTGTCCTTGTCGCCGTTGTCGCGGCTGAGGTCGTCGCGGCAGCTCCCGTTGCACTCGTCGTCATCGTCGACCCGGCTGAGCTGCTGGTCGTGGAGCAGGTGACGCTTGTCGCAGCCGTTGGCGGACTCGCTGGGGGACGCGGGACCGTCCCGGAGCCTCCTGTGTCGCAGGTGCTCGTCGACGATGTTGTTGTTGTTGTTATTGTTGTTGTTGTTGTTGTTGCTCGTGTTGTTGTTATTGTTGTTGTTGTTGGCGGCAGAGCTGTTGTGCCTGGAATGGTGGTCCGGCGAGTTCGAGGCGACCGGGTGCAGGGGTTGGCAGCTCGAGAACGTCAGACTCGGGACGATTTTGAGACCGTTCGTGTTCACGGACGTCGCGATCGTCGGCGAGGCTCCCCGAGCCCCGACGCCCAGGCCGCCCGTCCCGTTGCTCGGGCTCGCGTTGTAAGCGAGACACGCGTCAAAGCTCAGCTGGACCGCCTGTATGTTGAACGTACCGTGATGGTGATGGTGGTGATGGTGGTGATGACCCGGCGGCGGCGACGACAGCAGGAAGGGACTTGCAGCAGCGTGATGCTGCGTGCCCACGACCTCCATACCGTCCATCGTCATCCTCTGCAGCAGCTCTGTATCGCTCCCGACGCTTCTCGACAACGCCGATGATCCCGGCCTGCCGGCACCTGTCTCGTGCACCGGCCGCGCCTCCTCCGTTGATGCGATTCCCTCCGGTTCGCACCTCCTCTCCTCGCCTATGGTCGTATCGTTCAACGCAATTATTATCGGTACAAAGATTTTTTGCTTTCAGTTCGTTCGTCCGTTTCTCAGTTATTATATCTCTCTCTCTCTCTTCTCTCTTATATTACCGTCAAACAGAGTCTCTCTCAGTCATCGACACTCGCTGCTCCTCCGCGTCTCTCAAACAACGAGCGAAAACAAACGCGTCGACGCTCTAAAGATCAGGATTCTCACTACTTTCGTTCAATGTTCGCCAACCGATTATTTATCCCGTGGAATTCGCGGCTAAGTATCGAAACAATGATTCCTCGCACTCGGGGCAATTCCGAGAAACAGCACCAAAAAGGTAATCACCAAACACCGAAGTAGGCGTGCGCGTTTATTTGAAAAAAAAATATATATATATATCTCAATAATCTTATTGTTTCTGTCCCAGAGAAAAACAGAGTTTCCCTCTCTCTCTCCCACACCCCGGTCGTTCGCCGGCCTCTTATTTGCCGCGTTCACTACCGGACTCCCCGCAGCACCTGTGTGTGTGTGTCTATCCGTACGTGTATAAATGCACGCGCGCGTGTGCGTATCCGCATGTATATCGCCTCGGATATTCGCGAGAGGAAAGATGCGTGGGCTCTCGTTGGGGCCGACTAGCTCGCGCGAAAATCTCCTCCTCTCCCCCCTCCCTCGTCTCTCTCTCTTTCTCTCTGTTATTCCTGTCGCTCGTCTCCCTCCCTGGCGGTCGAGCGCGTCTCTCGGGCCTCGGAGCGGTCTAAAATACTGCGTTGCCACTGAGAGGATCGGGAACACGCGGGAACGCGGTGTGCGCCCCCGTGTGCACGTAAGCTCGCGGAGGCTGACTGGCGCGTTCGGGTTGTTGATACCCGTGGGTGTATCGCGGCGCTCGGTGGTTCGGCGAACGCGCGGGCCCGTGGGTGAGCGGCGCTCGTCGTCGTCGTCGTCGTCGTCGAGGGCGCGCACACACGGAAGCGGCGTCGGGGGAGCGCGGGTGCAGTAGCGAGAGCACGGTTCCGAGTATGGTTCGGTATCCCGCTGGCCGTGCGCTCTCGCAGCATGGACCAGGATGTTGAGGACGCGCGATGCGTGGGGGTCGCGCACGAACTGAGCCGAGCGGCGGCGCGCCCCGTAGTTTTATGAATGGACCGCGGAGAGTGTCCCATATTTGGAAGCGTCGAGAGCCGCTCGGCCAATCCCCGCTCTGCTGCCTCGCGGAGCCCCTCTCGCGCGTTTCCCCTGACGCGGAGTCGCGCGTCGCGTGCGCGCTCTCTCTCTCTCTCTGCCGCCTCCTCCTCCTCCTCCCGTTTCTTCCCCTCCTAGCTCGACTCCCGACGTCGTCGTCGGGCTTATTCCCACTCCGGGGAGTTCTCGCGTCTCTCGCTCGCCCGGTCGCCGAGTCGACTCGGCGCGTACGTCGGCCGGCCGGCCGGCACGGCCGCCACGTGTCCCCTTCGCCCCTGTCGACCCTCGCGCCGACGACGGCAGCGGCGGCGGCGGCGCGGCGGCCCCACCTATGCCTCGACGCCGCCACCGACCCCCTTGCCACCCCCGCGCCTCCCCACCGTTCGCCAGTGACGTAGCGCCTCCCCTCCCCGGAGTCTGTGACGTAGGAGCGTGGCGCGCGCCCAACCTCTCCCACACGCGCGCCCGATTCTTTTCCCTCCCTTCTCCTCCTCCTCCTTCTTCTTCTTCTTCTTCTTCTTCTCTTCCCCGACCCACCCTTCATCGTCTTCTTCTTCTTCCTTCTCTACTTCTTCTTCTCCTCCTCCTCCTCCTCCTCCTCCCCACGGCCGACGCCGCTCTCACGCGCGAGAAATAGAGAGAAAGAATACCCGGAGATCGATGAATGTACGCACACGACCCGCTCCTATATACCCCCGCGTGTTTGTTTTCTTCCTCGCACGCTCGGCGGAATTTCGCGCTCTCGCCCGCCGTGATATGACACCGGCGCGGCTTATCTCCCATCTGTGTTACTTCCCGGGTGAAAGATGCTCCTTCGTGTGCCCGCCGAGCTACACGGGAAAGTAGAGAAAGATATAGGTGTGTGGATGTATAGATTGAGAGAGAGAGAGAGAGAGAAAGACATTTTTTTCAAGAGAAAGAGAAAGAAAGAGTTATGTTTGTTCAGCCAAGACGCGTCTTATTCTCAGTGTGTACGCGAAAGCTTCGGAAGCCTTGTGTACCAAACGTTCGAGCACTTGTGCCTACACTCCTGTACGGTAGTCCCGCGTGTTGTTTTTTTTCTTCCTCTTTTATTCTCATGCTTTTTCTTTCTTTCGACTCATCGTTCCGCTCGCTCATCTATCATACGCGCGAGAAATAAATGCCCCGAGCCCGGATCTCTACTGTCAAAAATCTCATGTCGAGGACCAATGACGACGCTCGAGTCACGACCGGACTTTGCTACCTCGCTTTTCAATGCTCCCCTTTTTTTACCTTCGCCACGGCCAGACTCTCCGCGCTCTCCGTACACTGTTCTGATTTACTCACGAATTTCTCAACATTCCGGGACGTTTATTTTGGAAAATACTTGTCAGATTCATCCTGTTTGAAAACTCCATTTGAAATCACAATACTATCGGATGAAATTGTATATATATTTAGGTAGAAACGTGGCGTTGACGTGTAATTCAATGAAGTGAACATAATTGGCTATATATGGTCAGAAAATTGATAGCAATTTCTTTATGCCAATTTCCAAAGTACACGCGGAAAGAATTTTATAAGAAGTATTACTGTTTTTATTGCAACGTGATGGTAACAAATCAGAAATTTTTACGATTTTTCTTACACAATATATTGCTGTTTTGATTATTTTCCTAATAAATTAAAAATAAGTACAATTTAACTTTTCAGAGATAAGATATGAGATATATCAGAATAGATATATGTCATGGATAGATAAAGAAATTTAATTATATTAAAAATGATTCACCTTTCGATTTTACGAAAAATTGCTAAAATTTTTAGAAATAGCTAAAACTGTCACTACAAAAAATTATCCAAATTTATCAACGCGTTTCTTATAAAGAAGAGAAATAAATTTTCTTACACTTTTGACACACAGACTTGCTTCAAAATTATCGCCTGAAAATTTCCTTTTCTCAATAATTAAAACAATAATCATCACGAAAACTGTTCTAAAAATCTGGCAAGCCCTCAAGTGCTATTCGGTATGTAAAAAAATAAAGAAAAAAAAACACTCTTCAGAGCAACTTTATTGGCAATACACACCATTGATCTTTGAACTTGGCTATTTCCCGAAAACAGTCCCAGAAATATTACGCGAGAATCCAAAAAAAAGTCACTGACGTAAGTTCATCAGCGAACGAGCAAAATACTTTCTTTTATTTCTTTCTATTTATTTTGCTTAAATATAATTAATTCATTTTGACTATAAATTTTTGATGGATTTTCGAGGAATAATCTCGTCCTGAAATCCGGAATATCAGTTTTATCTGTATTTTGACGTTTTAGTGGATCGGCATAATACGCTCGCGCGAGAATCCGTTTGACGCCGAGCTGAGATGAGAACGCGTGGTTCCCGAAATAGAACGAAATGCGCGTAATAGCGACTAAGGGGTATCGTTCCCTCGACTGTGGCAGGTGAATTTTCGGGAGACACACATATCGTACGCGTTTATAATGAGAGCTTTGCGCACAAAATAGACGAAATGGAATAATGGAGCGCGCGCTGGTGAAACGTCACTGAACGGCCGTATCCTCTATATTTACGAAAAACACACGAAGAAAGTTCGAGCGCGACTCGCATGAAAATTCAGCCCGACGGTTTTCTAAATATTCGACCTGGGAACGAGCGCGAATAACCGTGCCAAACGTTTTTCCTGCTTCTTAGACAATTAACGAGAGATTTCTCCACGACCGTTCGTCCACTTTTACTTTTTCGTGTCTCGTCGTGATCCCCGTGATAACTCGCGAAACACGAAAGTTTCAACGTAATGCGATAATTCGTTCAAAGCTTTATATATACCGTACAAACTAAAAGAAAAATCATTAAGTGACATTTTTTTTCAATAGATTTTGTGAAAAACTAGATAAATCTTTATTTGATATTAAAGATTTGTGCAAACATTTATGAACATTCAAATTTATGCGAAATATATGAAGTTGAAAATCCTTATTTTTAACACAGGCTCTTATAAAAACGTTACAAAAAATACGATTTTCAATAATATATATCTATTAATAAACAGTTCAGATTTTTTATACTTTAAAATAAAGTTGAGCAGTGTCGTATTGAAAAACATGCATGCAAATTTTTAAAAAATTTGATAAAAAATTATATTCACGATAAAACCACAGTAGAATGTAATACGGTAACTTTTTCGAGGTCCAGTGGGTAATTTGATGGAAAACATATGGAAATTAATGTTATTTATGTATTTAAAAAATTAATACGATTTTCTTTATAATAATTTCTTACGAGTCAAATTTCAGAGTAATGATTTATTTGTGAAGAATTGAGGAATGAAAATTGAAAAATAGATTATCAATGATTCAAGAGTAGTTCCCTAGAAGTAAATTTCTGGTATGATTTTTGCCAATAATTGACTCTGTCCTTTATAACAAACTAAATTTTGTTATAAAATTTGGAATTTTTGACGTCTTATATTTAAATAATCTATAAAATGTATGTTTTTGCGTAACGTGTGTTGGATAAATTCATTTTAAGGTTGTGATCGTTAAATATCCATACAGACAACGATCTCTGTATAAAACGCACGTATAATAACCGACAAAAAAGCCCTATTTTTAGAATTTTTCAGTACAAAAAACTTTACAAGAAATTTCATAAAAATTCGGAAATTAGTTTAATTAAGCATTCATCCGCAAATAATAATATTTCCGTTGATTATCGTTGGATTTGCGTTAGTGATCGAAATACCTTAAAAACGAGAATTGCAAACTGAGTCACGAATATTTTTGGGCTCGCGCCAAAAATGATAATCGTTGGGAAATACAAAAGTATTACGATATCTCGCGAGGCTCTTTCGGGGTTTCTCGCCTGTCGTTCAGGAGATTCGACAATGAAAATTTGTCAAGCCATGTCCGGAGCAAGAATTAATGATCCCGGGGTAACGGTGAAGTTTTGAGAAAAAAAAACAACGAAGGAAGAGGGAGGGGGGAGGGGGAAAAATGATTTCGTAACTGTGTTTAACACCCACGAACAATTGGTATGGTACACTGTCGCGAACACCCGTGCTTAGTTAATTATGTGCAAGCTTGTATTGTCCACGAGGATACTTCCGGCTGTTCGGTTATGCCACAGCTGCCCACTCAACTCGCAACTAACTTTATTTCCTCGCTGGATTTCTTGATTATTCAGCAAAGACGATTTTATTGTCTCCTCGCGAGACGGCGACTCCTTCGAAAGTGTACAGTCTATTTTCGTGACTCGATTTATCGTTGATTTCGTCAGAATTCTTCCAAAACATCGGACGCAACGAAAGAAAAAAAATTCTTTAATTCGGTCCCAGCTGAAAAATCTCGGTTTCTACGAATTTTTTTCATCTTTTTTTTTTCTAGAAACATTTTTCTTACTCGTCGTAAACAATTTGTTTTGTCTATTATTGTATCAAAGATTCACAATCACAACATTTTTTTATTGGTCCATAGTAACCAGGAAAAATAATCCTCTTGCTTCGAAAAGTATTCGATGTCGTCATTTTTCTATTTTCAATATATATATATATATATATATTATTTCGTTTGTTCGTGCGGTAACTTTCTGTCGCTTGTGTGACACGTACGTATTGACGTTTTTGAAAAATTAGTTCGAAATTATGCGAACTCCAGGCTGAAGGGGAAGTTAGTATGAGCGAAGTGAAGGAGACACACCCAGAACGTGTTTTACGTCATACTGAATGAAGCAATATCTGCATCAGATTAACTCGACTCAATAAAGGGCAGAATAGTAAAAATAGAAACTTTTCACTATATTAAAAAAAACCATTTAATATCTGGTTTGAAGTTAAGATAATTTTCAACTTTCCCACAATTCGGTAGTATTTTGATAAAATATTACGACTTAGATCTGATTTATCAAGAGAAATGCAAGATTCACAATATGTTGATCAGTGCACATCAAACGAGTAAAAGATTTTTCAAGATACACACATACATATGTCTCAGATTAAAAATGATAAACCTGTTTGAAAATTTTATTAAGGAAATTGATATCGATATCTTTGATAAAGGAATATTTTAGTGATATTCTCTTGGTGATACGTTAACAGAAATTTAGTGACAACGTAATATTTTTTCCACTTTTAAATTTTAGTAAAGAGGGATGAGTCTAAAAATGATGTTGACCATGAAATTTTTTATTTACAATTTTGAAGAATATTGGTACATCTTTAAATTTTTTTAAGAAAATCATACGAATCATAAGTCAGAGTTAATATGAAAAATGAAGAGAATTTTTTACTTTTAGTCTTAAATATGTCAAATTTGGAGTAGTAAAACCTTTCAAAAATTGGCCAGGCTCTTAATATCTATAGTTCGATCATTAAAACGAATTCAAATATAATTAATAAAATTTTTATTATTTATAAACGAATCATGACTAACCCATTTTTTAATTACCTTAAAATTGACAGTGACATTTTTTCATGAAAAATTCTATAGAATTCAAGCTTTTTGTAGGCTATCCATACGTATAATCTTGTAGAGATTGTTATTCAGTAACTTCAATTATCACAACAAACTTATCAAACTCACGCCATTCAAAAACTAAAAAATTCTATAGACTAAACCAAATAAATAAAGGCATAACAATTATAAATCTGTACTTTGTATTTAAATTAATGCGTGTTTATTACAAAATAGTGTTACTTTTTTGATGAAAACGATCAAAATTGTTGTATCATAAGTTATTCTCGAGTCGTTGACGATATAATCTTTCAATTTTCTGTTTTTTTTTTCAAATATGCCTTATATACATGAATCGTCAATCACAAATTTGACATGATTATAAGTGATTATATAATAAACAGTATATTTAAAAATACAATGAACTAAATCTGTGTATATTTTCAAACTAATCACTGACTTGACTCTATAAAGAGGTGATTGAGCTACCTAAATACTAGTATATTTCAAGCGTGTATAGAGACTTTGATGTAATCTCCGAGAAACATGTAATTTTTCGGTGTTTACGAGAGAAGTACCTTGAAGAAAAAGGGCAATAAACCCTTGACGGATCGAGTTGGAAAGATTTGTTGAAATAACAGGGTGGATAACGCTGTCGGTAGGGAGAAACCGCGAGAGGATGAGAGCGCAACCACCTGACGCCCTATTTGGGATCACGCAAGCACGAAGATGAGGAGGAGAAGCGAGAAAGTCGCAGGAGCAGCCGCGAGAGAGCGGTCGCGGCGACTCGGCGCGAGTGACGGCATTCGACACGCTCATGGCACGCGCTCGGGTCGTCTCCACTCCGCGTCCTCTCCCAATCGAGCGCTGCCGTGTTGCGGTGCGCCACTTATTCATTCGAAGCCCCGCCAAGGGACGAGAACTCGAATGAGAAGACGAACAAGACGGAGCAGAATAAGAGGAAGGGGGCCTCCCGGTTAAGAGAAAAAAAGTCCTTCTAACGCCTCTCGAACAAATTACCTTTTTTTCTATCTTTTTTTATTATTCACGTCTCTCTTTCTCTCAATCGCTTCTCCTCTTATTTCCTGCTGCTCTTATTCTTGTTCTTTTCCCAACTCGTACCAACTCGCGTCCCATTCAACGCGCTCGACCAGGTTTCTAAAGCGTCAATGTCACCTTGAGCACCTCCACTTTCGGATATTTCAATGACAGAATTCAAGCATTTTGTCCTCCCGTGCACAATGCCTATTACGGATTTTAAAAAAATGCCCTCGGGCCGCTCCTCGACATTTCTCTCGTTCGCTTCAATTTGTTTTAAATCAAAGCGCGCGTGTGTTCTACCAAAGTGTCGCGCTTTTGTACCCGGGACTATAGCTCTCTCTCTCTCTCTCTCTTTCTCTCTCTTTCTCGCTTTCTGAATACTTTGTACTATCTTTCGGCTTCTCTTTTTCTGCCCACCGGATTGTTTTTTCGCGCGAGATGCCCCGCCGCGGAACAAACTTTTCGCCGGAATACATCTTATTGTGCGTTTCGCGTTTTATTCACGCGTTGCGGATTCGCTTCATTTTCATGCAGATTGTGCAACACTCACCGCCGTCTCCCATTTTTATGCCATTTTTAAAATATCTCTCTCGTTTTACCGTTTAGCCACGCACGAATCTCGATAAATTGATTTTTCATGAAACTCGATTTATTCACATTTTGCTTTGAATAATACATGATCGAGTGAACGGTCGTAAAATCTTAGATTTTTTTCTGCTCATGTCTTTTATTTCTTGACGCTGTGTCACATTCGATTAATTAGGAAAAATTAGTAGAAAGATATAATGTTGTAGAATCATATCGATACATGGGCTAAATTTTTTCACTTTTTTTATAAATTTTTATGCAAAAAATGTTAATTATTTTTTATTACAAAGTTATTAAAAAATTATTTAAAAATGTGCTGTTTTCATATAAAAATGATAATTGTTGGTTTTCAACTTTTTATAAAAACTATAGTTTAAATCGTTGTATCATAAATGAAACACATATTGTATATATGTATATAAACTTTTATAAAAATTATATTCAAAAAAGCCGATCATTTTTTATAAAAAAGGTATAAAAAAATTTTTTGGAAAATGTGCCATTTTTATTATATAAAAATTATATTTCTCAGTTTTTAATATTTCAATAAAAATTATAGCATTTCATATATAGTTATAATCTCCAGCAGAGACGAAAAAACACTTTGTAACTAGAGAAACTTGTCTGAATATCTTTCCGGAATCTACGGGAGGCTCGTTGCCAAAAAAAAGGAACAAAAATATTGAATCTTCGTTTCGAGTACGCACTTCGTCGACGAGATAAAATTCTCCGGCGCGTGTGAGTGGTGTGGGACAAAAAATCCTCAGCGATGACACGATTACGAACAGAAAAACGTGTGTGGCGATATGTGAGGTTGAAATCACAGATTGGGTAGCTGGGAACCAAATTTTATGAATCGTTCAACTTTCAGAATCTAAGAACTCGAATTATTTTGTCGAAAAATTAATTGTGATTCTAATTCGTAAATTTTTAAAAAATTATTTATATGGAATTATTTTATCAAAAAATTTGTTGTGATTTTAATTCGTAAATTTGTAACTAATAAAATATAAGGTAAAACTCTCCCAATAGTTCAACCTTTAAAAGTTTATTCATCTTTATTTTTGTTTAAAAAAATGTAATGGAAAAAATCTGCTTTCAATTCATATTTAAATTACTGTCTGATATTTTAGGGATTCAAAATCCATTTTATGTTTTAATATCAAATAATATTTATAACAAATAAGTATACTGAAATGTTTGAATATGCAAATGCCTTAATAATTGAATAGCACAATCTACCATATATCCCTAGTTAAATTTGACATTATTTATTATTTAGATCATAATAATATTCCTATAGTAAAATTATTTGCAAAAAAAGTGACATCTGCTGGAAGACTCTGAGATCGGGGTGCCCTCTCGCAGACGCGAATTGTACGAGCGCTGTCAAAAATAACGACTCCGAATATTGTCCGTTTTTATCCCCCGAGGAATTTTTTTCCACTCGCGACATAATACCCGGGACGCGTCTGGCATGTCGTTATGTTTCTTCAATTCCCGTTTCATTTTCCGTGTCACACGAATTAATGGGGCGAATGATAGGCCGAGAAAAAAAAAAGCGTAACTCGTTCATCGGACATGAAGTGACGAACTCGAGCATGTTTTAACAATTAGAAGCTCAACTTTTTACAAAGCGTGAGTACAAACGAGTATTTCGGACGAAAGCGAGTGCAGCGTCGAAATATCGCCTCGGCTGTTTCTCTCGTTATACACGTTGCGACACGGGCGACATTTTTTACACGTATATTTTCATTTCGAGCGATGATGGTGCGAGCCAGAATTCTCTCTCTCTCTCTTTCTCGCTTCTTTTATTCTTACGAAGATTTTTTATTCCCATCGTCTCCGATTCGCAATCTTTTTCGCTCTCGAAATGCAATGTTTTTTCTTTTCGTCTGTTTTTTTTTCTTCCTCCGGGCCGTTTAGAAACATCGTTCCCCGGCGTGTGTGACTCGTAATTTTATTTTCTGACGAGTTTTATCCTCGGTCAGCACACGCGTCCGACAAGCGTCCACGCATGCGGGTAAACGTTTTCATTATTTTTTCTCGCGTTTCTTCACTCCTCGCCGCTTTTTTCTTATTTTCCCGGAGGATTTTTTATCTCCGCGTTATCGCAGGTACCTCCTATATTGGCTGTCCTCTCAGGACTTTTATGAGGACTTTGTTTATTGGAAAACCGCTTCATTCCCTTTGCATGATTTCACGATCCGTGTCCGCGTCCATAAAAGTAAACAGCATATCTTCGCGCGCGCGAGCTCTCTCCTCTTCTTCTTCATTCTGTCTTTTCGTTTTTTTTTCTCTCTCTCTCTCTCTCCTCCCCTCTCCTCTCCTCCGCCCCGACTTTATTTTCTTTCTCCTCTTTTCACGTTTTATTTGAGTCTCGTGTGGCAAAAGTGTTCCCTCGCGAGAGACACTGGGTCGAAACTTTTGTGTACCTTCCACTGAAAATCTTGGCTGGTTTTCTCTCTTGTAACAAGGTATACACGCGGTGGTTGACTCGTTTTTCTCTCTTTTTCCGTCTCTTTCTCGGTTCTTCTCGGGCTCTCTCTCTCTCTCTCGCACCCAACAGAGTCGGATAGACGAGCAGTCAAGAGTATCTCGCTTGACTGGTTGCTCGCTCTCTTATGACCGTTTCTGTATCGCCTCTCCGCCAGCACGCGGAATTCATTCGACGAGCGAACTCTCCTCGTTCTCTTATATCCTTCTCTTTCCTCTCCTCTTTTTTTTCTCTCTCTCTCTCTCTCTCTCTCGTCATTTTTAATGCCTCACTTTTATTCGACACTCTGCCCTCCTCTCCTCCCTGCCGCTCCGATTTTGACGTTCGACAAGCTCACGATTATTTACGATCGATAAAAAGAGTCGTTATTTTTAGTGTATTTTCTCCGTGCTTTTTTCCCCCCCTCTTCTTTTTGTTTTTATTTTCTTTGGCGAATTAAATGTATACGCTTGTTGCACGGTTTTTATCCCGTTGCGGGGTTTCTGATACTATTCACACTCTAATTTTTACCTTCTTCCTAGAACGATTGTCTGACTCGGCCGCTGGCGCGGGCTCAGATAAAACAAATCGATCCGGCGATTTATCATCGGTGTGCCTGTGACGGAGATAGCGTCGAACAATCCACGGACTTGACGTCATGCAAGCTCCGTTTATCAAGCTCTCTTCAACTTTCACTGAGCGGCGTTTGGCAAAAAATTTGATTTTTTTTTCTTCAATACTTATATATCTTGGCTTGGACGAACTATCGCGTTACGAGAGCGTTCTTATTTTTTTTTTAATTTCTAAAATACGACAGACGCGTTGTTTTTTTCAGGCAAAAACTGCTCGAATGTCTTGAAAGTCCCGAAGAGAGTCTTTATTGATTCGTTTAAAAAATAAAGCGAAATTTCTTGCCCGCGCGAAAACTTTTCAGACGGATATCCATCTTTGATTTCTGCGGGGTCGCGAGTCTCGTGAGAGTTTCGGAAAAAAAAAAAGAATACAGAGAGAGAGAGAAATATTGGATCTCGGATTTTGTGACTCGTGCAATCCGCTGCGGGCTTTGCCGGGAGGGAAAACGAGAGAGCGTGCGAGAGCGCGCTTTTTTCGCGCTTGCACGCGGGCATGGCACAACAAGATCTAAATTTATCCAGGCTTGCCGAGGTGGTGGGCGCGTACTATTCGCATCCCGAGTCGTCTCGGTTTTGCGCGGGCGAGCGATATGTTATTTCGAGCCGCCACGCAACCACCTGAGCCAAGCATCCCCAAATACCACGATGAATCCACGCTCCGCGTCAATGTGTTGACGCTCCTCGGTGAATACGTGCTCGCTAACGATCCTGACTCAGGTCGGTGTCTTCGAATTTTTGGCAAACCCCGCGCGGACTCTCGCCTCATCGCGACGATCCAACCAGAGCCCCCGATTGCGCGCGAGCGCGCCGTTTGACACGAAAACTCGTCCAGAAACTCGGACGCTCGGGAAAAACGTCTCGATCGTGATTCCCGGCTCTCAAATGGCGGACTGACTTATTTTCATGCGGACAAACTTTCTTGCATAAGTCGACCATTTTTATTCTATACTTTTAGCGCTTAAAAAAATAAGCAATATTTTTTTTGACGGTGAGAGAATTTTATACGATAGATTACTGCTTTTTTTTGTACTATGTATAAGAGTTTAAACAAAATTTTTAGCATTTTTTATATACAAAATATAATTATTTTTATTATGAAAAACTGTAGTTACAGTCTGGAATTTTTTAAGATTTTTTGAATATACAATTTAATCATTTTAATTGTGAAAATAATTATTGGATCTATCATGTAGATTATCAAATTTATTGTTTTATACTCAAAGAGAATTTTGTAAGAAAATTCATTACTTTTTTTTATTACTATACATAGTGGTAGTTTAAAAAATTAGATATTTTTTCGTGTAATTGTGGTTATAAATTGATCACAACTGCTATATTATTTTTAGGAATAATCTTTAAAATTTCAAAACTGTTAAAACAGTCTGCGATAAAATATAGCAAAATTTTTCGTATAATTCGCATTGTGTATGAGAAATCTTAAATATTTTTGAGCTGGTATAGAAAATCAGAAAGGACAAAAGAACTCTGAAAGACTTTTTTATAGCATTGAAAGAAAATTGTCAAAAATTCCAAATTATTGAGTTAAATTAAACATTGAAATTACCTATCAATGAAATTATATAATGTTAGCCATATTTAATTTTAAAAATTCAAATCTTTGAAAAATTTAGACAATAAATTTTTCTCCACTTTTAAATATAAATTTTAAATGCAAACTAAATATATTGTTCAAAATATAAATTATTTTTTGTAAGAAAAAATTTGCGAAATTTGCGAATCGAATTTTTTTATTTATTAAAAAGAAATGACGCAAGTATTCGAATAAAGTTAAATGATTATCGTTTTATTCTCGACGGTTTCTGTCTTCGATCGAAGTGTTCTCGATGATTTCATTTTCGTATCTCGCTTGTTTCCTATTTTTGCGCGAAGCGCCATATCGCTGTATCTTCCACTCGGCCTCTTCGATATTTCTCCACACTTTAGCGGGATCGAACACGAGCGTTAATAAAAAAAAAGTGGTCGGTTATAATATGCTGATAGTTCTTCCGCACGCTATGGGAGACATTGCGAAATCATCCGGTGACGATGATGAATCATTGACCGAACGATACCTCTACCGTTAGTTTCAAGTTTTCAGGATATATCTTCTCGCCTTATATGTACATTTGACGTTGCCCAAGAATATTTTAATCGACGATACCCAAAAGCGACTTAGCTTTTCATCAAAAACCCGCCGTTCGATTTCGATGGACATTGAGAAATAATAAAAATTCTATTTTTCGTCTCCGGAGAGAAAAGAAAAAGAAGAAATAATTCAAGTCCACCGCAGACTTATATTTAGAATAAACTCGGAGAGCGTTTTGTATACGATTATACCGAGAAAATAGTTGAACGTCGAAGATCGAATGGTGAATAACGACGCAAATTATTTTCCGCGCGAGCGCTATCAGTTGATTGGAAATAATATCAAATTAATCGATGAATTATCCAAGAGATCGAAATAGGAATATAGTATAGAGATAAAAAGTATTTCTCGTTCCGCGGGACACTTGCATTTGTCAATGGTGATCGATCACATTGTAATTTAATGTCAGGTGGCCGCAATTGATCATTATGCTTCACGTGCGCGCGGTCGGATTCGTATGAAGTACTCGAGAGTTCCGAGCGAATCGCGAATGCTCGGGACTCGCTCTACCGTGTAGAGAAAACTAGCTGCCGTTCATATTGCTCCTTCCCCTCTCGTTCCTTTATTTCTCTCTTTCCTTTTTTTTTCACATCGCTCTCTCCCTTTCTCTCTTTTTCCCTATCTCTCTGTTTGTCTCTCTCTCTCTCTCTCCCTCGTTCTCGCGATCTCTGGCGGTTTCACGAGCGTGTGCCGAGGACGCTTTTTGCCTTCGCTATCAATGACTGAATCCAACGAGAGGCACGCGACCACCCGAGGCTATATACGTGCACACGTCGCGCTCCTCTCTCTCTCTCTCTCTCTCTCTTTCTCTCGACATCGCCGCGATTTGCGCGCCACCACGTGCGAACATGCGCACGTGCTATGCGCGACGGTATGTCACTTTTTTCTTCTTCCCTTTCTTCTTTTCTTATTCTCGATCCCTGTATTCTCCTTTTATTTCGTTTCTCCCGCTGTCTGCACGTACGCCGACCTTTTTTTCTCCCCGGCCGTCGTCGATTGATCACGAAACAATGAACGGTGCAAGCTCGCTCGCGTCTCGCTCCGAAAAAAAACGGCGAATTAACGTGTATATAGACTCACATCGAGACGCCATATTTATATTCTAATGTCTTGAAACGATTCGCGTGTTTCGCTGCGGTTCACGTTTTGAGGGGAATTAACGCGGAGAGTCAGAGAGGTAAGAGAGAAAAAGTGAAGATTTTTTTTTAGCGAAGACTATATTATATATGTTGATGATTATAGTATTTTTGCACGCACGAATTCGTCTTTCGTATAGGTTAAGTATGAAGATAAAAATCATCAAGTGATATTATCCATAACACAATATCTCTTCAAAATTTGTATTGGCACTCTTTGACGTCATGTTAAAATATGAGCAAAATTGAAGAAAACTTTATCGAGCAGATATTGAAACACTCATTGTGTAAAATTACAACTTTCAACACGCACAGTGTCTTGTGAGAAGTTAAAAAAATACGATTTTAAAAAATATACATATATATCGTTAATTGTAGACGATAAATAAATTTCATATGTATTTCTCTCCTCGTACTCATTTCAAAGCTACAAATGGATCAATTCAAGAAAAAAAGCAAATTTAAGCAAAATAAGAATTTTGAAATATGAGACCTTTTAAAATATACTTGTAGTAATGATGTACATTTTATATGGATAGAAAATTTAAAAAGCGTTTCCCTAAATTATGTTCTTCATTGAATGCATAAATAATGAAAAAAGTCGTCGATTTGTTGACAAACTATACTTAAAGCTGTCAATTGATTATTAAAAAAAACACAAAAAATTATCAAAGCTATGGCAAAAGGTATAAGATCCCAAGTTTCACAAACACAAGAATATACTTGTTATGCTGTAGGATTTAGTATATGGCCTAAATATCTTCAAAATCGTTTCACAAAAAAAACTCCCTAATAATCGATAAATCGCAAGCAATCTGTCTCCTTACGTATAGGTGACGTTTCGCGAGCCATGACGCGGTCCGTTTGATCCAATCGGTAATTTCCGGATAGGAAAAATGCGACGTTGAGCGATAACTCTTCATCGTGGAATATAACGTGAACAGTTTTAAATCAGAGGGTGATCGGAGGTTGGCGATAATTCACTCTGTCCAACCCTCGGTAAGATCTGGTTGGAGAACAGAGAGGCGGTGACGAAGGAGGAAAAGTGGCATGGGATCGCAGCGAGACGCGAGATGAGCGGCGGCGCTGCGAGGATGCGGAGCGAAGGCTCGTTTTTTGCCCTGAGCAACGCGGCGGTCTCGCGGTTGCTGTCGATCGAGGAATTCTCGGTGGCACGCGACCGCCCGAGGCGATTCTCGCGGTCACGTGATTCTTCGACCACCAGGGTCCCACGTGGACAGAACGCGGATCGTCGGACGACACGCTCGTCCGTTAATCCTTCATTAATATTTCTTTATCACTCTTTTACTATAATTTTGTAAATCTGTGGGTATACATATTTTGTTTCAAGTTTTTTTTTTCGATAGTCTATACCTTTAGGAATAACTTACTAAAATTTCAAGCGCGTGTTTCGAATAATTTTTGAACTACATATTTTCTATTTGTAACAATTAAATATAAATGTTTATCTTTCAAACGTACGTTTATCACGAAACAACATTTTTCAAATTTGCTGCAGTTCTAACTCAAATCATCAGATCAACTCAAAATTTTTTTGGCATATTCGGTATACGTGTTTCTTTATAAAATAATCTTCAAGATTTTTGACTGAACTACACAATAAATGTGAGTGCTATGTAAAAAACCATGAGATATTTGAGCAAAATTTGAGATTTTTGGTTCAACACATCGCTAATTTGTTGGATTTTGATTTTTTTCTCAATCCTTCTAGTTTAACAATCTTTTTTTAGTATTTTTATTTAAGGCATTATGAAGGCTGCAATCATTTTAGCAGTGGGGAAACTTTTTGTCGAGACTCGAGACATGGCACAAAAGTCACTGAAAATTTAATAATTACATTTTAAAAAATTTACTGTGCAAACTCCATTTATAAGAAAATTCATACTTTAAATTTTCAAATATTCGATACAATACTTTTCTGTCAATGGATTCTCGAAAATTAACATTTTTTGGCAGTCGTGCTCTTATACCTTTAAGGTATAGGAGACCCTCATAAAAGCATATGTTAAACAATTTAAAAAAATAAAAATCTTAATTATCACACATTTATAAAGCTTTTTTAAATTTGGTATACATATCAATACGATATCAAAGAAGACCAATAGAAATTTTGAAGAAGTTTTCTGTTTCAAAAAATTTCTCGTAATGAAATAAGAAATAAAAGAATTAAATAAAAACTTTTGAATACGTTATTGTTCTGCGACTCTCACATTAAAGTAAAGAATTTTTGTTAATTTTGTTACACCGTTTTGCCAAAGGCATGTCCACGACATAATAAATCTACATTCATTCACTCAATCATTCTCTCTCTCTCTCTTCCTATGTCTCTCTTGCTTTCTCGCATTCTATCGTTTTTTACGACGCGACGTAATAAGCCATCTTCGCACGCATAATTCCGGGGAATTTGCCGCAATAATTCCTCTCGTTGTCGCCCGATCGTGCGCGATTCGCGATACGTCGCGCTCGGGCCGACGCAAAATGGGGAGGAGATAAAACGAAGCGCGCGACGTCCTCGCGCAACCCCTCCGGGCAATCCGGATGAACTCCCCGACACGAGAAAATTACTGGATTTAAGATCGAATCGATTTTAAATCCATCCTCACGCTTTGTCATTATCCTGGAATATGTATTATACCCTTGGGACGCTCGATTGAATTTCTCCGTTCTCGCGTTTGCCAACTGCCACGTGGGGATGACTTTAACAAATGGGAAAATCTGGACGGTCTTCTATTTTTCATTGCTTTCATTGCATACTGTTTTCTGTGCTCATGGAAAAGCAGTTCGATCAATGAGTTTTTATTGTAGGAAAATAAATTGAAAAGTAATATGGATATAACAAAAAAAATTAACTTCCATGAATCCCATTGTTGTATTGTTTCATTGAAATTATATTATGGTCGAAGGTATTATTTTTTCCAAATTTTCTTAATATGCGTTTTTGATGATATTGTAATAAGATACGATTTTGAGTTATCACAAAAAATATATTATCGAGTTGGTGCATAATATGAGCGTCAGTAGGATTTTATTTAAAATTTGTATAAACTTTTGTTAACATCATATATGCATATGTGTATTAAATTTTAGAAGGTTGTCGAAAAGTCGAAGATAAAAAAAAACGCTCTCAAGGTTAAGAACAAGTGACAAAAATTGCTTAATTATATTTAATTTATAATTTTTAATGTAATTTTTAAAAATTCGTAAACCTGCTCATATCATTATATGAACACTATCTACTGAGAGAAATTACGATAGTACATTTTACCATAAAATACCAATTATACTTTACATTAAAATATGTATATTTTTATAATAATAAATCGAAATATACTTAGGACAGGATCTTAATAAAATGTATTTAGTTTTTAATAATAACCGTATAGTTGTCACTTTTATATATATAGTAAGATTTATCATAAATTTATCTCAGTATATTTTACCATGAAGAAAAAAAAACTCCTTTTTGATCGTACTGCCTTAAGATAAAATTTGTTATTTAAAAAGTTCGATAAATCTTTGCCTTTTATCTCTCGTTATTTGGCAAGTTGCGTGCTCGTGGAGCGAAGAATTCGTCTGTTCGGTGAAAGTTGGGAGATTTAGGAAAGGTTCGCGATAATGAGAGGGAAAAATATGGGACGCGACAGCGGCGTCGTCGGACACGTCGAAAAGGCCGAGAAGATTGTTTCGTTTAGTTATGGGACTATATTTGGTCCGTTCGTCCGTCACTGGGAAGACGAGAGCTTATTACCATTCGGTTCTCGGTTGGTCGATTGAATGACTCACGTGCACCGGGCTCGCGCGCGGTCCCGCGAATCTTCGAGCGGAGCGTTTTTGCGCCGCGACTTACGATCGAGCGAGCCATCAGCGCGCTCTCAACGCGCGCACGGACGATTAAGGATCGTTTCCGGTAATTATCAAAGGAGATCGACGCTGTTCTCACGAGCACCAGTTAGGCATTGTCTCCAAGACCATCCCGGGACTCTGATTATCAGACCTTCCTATCGCAGAAAAGAAATAAATTGGGTGAAAAAAACTACACACTGCCAATTTACTCCGAGGGTCGCTCCAATGGAAAATTTACTCGTCTCGCCGTTTGCTTCTGCGACGAACTTGACGAATCATGACAAATTTTCAACAAGATATCCATAAAGCTTGGGTATATAAAAAAATCTTTGAGGTTTTTGAAAACGCATTGTTTTAAGAATTTAAAGATTAACTGGATATACTGTTCCTGACAAATGTAAATATTTCATAATAAATTGATGATATTTCGAATTTTTAAGTTCACCATAAATATTTCTTTTTTTTCAGTTAGCTGTAATATCAATCAACAATTTATAAGCATACTTTTTAAATAATTTGAATATTTGATATTGTTTATTTGATATTATTTGATCAACGTTGCAATCAATTATTAACGACCATGTTTTTTTTTAATTGTTGAAAAGAGATTCCATCCATGTTATCAATGAGATGAATATATCCTTCAATGCATGTAATTGGGATTATGATATTTTGTATATAGAACAGGATTGATTCTCCAATATCGATAGAGCTCGACGAACCGAAAATAATTTTCAAATATCTATAGATAAAAGCATATCACTTAAATTTTTCTTTAATTATAGCTAATAAGAGATCATAAAAATTGTCTTTTTTTAAATTATCAATTGTTGTCGACGACTTGAGTTATTTATAGAATTTATTCTTTTCGACGAGTGAATTCAGTTGATCGGAGATTTCTCGGTATGATTTCTCAAATTTTTTCGTGGACGCGCCGTGTTTTTAATAAGGCAAATATCGTTCAATATATCTCATCGAGATCGTGATATTCGGTACGACAGGATTTACCGTACATAAATACATGAACGGGAGGGAGAGAGAGCCGAGTTGTAAATAAGCGCGGCGAGAAACGAGTCTCGTCGAAACGAGTCTCGTGAAACTAACGGATGCACGTAATTCTCATTGAGGAGGTAGGAGGCGGTCCCGTGCCGCGATCGCCGACACCACACCGTCACGAACGACCACAGAGAGATCGGGAGAGCGAAAAAAGAGAATAAGAAAAAGAGCGACGAGAGAGAGAGAGAGAATAGAATAAAAAGAGCCCGAAAGATATAAAAAGACGGAGAGAGTTCTCGTCTCGAGGATCGCGGGGCTCTTCTCGCGGTATTCCCGAAGAAATACAGTCTATCTCTCGTGTCGCATCGATTTTCTCCTCGCGCCATCATTAAGTGCTTCTCAAAAAGCGAACGACATGCGACGACGCCGATTTATCTCTCCTCGCCGTGCGATCGCAATCCTGGGCTCGATCGTCACCGATATTACAATATATAATCCTCAAAAATATCGTACATCGCTTCGAAAGGGAGCTTCAAGCGCACAATTCTTCTCTGTCGAGAAAAAAAAATCTAACATTCATTCTAGAATATAATAGTACAGTACAAAAAAATTATCTGTAAATAGATGTAAATGTATTTAAAGATAGATGTAAAAATGCATTCGAGCGACATTATTATGAATCCTCTCAGTATTTTATTACAACTATATGGGAGAGATTTCGAATGTGCGCCACTCTGCGGTGAGAGCGCGAAGCTCCCTTTTTAGCATACATATCAAAATATTTTGTTGTTTTTGTTAACTTTAAAAATCTGAGAAAAAGAAAAACATTTTTTTCTTTCTCATCTCTTATTGTTGGTTTAGTAATTAAAAATTAATATTATTTCAATAAAATAATATAATTTTTTAAATTTTGGCTTAACAAAAGTCTCTTATATCTTCACAAAATATTTATACATTTGCTGATACAAAACTATATGAAGTTTCACTCATAGTCGACTTTCAAATGAATTTAATTGAAAAATGACCAAATTTTCTGTAAACTCTAAGCAAATTTTTTTTTCAGTGAACGACCGCATTGTTAATTAAATTACCAAATGAATTGAATCAACTGTATTTTAAAAACAACAAAACGCATTTGGTCAGTCCAGAAGAATGTTTTTTCTCGGTGTCGGATAATCGCTCGCGAGGCAAAAAGTGTCGTTCATTGAACGAGATCGACGATAAATTCCAATAGAACGCAATGTTTTTTTTTGTGAAAAGCTTGACTTTTTTGACGAGGAGCGAGCTCGTATCGGCAAAACAATAATTCGCGCGGGAGTCGAGATGAAGTTGCATAAAGGATTTTGAGCGGTGGTACCCGAGGGCTCGGTCATATTATTACCGCTCGTGTCTCGAGCTCAATTCCATTTAAATTCATCCGTGCGTACACGCGGGCACAGGCGCGCGTGGTTATCCTCGAGGCTACCTGCATTACGCGCCCGTTGACCGAAGTAAAAATGGCAGGCGGGAGCAGAGAACGAGAGAGAGAGAGAGTAAAAGAAGCTGAGAGAGAGAGAGAAAGACCTCTTTCCCGTCCGTTCACACCGTTCGCACTTTTCTCTTATGATCGTTAAAAGACTCGCTCCCTCATTTACGTATGTTTTCTTGCTCCGAGCACAACCCGTCGTTGCGTGAGTCGACACTGATTACTCATTCACCTTTTTTTTTTATTTCGTCTCCCCCGTAGACGAACCCCCCGAGCGGGCTTGACCTTTCATTCGACTATTCATTTTTCGACAAAATTACCCTTTCCCTCACTCGTCGAAATTCCTATTTCCGCGAAACGCTTTCGGCCATTTATTCGTCGCAATCGCGCATGGGACAAAAAATACGTTTTAAATATAAACACACTCGAGATTTAATAAATACTTCGTTTTAGAGATTAAACGCAGTTCAGTATACGATAATTTAGCCTATTAACTCTGTGTTTTTATAAAATAAAAAAATGTGTACTTTTGTATTCCATTTATGTACTTATTTATTTATGTATAGTTTATGTACTTTTTAAACAGATATTATTTCTGACAATAAGTAAAACTTTAAAAACTATTATTTATTACACTTAGGGGGAAAGATACTACGAAAATCAATGTAGTCTCAAAATCAATCGATTTGTACAACAAAATTTCTGATTCCATAAAAATAAGATATGAAGAGAAAGTATTTCTAATTATGGAAGAAATATGCGAAAATATTGACTATATTGAGAAAAGTAAAAAAATGTGAATTAAAAAAATCAACGACACACTTTTGTTAAATTGCGCTATAATAAATATGCTATAAAAATTACCGTGTGAGCAATGTATATGGAAACCATGACCCTCAATCTGTTAGACTCTCAATTTTTTTCAGTTTATTTGTAATTTGGAAAAAAAACTCGATATTCACAAAATACTTGAATCGAGATAAAAAAATACGATGTAAGCACAGTAATTTGTTCTCTTGTCACATTTTGTACTTTTATTCAATATTTTACAGAAATTATGAAATTTTTCTATTGGGAAACAGTCGCTACAAACAAAACTTTAAAACGTGACGAAAACGACTAAAATTGACAAAAAATGTTTTTCTGTACGCAAATCAAAAAAGTTATTAAAAACTTCATTCAATAAAAAAAATCTGTAAGTATACATACATATATTTGTATTACAATTAAATAACAATTTATTATATCGACATCATTCATTTTTCAGACAAATGTTGAAATACGTCAATAAAGAATTTCTCTTATCTCTTTCTCATATTATCATTAGGATGAATCTCAAAAGCAAATCTTTCAAGATTAATAATGTAATATAAAAAGTGAAATTATGAAATTATTTTCTTATAAGTATAATATATCATGTGGAAATTAAAATCTCGTTCTAAGCATTCTTATTCACATACACGAATAAAGTGAAAAATTTATAGAGTTGAAACAAAAATTAGCCAGAGTTAACAGAGATCTTTCATTTCTTTATTTCCAGCATGCCGGGCGTATATTTCTCTAGGTATTCCAACGAATTCCAAAATCCCTCCGATTTTATCTAAATCGTGTAAAATTGATCAATGTCGTATAAACGCGCTTCCTCAGAAAAAAAAACCGTGAAATGAATAATGTTGTTTCTGGGTGGTTTCCAGTGCTTAAAAAATACTTAAGTTGACGGTTATATAACTTATATGACAGTTAGTATAATGTAGAGACTTTTTAAAAACTAGTTTTTTTTTCTCTCCTTCTGAGGTATCCCAGTTTCCGCGGGGAGTTTATACGAGATTAATAAAATTTGATATTACGATAATTTTCTATTCCGAATTTCGTGGTGACCCGTCGTATTTTTTCTTCTTATTCTTTTTTCTATTATTCGAGGCTTCCTCATCCACGAGTTTAACAAAACGAAAATTATTACGGAAATCTTTATGCTCCCCGATGATATATAGTTCGGGACTCGATAGTCTCTCAGGTCCACGGAGAACAAGAAGCAACTCTGAGAGGATATGAAATCTCTCTCTCGCGCTCTCTCTCTCTCTCTCTCTCTCTCTGTTTCTCGCCGTCCGATCCGAGCTACGAACTTCATCTCGTATATATACGAAACTAACGGTACGAACTAACGCAGCTCCCAAAGCCCAAGGATGCACGATCCTCCTCGAAGATTATCGATGTCGAAGCGTCGAATAACAAATACACACGCGTACCGTGTCACTTTACGTAAAATTCCTCAACGAGATTCCAAAATACCGAGACACATTTACCTGACAAATATTACCGAAGAAATACCGAGCGTATATCTGAATTACAAAAAAAAAATCTTTTCCAAACTTTTATCTCATTTCTATTTGTATTTTTACCCTTCTGTATATAATATTTATATATATAATAGTAAAATAAGAAAAAGAATTATATATAAACACCATTTATCAAAATAATTTTATATTCAAATGTGACTTTTTGATATTTATAATTTGCGATTAAATTTAATAGAGAGGGATAATTCAGTAAAAGTGTGATTTATTGTATATACTAAAAAAAAATTTTTAATGCTTTTTCTAAAACCATACTTTATTAACTTCACGCACATAATTTGTTTTAAATATTCGTATCAATTTTTTTAAATTTAATTTTAAGAAAAAGCATTTTTTATCATTTTTATAATTCAGAATTTATTAGCAATTCTTTGGACAATAAATCATTTGGAATAAAACTATATGAAAAAAAAGTCTCATGTAGAATTATGCAATACAAATGTCATTAAAAATGTAATGTTATGGAATAGACCATTAATGATTTATTCGATACAAATAGAAAAGTAGAAAGAGTCATATAGAAAGCAATATTTATGAAATGTTCTTTTATAGATAATCATATAGAATATACATATAACTCTTCTTTAATTATAGAAGTTATAATCGTTTCTATAATATTCTTAAAATTTCTTCAAAATTTATAACCTATTTTTTCCTCGTTATAAATTTTTTTTTATAATTTAAAAATAAAATTAAATGTTCAAAAATAGGCTCAGATGGTTCGTCTCCCATGCTAATAATTATAAAGAATTAAAAATAATGAGATTCGATTATGAGCCATTTTTCAAATAATCATTTTAAAAAAATGACAGGCAACGAGCAACGATCATTTCGAATATAATTACGCGAACCGGTGATCCGAGTACTTGGAAATTGCACGACGGACTTTTCGCGAGATCGTACGTTCGGATAAAAGTCATAGTGATTTCTTAAAAGCGCGATAACCATTTGGCGAAGCGATATCGACAATAAAGACGACGAGAATAATAAAAGTACATAATGATAACGTACGATGGGATACTGCTTAATAAACTCAGGAGCAAAACGAGATTGACAATATTATAAATAATTTAATAAAATGTATTTTATGTGAATACGTTTGAGGGATATCATAGCGAGGATCTAAGAGGCGTCAAGCCGAATGAGTTACGCGCACGCGAGCCGGACGTGCACGGTAGCCGATCACCTATATCACCCGGGCTGAGGAAAGAAAAAGCCACTGACAGAAAACGGGGGGGAGAGAGAGAGAGAGAGGGACGACGAGGAAAAAAATCATACGAGAGAAATGGGCATCGTCGACCCACGTCCATCGCGGAGCCTTATACGAGACGACACTACCGTTAAACTTTTCACATAAAATCTTTCTCCCCCTTTTTTTTTCTCTCTTCATTTATTTTTTCTCCTTTTCGAATCTCACCGAAGACCGAGAAATTCGAACCGTTCAAATTTTTCGACGTTCGCCTCCACGGAGCTTTATTGGAGGGACAATTATCGAGAATTCCGTGGTGCGTTGATATACAAATCGAGGAGATTCGATGGACGGAGGCTGGATCAAAAATCCGAACGTTCGTCCCGAAGAGCAAACGGCGTTTGTTTGTTGTTTTTGAAAATTCTTTTTTATGCGGATCGGACACGCTCCTGTGAGGTCCCTTTATTTCTCGGGGAGTGTATACTTTTTCCCGTGTATATTCTTTTTTTATTGGACTCTCGGACCCTTGGCCGCTCTCGAGCCTTTTACAAGGAACGGAGAGTGCGAAGCCCAGGTAAATAAGTGGAAAAGGTGGTACCGAGACACATTCGTGAGTTTATATTTATGCCCGCTTGTTTTAGAGCTCGGAACCAATGCGATAGAGTTACCATTTTCTGTCCTCGGGCTTTTCTCTCAATCTCTTTTATTTCTCTCTCTCTCTCTCTCTCTCTCTCTCTCTCTCTCTCGCGGAATAATAATCTTGTTCGATATGGCGTCGCGGGGGAAAATGCGTAAGAAGAATTTCTTTTATCTCTCTTTCTCTCTATCTCTCCGCATCTCTTTTTTCCTCATTTCCAAAGCTACGACTTGTCAAGAGAGAATATCGTTACTGAAGAACCAACGCGATTGATTTACCACCCGAGCGTTACTTTTCTCCCATCTCTCTCTCTCTTTCTCTCTCGCCTTTATTATTTATTTTATTATTTTTCGATACTGCGCTTTACGAGCCTCGCAACGAGTCACTAAATATATCGTTACGATTCTTTTATCCGGCTTTGAATTAGAGGCACTGAAAATACCGTAAGAGAGTGTCGTACGATCGTGAATTTATGAAGGAGGGTCGAATTTTTCGATAATTTTCGCATTATTCAAGGAACGTCCGGCGAAAACGCGGCTCGAACAATGGGAATTCCGGTTTCGGAATCTCGAAATTTTCGAGAAGCCTCGTGCGAGGTGTAATGAGGAGAATAATAATGGAGGGACGACGAGCGAGGCAAGAGTGAGTGAGTGAGAGAGAGAGAGAGAGAGAGAGAGAGAGAGAGGACCGCGAATCGGGATTGGCTCGGCGTTGATGAGAAAAAAGGCATTTATCGCGTTAAATAAATCATTTATTAGAGTGCAATTCGAAGAGAGACAGCTTGTGTAACGTTTATAGTCATCGAGGTGCGTGCAAGAAACGATCCGGAGGCAGAACGTGTGTCGAAGAAAAGCTAGGGCCTCTCTCGCGCGCGCGATAAAGTGAGCGAGAGAGACGCGCGAGAGCGATCGAAGGCGCGAACGCGCGGCGGAATACGTGATTTCCACGGGCGCGCTCTGCTCCGCCGTTGCTCGGACCAACCGGTCCGTAAACGTTTTTCCAGTCTATTAAAAATCTGTCCCCGCCGGGCTAATTCGCATCCGCGCCTGTCGCGCTCGATTTATTCCCTCGCGAGCCCGCTACTCACCGATCCCGAAGGAGCAGAGCACGCCGGAGAGGACGCGACCAGCAGGATGAAGAGAAAGGAACCGGAGATGATGAAAAAGCGAGCTAAAAGAGCGATGAGGATCGGGACACGAGGAAACGGAGGAACGAGCGAGAGAGGAGGAATGCTGAAGGAAAGGTGTGTTCGCGAGAGTGTATCCCTTCTTTTCCCCGCCGCCGCGCGCGGAAAGAGAAATATGTAATACAAGACACTTTTTGACGACGATGCGTGCATACGAGAGGACGCCGTAAAAATTTAATTCGACTTAACAGGCATGAAAATAAATTTATACCGAATTTATCGTCATATTATTCATTTGAAGAAATTTCGTATCGCCCTTTTTTTTCACTCGAATTACACGCGTTTATCGCCGTACATTTTGTAGAAAATTATATATTTTATTATGTTACGATAAAAATATATAAGTGCGCGTGAAATGAATTTTCATTAAAAATACGTTTTACCAGCTGCTCGTGCGGACGTAAATTTTGTATTCGATTTTTTGCTATACGCACACGGTGTGGTAACAGAACCATAATATTTTTTAGCCGATTTCATTTCGGTCGTTAATTTCGATGATTTTTCCTTCTTTTCATACGCAATCGTCGCTCTCGATCTCATTTTTCTTTGTGTACGTTATGAAAGAGAGTTCACTTCCGCACGAAAACATTTGGCCAATTTTTCAAAATTTTTTTATCAAAATGAGTTGATAATTTTGTTTAATTTTTTCGAATATGAAGGTATTTATTTAAATTAAAAGCTTCTGTATGTACGTGCAAAAAATAGTCGATATTATTTTTTAATAATACACAAAAACATATTTTGCAAATTTTATTTTGCAGATTTTACATATTTTATCGAAATATATATATCGATTTTAATTTCATTATAATTTTCAAATCTTAGATCTCAATTTTTTTTATGCGTATATATCGAAAATAAAACGAGATATTATTTAAATAGGTAATTTTTTCAATGAAAAAATACAATGCGAATTTTTTAAAAACAAAAATCAATCGGTATTGTTAATTTGATGAAATTTTTTTAAACGAAATCATGTCCTTATATCTAAATGTTCTTTAAGTGCGTTACGAAGAAGACAAAATTTTTCAGATATAGTTATTTATGGTGTTTATGGTATTTATTATTCATTAATTTCAATCTCTTAATACAAGAACATTGTGCAAAAATTTTCTGAAAGTCCTCTCAGTTATTGAAATCGGTAATTAATTTGGTTCAATACTTTTTCGTATGAAATTATGTGTTTGAATCTAAATTTTCTTTGGGCGCATTACAAAAAAAGGGAGATTTTTGGGATTAGTTTTTCAATACGAAAATATTTTTGAGAATCGTAAGGGATTTTCTCTTTTATATCGAAATCGTTCGGTTGTTGCTCCACGCGGGCGCAGGCCTAAATCTCTCGCGCTTATTTTTTCGAGGTTTTTCTTCCTTTTTTCGTGCTGTCCCCGGTCTTATCTGGTTGGTCTCTCTCTCTCTCTCTCTCCGTCTTCTTTTCTCCCGTTCCCCTTTGATTTCAATATGTTCTCTCGGAGGGATTCAAGGGCTCGCGAGATCGGAGAACGAGCGTGTCGTTCCAATCCTGGGGACACACCCATCGAATGCCAGCTCGGTTGAGAACGAGAGAAGGAAGAGAAGCTCGCGGATAAGGAGGAGGAGGAGGAGGAGAGAAAAAGAGAAAGAGAGGACTCGCTCCGTTCTGGACCAAAGTCGAGAAAAAGAGGGAGAGAGAGATCCTTCTCCCTCCCTCCCTCTCTCTCTCTCGTTCTCTTTCTTCTCTCTTACTTACTCTTTCACCCCCTCGAGCTACGAAAACTCTCCTGGCTCTTCGTTAACGTCTTTTGTCGTGAGGCCTCGTAAACTTTGAAGTTTGTACGTTGTGTGCATGCGCCCCGGAGTATCCTCCTATCCTTTTTTTCATCTTTTTCGCGTGTCCTCTCGGGGACGAGAGGAGGGAAGCACTTTCGGACGTGAATGAAACGAGAGTTCGATACACGCCGCTGTTCATACGGAGGGCATACTCCTCGATTTACCGGAGTGACTCATTCGATCGGTCAATATACGGACACCAGGACACGATGCGAAAAAATTTATATAATCACGTGAACGAGCGAAGATATTGTCGAATCGTTGTAACCAATTCGTCAGATTTATTTTTGAAAATTAGAAGCTTTAGTACTTATAAACGACAGCCTCTCTGACAAATTTCAGGGTACGTCTTCGACTTAATTACCGAGAAATTAATTATTAAAGGTTGCTCATTTTCACGATCAAAGCGTTACGATTATACGAAAATTCGTACTTCTGCTCACTTCAACATTGAATCCATTTATGGTGAATCCTATATAAGAATTTTACGAAAAGTGGTACTTAAATGGAGTGTGCTCCTAAGCATTTTATCATTTTAAAAAAATGGGATTATTGATATTTTTTTTTAAAAAAACCATTGTTGAACATGAGCGTTTGCTCGAATATTTTACGGATATTGTATTTTTTCGTCTGCGTATGATGTTTTGAAATTTTAAGGTTAGTAGTCTCGAGTACTACTCGAATATTGCAATTTTATTTGTAAATATTAATTTTAATTTTGTATACAATACATAAATTTCCTTATTCTATTTTTTAAAAATAACCTCTACTTTTTTGTAAATTACATCAATTTAGTTGCAAATGACTTTTGACTAGTCCACATAGCGATACGACTACCTTAACAACAACAAAAAGTGTCGAAAAAGAATGAACTTTGATATTTCTTTCATAAACTCAGATAAAAACATGTTATAGATCTTACTACACATAAAAGTGACATCTATGTACTGATTATTATGTAACTGTATAAATAATGTATTTATTTAAAATCTGTATAATGATAAGATTTCTAAAAGTTTATTTTTATTTAATTTTTTTTAAATTTCTTACTTTGGTCTAACATGAAGGAATTCAATTTTCAAGTGGGTGGAAAGAAGAATTTTCGTCTCATAGTAAGATAAGTTTAATGATTAATTTCTGGATAAGTTAATCAATGATTTACTTCAAAATTTTGGAGAAAAGATGTCGACTGTATGTATGTAAAGAATGTATAATTTTTTAAATAAATTTGTTGGAAACGCGCGTTCATTTTTGATATCAAATGAAATTTTCTTCGTATTTGTCAAATCTGTTATTTTACAACGTATTAAGAGAGCTTTTTTATAAAATTTGATAACAATGTATAAAAAATTGATTGATACAGCAAAAAACTTTCAATAGATCCATTTTTATCTCTCTTTCAATTCGAGCTGACTCTAGAGTCATCGTTTCTTTTTTTAAGCGAGAGAAGCTGCAACTAACACTTACGAAAGGTGCGTATAATTGACCTGTGTTAAATTAACTTCTCTACGAAGGTCAACGGTCGTAAAAAAAATTAGAACTCAGTGGTTATGCTGTAATCGTCTTCTGGGAACGATATTCCATCGATAGTCACACTCGTGTAATGAAAAAAAATTAATGATCAATTTCGTTCACAATAATCATCATTACTTATAATATTCAAATGAAAATTATTAAATTCCAACGAAAAATTATATTTGTTTCAAGGGTTCCAAAAATAAAATGAATAAAAATATATTTTTGAAAATCTTTGAGTCATGATTTTATTTTAAACGACTATTTTTCATTTTTTAGGAATTCTATTTAATTTTTTCGTGGAAACTTCGCTTTGATTGCAAATTTTGTAGCAGTTTGTTTATCATCAAATATATTTTAATTGCGAGAAAACGCCGCGGGACCGGAATGTATTGAATCGTTAATAAGTTCCTCTGTTGACATATTGTTCCAATTTTAGTTACGTACGAGGAGAACTCGTGCGCTCGTGCAATATTTTGAATGGTCGTAACTTTTACACCTCGGCGGAACTATTCGAAAAATCTTTGGCAACGCGCCACTCGATGAATCAGCCCGAAAGTTGTTACGCATATTCGGACAGTCGACATGACCAAATTCTATTAATCAATTCTCAATTTCTAGCGAGGTGCGAAAACACGCGCGCAATTAAAATTTCATGAATCATCGTATATTTTTTTCTGACGGCGAATAATCGGGAAAAAGGAAAATGAAGATATTTCGATGCAAATTAATTCAAGCCTAGACAAGTCGATAGAAATTCTTCCAAATGGAAGGAAAATTATTGCTGCCCAGAAAATAAAATTCTTCTCTGCCATGTGTTTTCATTTACATAAAAAAAACAACGAAATTATCGCTCATTCATTGGGCTGAAAAAAATAACTGAATTTCGGATTTTTGTGAATAAACGATTCCGACCAGAAATATGAATAATAATTGTGCAGAAGAAAATTGTGCATTAAAAATAAAAATCTCACTGATACATCACTCGAATAAAAACCGGAAAACTTGTCATTGATTCTTAAAATTTTTAAAACCAAAACTAAAACTATTGAAAATTTTGTTTGCTTTTAAAAATTAAGTATTAAAAAACGTATATTTGTTAGCGACTATTTAAGAAAGACATATTTAGTTTCAAAGTATGAAATATTATTACAAAGGCTTTGGTAAAATGTCCAACATATTTTTTTACACAGATTATAAAAATAATTGACGATTAATAGAGTTGACGATTGCTGTCAATTATTTATTTTAAAATAATAAAAGACAATAAATAGTGGGAAAACGAACATTAATCAAGAAATAAGACGAGCAAAGCTACGATATTCATGCTCTTGAACTTATTTTTATATATTTTATATGTACTATTTTTATAAAAATTCAACAGATCCATTTTCGAACCCAGGCAGTGAATATAGTGTTACTTTCGTTGGTCAAATATTAAAAATTTAGATATCTATGTAGTTCCGTAGTTTTTTTGAAAAAATTGTAAGAATCAACTGAGTATTGGATTCTTTACACCTTTTTATAATAATATTGATTTTTTGAGAGTGCATAAATATTTCTGTTCCATTGCTGAGAACCACGTGTTGACGAGATAACCATGTTAACCTCACGAAACTAAGAACGCCTTCAGTTAATAATAATTGATCATCCTATTTTTTAAATTATATAAAAATTGATAAATACGTTTTTTAAAGAAAAATTCGTAAAGCTTTTTAGAAGGTTATTATTCAAAAGTTATTGATACTGTTGTCTAGAACTTCAATTAACCACGACGTATTAACGAACTTATCCAACTGATACCATACAAACACTAAAACTCGACAAAATAGAAGACACAGAAAATTTTAAATTTGTATACTCTATCGTGCAATTGACGAGTTTAGTATACAAAGTATACTGTAATTTTTTACTTGACAGTATAATTCTTCAATTTCCACAATTAAATAAAAAAATCAATTTTCAAAAATGTGACATATTAAAAGCGATGATAAAATCAATAGTTCGATTTTCCAATATAAATAACACGTAATAAGAACCACCGATTGAGAACGTCAAGTAAACACCAATTAGAAGTTTGTCCAAATAGATAGTTATTGACTATATTGCTACGCAATATAATCAACGTCTGTACGCAATAGAATCAATGCCTATTCGGAACATGATCAATAGACTTATATTGGATAGGAGCACGAGCTTGAGAAAGCGAGAACTGTCTTGAGAGAAACATCCAGAAACGGTCGAACGAGAGTGAGGGCAGTAAATTGCTCATTTACCTGAAGGATGCGTCGGCGGTGGCGGAGGCGGCGGTGGGGGATGGTGATGATGGTGGTGATGGTGATGATGAGGGTAGCCGATGTTCGGGGGTGGCGGTGGATAGACAGCGCCCCATAGGCAGGACGCAGTAGCTGCGACTTGGTGCTGCTGCTGCTGCTGGTGTTGGTGCTGGTGTTGCTGCTGATGATGTTGCTGTTGCTGTTGTTGTTGTTGCTGCTGATGCTCTTGCTGCTGTTGGTGTTGCGTCTGCTGCTGCAACAGCTGCTGAACCTGAGCAATGTCGACGAATTCCTGCAACTCGCCATCGTTGTCGGGATGATGGTCCGGGCGACTTCTCGCGTCGTTTCCCTGCTGGATACCGACGAAGGGATTCGGCTGAAGGTGCTCGAAGCCGACCAGCGGGTTTGACGGCTCGTAACTGCTGCTCCCGGTGCTTCGTCCAGTCGTGTGTTCTCGTCGCATCGCGAACGCCAGCATCTTTTTTGAATTTTTTCGTCCCTAGGTCTTTTCTTCCGTTCACGCACGTTATTGTACTCTGTTATCGTTTTTTTCCCTCTTCCTCTCGTCTTCTTCTTTCTCTACCGGGACGACAGTCTCTTCTGTCGTTTTCCCTTCGAGCCTCCGAAGCTCTCCCGATCCTCGGGAACGTCTCGCGATCCGGATTTGCCTACTCGTACGGTTATTCGGCACTTGGTGATAATTACACATGTCACTCGCGACCTACGCTTCCAATCGGACACGATCGGTGATTCCTTCTTTTTCGTTTCGCCTCCGGTTTTCTCGCAATCAATTCTCGTCACCGATCATTCCTCTTGAATATACTTTTCACTCTTCCATCAACTTTTTGCTCGTATAGATCGTTTTCTCTTCGTTTTATTTTCCAGTTAGTCGGGCGAATCGTCGCGGAATCGAGACGGTTATTTCGGTCGATTCCTCCGGCGCGGTGAAAATCGCGCGAGTTTCTTCCGCGGAGGCGCAACAGATGGTTCCGTGTGTATCACACACTCTGTTTCGCTTCCGTCGCTCGGAAAATAGATCAGCGGACGAATCGAGACGGTGTCCCCGAATTCACTCGCGCACCATATATTTTATTCGTTCCGACGAGACGAAACAAATAATAATAATAATGTGTATATTCGTCGAAAAGTGTCAAGCGGATCGGGAATAAAATGCGATATTCGAATAGAAAACTGTATATTTCTCGAAGGCACTTCTCGTCGCGCGCACTATGCAAAACGCATCATAGGAAAACACACTCGCGCACAAAATTCGCGATAAGAGTTGATAAGTCGTGAGGATGGAGCGAAAAAGATGACTTTATTCATTAATTCACCACAGTCGTCGGGGACGATGAGGGACGGGGGGAGCGCGTTTTGTTTTCGTCGTGACCGGAAGTCGCTCGTGACTGATATGTACGAATAATCGGGAGTCAAAGTCCTGGACGGCTCGTCGAGACTCCGACGTTCGAGGCTTCTCGAATCACGGCGTTTTCCCATCGATTTACGCGGGCAGGTTTTGTTTTCTCACACGAGCGCGCACGATCGCGCGCGGAGACACTCTCTCTCGGATCTACGCGGCGAAGAAAAAAAAACGAAACAAGCCGAGAGTATCGTCGTAGGCGGGCGTCACAACATTCAGAGATACGCAACCGGAAGTGACGTTTTCAACGAGACAACGAAAATGTCAACGACGATCGATTTTTCCCTTCCGCGCGAGTATCAGGACCGAAGGGCGGGATTCAGGCGACAAAAATGATTCTCGAGGCTTCGATCGCAAAAAAAAATTTGACACGGCAATCGAAGGATTCGATGAGAGATTGAATTTTCTATTCATCACAGGCTCGCGAAATCGTTGCCGATCGTTATCGTCGGATCGACGAGCGCGCGAATTTCCTCGTGAGATTTGACAGTTTCCTCGGAGTTTCGCTCATCCCGATATCGATCGACGATCGGGTCTCCGGCCTCGCTCGCGTCCGGGAGTTCTCGAGTCCCGAGCGCGTCAGCATCGGTGCAAGACGGCGCGTCGCGATTTTGGCGCCAAAATTCAAAGCGCAATGACCCCGAACTCACAAAAATCGGCGTCGGCAGATATCTCACAACAGGTTCACAGTGTTGTCGACACGGTGACACGTCGAAATCCTGGAGAGCACCGAAATCCGGAGCGCGTAAGCGCGCGTGTGTGTCGGAGGGCGCGCGCGAGCGAAAACGTGTCACACGTTGGCGGAGCTTCGTTCCACGCGCGTTGTTAGCGCGGTCGCGTGTTACGAAGGATTCCGCGTACCGCGGTGGAAACGGCTCGCCGGCGGGAAAGATATCTTGAAAAGCATCGGGGCGAGGGATTCGCGAGATGGTCCGTGCTAGACTAATAAAGAGTGGCTCGCGCGCGCGAAGTGGCCCCGCGGAGAGCGGGAATGCGTGTGGAGAGAAAAGGCGCGCGCGAGCGAGCGAGCGAGAGAGAGAGAGAAAGAGAGAGAGGAGAATAGAGCGGCTTTTGCCCATTGAGCGAGAGACGACGACGACGACGACGACGAAGTCGACGACGACGAAGACGGCGGCGGCGGTGGCGGCGGCGGCGAAGACGACGACAGAGAAGGATCGAGGAGGAAACGCGAGGGAGAAGAAGCGCGAGAGATCGGGGAGAATCACGGAGAAAGAGAGAGAAAGAGGAAGAAGAAAGGGAGGGGGAGGGAGAGAAGCGAGGGGGAGGAAGAGAGAGAAAGATGAGTAGATAAAGATATGGCAGAGTAAAGAAGAATGAGAGAGAGAGAGAGAGCGAGAGAGAATGATGATGATGATGATGATGATGGTGATGATGATGACGGTGGCAGAGCTGCCGTCAGAGAGAGATTTGCCAACGTCACGTGTCGTCGACATTAATACCCGGGGTTAGTCCTCTCTGATACTGTTGACGCCCTTTTTTTAACAATTTCGTCTCTACGCGGAGAGGAAACTCGGGGAAGAGGTACTCGAGTACGAGAGAGACGGAGATTGTGCCTCTCGAAAAAAAAATGTATGCTGTAAGAGAGAGAAAGAGAAATAGAGAGAGAGAGAGAGAAAGGGAGGGAAGAGAATACAGCATCCACCTACACATTTTCTGTTTTACTCCCACGCCTCTTCACCCGTCCTCCCGTCTCTCACCCCTCTTCTTTATTCCCGTACACATTTTCTCTCTTACCTTCGAGTGAGGAGGAGTACCTCCTTCCTTCCTGATGCTGCCTGCCTCCGTTCCTCCGTAGCGCGCGCGTCCGCGTCTCTTCACCGGAGCGATCTCCTCTCCGTCACACGTGACTCGAGAAAAGCTGCATCCTCTCGCCACTCTTCTTCTTCCCTCCCTCCCTCCCGCCTGTCCCTGTCCCTCTGGCCCACCGTTTCGCTTCTTCTCTGTCCTCTTTTGCTCATCCTTTTTTTCCCCCTTTTTTCCCTTTATTTTTTTCCCCGACGCTCTCTCACCTTTCTCTTATCGTCGACAAATTTTTCTCCCGGCGCTCATTTTTCAAGGCGCACTTTTCCTTTTTTTTCTTCTTCTCGGCAGCAGCGCGCCGAAAAAGGGGAAAATAATAAAAAGGGGAGAGGGAGACCACGCAATCCATTTCTCGTGACCTTTTCGTTAACTTCCGTTTTACGGGGCTCTTCCTCTCCGTTGTATGACGAAGCGCTTCGATAATTTGGTTTCGCCTCCTCAGTCGCTTCGATGCGGTATTGATAAGGCCAAAGTTTACCGAAGGGAGAGCATCAGCCAAACGAAATTTTCGAAATCTCGCGTTTCCATTATTCAGAAATATCGTGGGTGCGAAGGCTTTTTTTCTTCTCGTTCGAGCGACACGGCCTATACCTTTTGAAATCCCTGTCGCTCATGATTCCCATGAACATTTTCTGGTCACGGATATATGCTCGTTTATGGATATATATGTATATATTCGTTTCGAATTAATGTCTCGTAATCGCCTTTCGCGATCCAGAAATCGCTCCTACGAAAATTCGCAGCCCGAGTACGAGGAATCTGTAAAATGCCGAACCCGGAGTAACCTGACCTGTCTCAATCCTACGAGCTCGTCTACGCCGGGAATTCGCCATTCTCTTTATTCGAGTGCTTCGAATTCCTCGGAGCGTGACATTTGGCAGAGTTTGAAAAAAGCACAGTACGGTGATAAATAAATAAAAAATAACGAGAGAAAGAGAGAAATTGATTGATTGATACTGTTTATTAAGGTAGTTATTAACCGGTATTAACCGCAAAATTATATTCAAAAGTTTGACCGTACGTGTTGACTATAAGTCATAAAATAATTACTCGAAATTTCTTAAAACAAAATTTAAAAAAAAATTTCAAATATATGTTATTCAGCGCTATGTTAAAATATTCCTATATATTAAAAAAGATATGAGCCTTCTAATCGATTCATTGGAGTACAGCGCATTATGCGGAGCACATTAATTTTTGGCGAATCTCTACTCATTAAAAAAAAAATTCAACGTGTGTTGCTTTGGAAATAATGACCTTGATGTTTGAATCATTCGTTTCATCTAGCAAAAATTTTCAGAAATTATATCTATTATGAAGTCGATGTCGTCGAGGACACGAAAAGATATCGCTACATGAAATTTTGAGATTTTCCTATTTTCGATTCACGAAAAATCAAGCTGATGGTTCTCGAACACGCTAAATTTTATCAGCTCATGTCAAACACAACTTGCAATACAATTTTCTATTATTTATACCAAGTATACCTGGAAAAATTACCTGAATAGTTCGAGGATCGTAAACATAAAAAAAAAGAAAGAAAATTTGTCGAGCGTAACGAGGAAAAAAAATTTTCAAATTTTCGTTAATGCCTCGGTCATTAGTGTTTCCATGGTGATCGGTCGAGGTCGAGTGAAAAACCGATTAAGGTCTTAATTGTTCGGTTTTATGACGAAATTTAGAATCAGTTGGTCGGTGTAAAGTGTCGGGGTAAGACGTGTCGGGTCTCGCCATGTAGTTCGTTACCGAAAAACATTGACAAGTTCAATTGAGTGTCAGTTCCAGTGTAATTTTCAATCATACAAAATGTGAATAGTTCAGTGTTTCAAATTTATATCATTTCAAAATACTTTTAAAATAATGTCGGTGCGGATGTATCCTAGATTAAAAAAGAGATGAAACATCAAAATTAATTGAAATAGAGTGCATTATGCGAAGTTGTTCAAAGTATGCGCCTAGGAGAACAGGAAAATATTAATTCAAACATGTCAAAAAAGCGGCCGCCCAGTGGCCGCGTTGTCGCTCGTATTGTATAAAATGTAAAGAAGCTCTTTATTTTTTTCTACTTTTATACAAATTATTAAGAAAATCTGTCTCGCTTTCTTTTCGCGGTTACACTATATCTCAATACCTAAAAGTTCCCCATTTGCAAAGAAAAAACAAGTCAGTATACATGCAGGTATTTGATACCAAGAAATATATACAAGATAAAATACATACTAATCATGTATAATAATACAGTGTGTGATATATATAATATTAAAATATTAAATATATGGAGTAATGAAAGTGCACATGTAATAATAAAAAGGTAAGATTTAAGCTTTAAGCGAGTGAGTTTTTAAGAAGGTATACGTATACATTGTATATAAGTGTACAAAATAATAAAAAATATGACAATAGATAAAAAACAATAGATAAAAATAGCCTCCGGTTCATTCACCCTTTCGCGGCAGCTTGCATCGAGGATTCGCAAGAGAACAAGGGGAGGAACAATCTCCATGCAAATGAAGGTTGAAGAAAATTTTCCCTCTTATCAAAAAGACGACTGATCAAGCGAAAGGTCAAAAAACTTCCAAATGTTCGTTCAAATTTTCCGCAATTGAACTGTAATAATTTTTTAAAAATACAAACACTGAAGATGAAAAAATACAGGTTGAAAAAAATATGGTCTATTACTATAGAAAAACGGTAACTTGCAAAATTATTTTTAAACGAATCATCAGATTTTATTCAAAAGTAATTCTTCTCAATATATTTTGTTGTACTATAAAAATATATTTTTTCCTAAAATAATTAGTATTTTAAAAAAAGAATAGTATATTATAGTATATTGGTATGGTTTATTATATTAGAATGATAAAATCTCACTATATATATAAGATGACAAGTAAACTAATCACGATAGTAGCAGTAGATTTACGATTGTAGATAGTGGAATTTTTTAAACTTCAACACACATATAAATATGATGTCAAAGAGTTTATGCAAATTTTTAACAAAATTTTAATTAACCGATTTTTCTGTATAACTACTTTAACTTTTTTGTAACTTTTTCTTATTTATGTTCCTTATGAATTACACAATTGTATCCAGAATATTACAATTGATTTGATGGTAACCAATTTTCATACAGCTATTTACTATTCTCATTTTGAAACGTATACAATTAAGATTCACTCATTTTACATGAATTTTTTTTTCAAGGTATACTATAAGTGAATAATATTTCATTACATCATCAAATAAAGCAAAAATATATATAATAATAAAAGTTGACTATTAATTTCAAATATTTGTCTTTATAATTTCAAAAAATGTCTATAAACTGCATAAAAAATAAAGATTCAAGCAGTCATTTTTCCTGCTTCTATTTATTCCCATTCTTATTAAGCAAAACTGGACAAACGCCACCCATTTTCCAAACTCTCTATCCAAAAAACGTATTTTTTCAAATTTATCAATGTTCATATGCCCAGATTACGATAGAACTCCCCTGAAACCGAAAACGAGCGAGCAAATTCTTAACAAATGCTACACACCCATTTCTAAATTGGACGTGAAGAAAACTGGGAGAGTGAGGAAAAATAAAAGAGAGGAACCGAGAGTACAAGGAGAGGGGGGAGCAGAGAAAGAAACGAGAGTCGAGAGAAGAAGAGAGGAATGAAGAGAAATAATAGAGAATGCAATGAGAGAGGGAGAGAAAGAGAGATGAGAAAAAGAGAAGAAGAAATAGACAGAGGAAAAGGAGATAGCGAATCAGTCAGGATACGGCAACTGCGACCCCCTTGGTTACTCTCTCTCCCGGTCTGCAATCTCCATTCATTCCTTCTTCCCTTCCCTTCCCCTCCCCCCCTCCAGCCCTTCCCCTCCCCCTCGCTACACTCTGATATAGTATGCATACACATATCCTTTCTCTTTGCCTCTTTCTCCGGCCTCTCCCTCGTTGCCTTCCCTTCCCCAACCCTCCCTCCCCCTCTCACTCTCTTTCTCGGTCTCTCCGTATGTTCTTCCTCAGTGCTCGTCCTCTTAAATCTCCGTACGATCCTGCGCGAGCGTCGGTAATGGACGACAGAGCGCGCGAATCTCTCTCCGAAAAAAAGCTTCAAGCCCTTTCATCAATTTTTATTTTATCTTGAACTCTCTCAATCTCCATTTAATTCGCGATTTTTCATAAATGCATCGTGGAAAAGAAATGAAATCGGAGTAAAAGTAATTAAATCAAAATATTTTAAATATTTTATTCAACCAAGCGTGGCTTTTTTTGTTTTTGTAATTTATGTTTATTCAATTGTAATAATGAACAGATATTAAGAGATTGCTATATGTTTTATATATAAAAACCCTCAAAATTTACAAATTGTTATTTCACAATATGAAAAAATATAGTATAATTTTATGGATAAATTCTTATTGTTTCAAAGATTCTTATGCGAGTATCCATGCAAGGAAGATTCATATAAGTAAATTTATAAAGATAAGTTTGATTCAAAGGTCTTGCGTATAATTCCTCCCCTAAAATACATAGCGATAATCTTCGAGTATGCAACAGTGTCAAACGAAACAAATACACGTTAATCAAATGAATATTCAATTGACTCAATCGAATGCTCATTTTTTTTCACTCCGAGAAAAATTTGTTTATCTTCATTAATTTATTATTTAATATTGAATAAAAGTCCATTAATATCAGTTCTACTTAATCGATAAAAATAACTAAATTGAAATCAACTGCATATAACATTTGACGAATTTCACCAAAATCTTTTTTTCAGAGTGCAGTTACGTGTATACTGACGAACTTTTGTTCGTGCGTATACGTGTATACTTTCGCCGGTTCTCCGGAAACTGGCTCTCCTCGTTATTTCCTCAGGGTCTCCCGTCGACTCAGCCGGAGGCTCTCTTTTGCCAAGGGATCACCATCGGTATATATACAGAGAGCGGTCTCCCGGTCTCTTCGGCGCATCGTCTCGGGTGTGCGACGAAACGGAGAGCTCCTCGCGATCGTCGGGACTGAGGCTCGCTCTTGGTAACGCTGTCAACGCTGCCAACGTTCCCTGGGATGACGTCACCGCGGCGTGGGCGCACCCCCACAAGAAACCGGTCATCTCTGTTTCACAAGCGTGTGATATCAACATTTCTCTCTCTCTCTCTCTCTCTCTCTCTCTCCGCGTTCGTTTTCCCCTTCCTTCCCTCCCTCCCTCACTCTTTCTCTCTCTCTCTCTCTCTCTCTTCTCCTTTGAGCCGAGCAATGCTCGATGGTGAGTTTGAAAACGCGCGACCACTCCTCGGACTGTCTGCAGGCGCACACGCGCCCGTGAACCCACCGCTTCTGTTGCTCTCGGAGAAGCGGGACGGCGAGATATCGGGACACACGGAGAAGGAGCGAGACGGCGCGCGCGGATTGAGCCAAAGCCCTATCTCGGTGTATATGATGCGACTCGGGCGCGCCGATATCTTTCACCTTTTTTTTCTCGTCTCTCTTCTTGTATTATTCCCCTCCACCCCTTTCTTGTCTCCCTCTCTCTCTCTCTCTCTTTCTCGTTCATTTTTTATCTATGTCTATCTCTTTCTCGCACGCTTATTTTCTCGTGCATGGTACACACGCAGTTTCTCTATCCTTTCCCGCCGCGAGGAACACGACAGCGCGTGGTCCATCGCGCCTCACGATACTCCCCGGAACATGCATTTTTCTCGGAGCGATTTCCGCTCGTTGCGGAAACATCGCGCTGCCGCTCACCCCGTCGATTTCCTTTCTCGCGAATCGCCATTAGAAATTCACGGAGCCGCGAATATGTACGACGGATTATCTCGTGCCACTTGATAAATGGACGTGTACAGAAAAGTATATATACTTTTAGACGTTTTATCGTCGTAAAGATGATTTTATTGGACGCGCGTGTTCACTTTTATCCTGAGCGCTAAAATCAAGGGGTCACCTTTCGTTTCACGAACATTTGGGCAGAAAAAAATGTAAATTAAATATAAATTAATTAAATGATAAATTTTAACAAACTCTGTTTTAATAAATTAGCGAATTTTGTAATTTAAATCTATACAACTTGAATAATCATAGATATATAGATATATTTTCGATATATCTTATTTATTGAAGATATTTATTCCTTATTTATAAAGTAGGACTGCCACGCTTAGAATAAAATTTGGCTCTCAAAAATTTCAATTTGTTTCGATGGTGATTGCAACTAAATTCATAGATCTAAATTGACAGTTATTTGCACAAAAAGAACTTATGATGGATCCTCGAAATGTTAATTTCTAACTAAAGTTACCAAGCGCGAAGCGCGTGTCGCATCACCTAGTTTTTAATTTAAAAAAGAAAACAAAAGTATAACACATTTTGATCGTCTTTACTGTGATTTGTGGAGAACGGATTTTTTTTTGCCATTTCGCTTTCGCCATTCGAAAATCCATATCTTCCCCTACAATTACGCTTTTCATTTTAAATCTTTGTATATGATTATTTTTTATTAAATAATTTAAATATCACCAGTTATATAAATAAAAAAATGTATTTTTGGACTTATTAACTATGATCCAGAAGATTATCCTGTTTGAGATTATCAGAAAAATGGAACTTTGCTCTACAAAATTCATCATCGGAAATTTGGAAGACAAATTTTTCCGAACCGATCACATAATTTTCCAAAAATTTTACAAAATGCTGATTTTGCCACTCTTTCATTTATGGTAAAATAAAATACTGCTTAAGAAAAAGTGAGACTCTAATTTTTCTACCAATCTTTCATGTTTTATTGTATCCTTCATTATTCTACCAAAAGTCAGACTATATATATTCTATTTTTTTTAATGAGGAAACTTTTTCATTAAGTTTTGTGAAAATTGATGATTTCGTATTTTTCACATATGGATAATTTTAAAAATTTTCTAGCAGAAAGTACCAGCAGTATTGAATAAAAGTTCTGCGAGAAAATCAGAAAAATGTGTTCCTTCGTCACAGAATTTAAAAATCCTTTAAATCTACACGAAGATAATTTTACATGAAAAATTACTATATTGAACAATACTGTGTGGTAACCGTTTAAAAATGTTTAGGATTTTTTAACACATAATATATCAACCTTGATCATTTTAAAATTACATAATAATTACTATATGTTTTGGAAAAAAAATCCTCAAATTTTTCCAAATTTATACCGCACAGTACAAAAAAAAAAGGTATAATTTTACGTATACAAAATTCTCTCCGTGTACTAAAAAAATCATAATTATAATTAGTAACAAAATTGGTAAAAAATGAAATGGTGATGAGGAGATGAGATCGTTTTCTGGAAAAAGCTCTCGTCAGATGAGCGAAGAAAAATCGATCGAAATTTCGATCCGGAGTGTCGCTGCTGGTGCGTTGGGTGGCGCGGTCTCTCGGCGGTAAAGGGGGGGGGGAGGGGAGAGGGGACAAGAGAGGGGAAGAGCGAAGAAAAAAAAAATTGGCGAGGCGATCTGGAGGGGTCCTCGTTGCCCTCGCGCACTTCTCCCCCCGCGCGAGTCGCCTTATCTGCTCCTGCGAAAGGCACCCTGTCGCGCGCCAAAGGAGCAGAGATCTCGGATATACAGTGCTCTTGGCATGACCGAATAAAGATACGAGGTCGAGTTGTGCCGGTTGCTGCCGTCGTTCTGACACACCGGGAGAAAGAAAAAGGCGAGAGGAGACCGAGAGTGAGAAAGAGAGAAAACGAGAAAGAGAGAACGAGAGAGAAGAAAAGTTGCAGGTAAATCGAAAACAAGCGAGAGAGAGGGAGAAGAGATAAAAAGAGCGAGGAAAAAAATGATCGGAGAGCGAGAGGGAGAGAGGAAAGCAAGAAGGACGAGAGCGCGCGAGTTTGTGTGTGAGGAAAGAGAAAGAGAGAGAGAGAGAGAAGAGAGGAAGTTGGCTGAATCGAGAGGGGTTGGCGGAGGAGTAGGGGATTGGGGCGATTGACTTGAGAAACACACGAAAAGAGAGAAGGAGGGAAGATCGCGAGCGCGAGAGAGAGAGATGGAGAACGCTCGCGTCGGCACACGCCATATTGGGCGAGACTATCCTACGTGGGTTTAAAACCTTACCTCACGTTCCTCCGAGCAAGCAAACACACCTTTTTAGCGCGCGCGAACGTTACATTAATATTGTAATGATCCTCAGGATGCGAAGAGAGAGAGAGAGAGCGAGCGAGAGACGAGAGAGAGAGAGAGCAGAAGAGGACGGCGCAAAAAAAAAGTGTATTGCGGCAGGACTCGCGCGACCGCGAAGGATTATGAGCTTCGGGTCCTTTTTCGCGCTCCGGCAAACCAAACTGCCCTCGGCGTTGCTGCTGGACCGGAACCATCATGAATATAGATATATCCCCGTTTATTTTTTTCATTTTATCCCGTTTCGTGAATACGAACGCGTATCCTTTCTTTCAATTCTCAAAAGCATCTCGGCCTCTGCCCACGCTTTCATATCCGATTTTGTGCGAAATTTTTTGTTTCTTCTCTTTTTTTCTCTCTTTTCGTTACTTTTATTTCTCTCTCTCTCTCTCTCTCTCTCTCTTTATTATTATTATTTTTCTTTTTTAGATTATTTTTTTCTTTTGATTCTCAAAGACACGGCAAAAACGCAAAACGTTTCGGGACAATCGAGGCTCGACGGAGAATTCTCTCTCGTTCTTTTTTTCTCATATCGCACTGCTGGCAGAACGGGGGATTTGCTTTCCGGATTTAACAAAATCATCGATTCGGCGTGCATTGATTAAAAATTTATTCAAGGCTTAATCCGGGACTCCGAGCAACCTCCGCGACAATACTCGAATTTCGATCGAGCGTTATTTTGTTTATTGGACGATTATACTTCCACCGGATTAAATTTCGAACTGAGTTTCGGTGTAAACTGAAAATTATGAGTGAATTTATCGGTAAAAAATTACTCAAGGGTTCACGCGGGGATCTTCAATTTTTGCTTTGTCCCGCACCGAGACTATACGGACACCTCGACTTTTGGTACAATTTTCTTTGACTGTAAATAAGGAGACAAGCCGGCGGAGAAAATTGTGAAATGAAAAATATATATTGTACACAATGAGATTTCATAACGAGGTAAATATTCATGATTTTCTTGGGAAATCGCTTTCCGATGTATCGGAAGTTGCGAGCGAGAGGGAACGACAGAAAATTCATTTCGTCATGAACGAACGATCGACGATTTCTTTCGAAACAAACAAGCGAGTGCACGGCGTTTTGTCAAATCCTAATTTGGACGTGAAAAGAAGCTGCGATTTAGCTCATTCGCAACATAATGTGCATCATTGATCATTTTATCTCCTCAGCTATTTAATATTTTCTATGTATTCTGAGAAAATTACGTGCAGCAATTCTTAAGTGGAAACAGTATTAAAACTTTGAGACTTTCTCGTATATGAAAATAGTCGTAAGTGGAAACTGGATAAAATTTTAAAGAATTTTTTATATGTTCATATATGGAATGAGAAAAAAACAATTGTACTATACAAAAGTGCCAATTATAATAATTATTTGAAAATTAAATATAGTTTATTATGTATATCCTGTCCTGATATAATATTTTATTTTACTATTTGAAAAATATATTTATTTCTAAAGATAATGAACATGGTTATCACTTTATGTTAAAATTAACCATTGTGATTTTCCTCAGGGTACAAATGATGCAGCAATTCAATTTTACAATGAAAATTGCAAAGTCTTGTACGAAAAATACTCAAAAGTTTCAAACTGTTATCACATTGTGATAAAACGTAACGTGCAGTAAAATTTTTTGAAAATACTAAAAATTTCAATAATATTTATACATTTAATTTTTTCTACAATAAACAATTGAAAACAATATTACTAAATTATTTATAAATTTGCTATTCCTTATACAGTATTGAATTTCGTCAATGCAAAAAAATGTTATATGTCAAATGTCATAAAACGTTGTAAAATTCTCTACATATATAGGCGAAGATAAAGGAAATTTCATTGGGTAAAATTTCAGTCGTCTTTCAAATCTGATGGTGACCCGTGAAGTCTTCGTTGCACGGTATCAAACGCGATCGAGGATAATCGAGATCGATTATAGTCGAAGTACAACGATCTCGTTAGTTCGTATCTCGAGGTATATACAATTTACAAGAGACCGAGAGAGATCCTTTTTTTCGCTCTTTTTCTTCTTGAGCGTACGATTTCTTGAATGGGCACTGAACGGCGAGATAGGCATAAAACGAATTCGTGTGTGTTGTGTTTTCGCCCACGCGGGAGAACGATCGTTCACGTGTCACTCCTTGAGCGGCGTTAATCGAGCAAGAGAACGTATATCTCGTCATCAAAAAGATATCAACACTCGAACTCCCTATTATATATCCTTTTTTTCGATGCATTAACGCTTACATAAAAAATCTCCTCGAGCATGGTATATTATATCGAAAAAAAGGGCGCAAGCATTCGCTGCATCCTTTACGGGATATTTACTAGCTGTATAGCTTTTCCCTGCTCTTCTGTCTTCTTTTATTTTCATATTTCTAACTTTATTCGATTTGCATTTAGATTCTGATACATATATAGAAAATATCTGATAAGGTAAACGTCCCAATACCTGTAGCATGTTTGACTTATTTTTTTCATAATAAATTTACTCTATGATAAACATTTATTGAAAACTTAACTATAAACTCAAATTAACTATAATATAGTATAATAAAATTTATTGATATATAAGAAACGAGTAGTTGTAGAAAAGAAATTGATTGTAAATTTTAGTTGACGAATTATTTTTAATTTAAGGGACCTAAATATTTATGAAAATATTTTTATATTCACATAGTTATTTTATATTCATAAATCCTTGAAATAATACATAGATATAAAATTATCTAAATATTTTTTTCAGTAAACAAATATTTTATGAATATATTTTTAACTGAAAAACTGGTTGAATTAAACTATATATATTGAGTTGAATTAAATATTTTTATATTTGAAAACAGAAAATTTAATTTTCTTCACTCAACCATATACAAGTTATTTCGCTACCCTTCGCCACAAATTTAATTGATATATAAAGCGATTTTCATTAATTTAACAAAAGTTTTATCACACTGTATAAATCAAGAAGAAAGCTTTTGTATATCCTTCAAAGGATGTAAAACTAAACATCGTCTCTTTATATTTTCAATTTCATAACTTTACCCTTTCGATGAAAAAATTTATAAACGTTGTAAAAATAAAAATGGCAGACGCATTCACGTGTGATTTTATTTTAATAATTCAAGAATTTTTTATCTTCGCCGTATATGCAAGTGATTTTCTTAGTGCAATTTAATCTCTTTATCTCTCGTAAATTCTGCATTCGTACGAGCATCGACTCGTCTGTGGCTACGAGGTCGGAAATGATCATTTGTCTCGGAACGAGAACTCGGAGGCTTGTGGTCGCTCCCGCGGGAACACACTTCGAGTCTTCGAGAGAGCCGCGAGAGAGAGAGAGAGAGAGAGAGAAAGAGAGAAAGAGAGTAAAACTCTTATGTGCCGGAGACTTTATCCTTTGACTCGTATTATATGCTTCTCCGTGGCTTAAGCTCGTCGCGAACTACGCGCTTTTAGCGTGTGCCTTGCGCGCTTGGCGAAAGAGGAAGGCAAAAAACCCGGGGAAAAAAAGCGTGGTCACTCTCCGACACGCAGCACGGAGATAGATGGCAAACGAAGAGGAGAACGTGTATAAGAAAGCATAAACGAAATTCTTGAATGACGTGTCCAGTGGTTCTCAAATTCGTGATAAATTATTTAGTCCCTCCTCTCATTCCTCTCCTTCGTCTTGACCCCCTTAATAACTACACTTCCGGTCTCCAGTTCTCTCTCTCTCTCTCGTATACCCTTCCATACGTATATTTATCTCAGTAAAAACATGAGAATGCTAAAAATGTCAATGACAAGCCCTTTTTTTGGCTAATTGAAATTATAATCATTATTATCAATGAAGAAAAATCAGCTGTACAGCTTTTTCTCTTCGATGACACTTTTTTTTGTCGAATGACAGCTAGTGTGAAGTCAAAATTTTGTATTCAATGCTTTTTTCTGCTATGATTATGTAAAAAGTAGTTAAACATTGTTTTTTACGATAAAAGTGATTTAAAAATTATTTTTACGCAATTATTTGCGTATTTTCTTGAGAATACTTTCGAATGGAACGTAAATTTTAATATTGAAATTTTTCGTTTGATTTATTGTCGCGAAAATATCGCTTTCGACGAGCATTCGAAAAAAAGAAGAGTGAATCTTGCTCGGGAGGTCAGAAAATGTGAAAAGAGCGGTAAATAATGTTCCGCAAGCCGAGTTCACAGGTTACGAGACCTCTGCGCAATTGAATTGGGTACGCTGGAACTGAATTATTGCTGTTACAGGGTGAACAAGGACAATAATTGAATGTATAGCGTAAACCGGAGAGAACACTCCGTTATTAATTATTAAAAATTTTACTGTTTGCTACCATAATTAATTAACTTTTCACATTAACTTACTTATTCATTTTCGTAATTAATATTTCGATCATTATTCACTTTTTTATTCATTTTTTTCCTTTATCACCATCCATTTTTTTAACGTACACGAATAATTTCTTTGTTTTTCGTTTTGATAAACACATAAATATTCAGTATAATTCAATGTAAATATTATTCAATGTAAAACAAAATAAATATATAATTATTCATATTTTTTTAGAAATATTTTTAACAAGCAGTCGTGTAATCCGAAGAAATATAATTTATCTCAGTCCGTTGGTTTCGTCAGTGTTAGAGTATTTATTAATTCAACACTTATTATTTAATTGGTCTTCGTCATCGGATTTTATGCATGTTCATTTAGTGACACACGCTTCTTGAGAGCAGTCATTCGCTTTTGTGTTTTTACTCACCGACACGATTATATTTACATAGAAACTTGCTCGAGAAAAAAAAAAGTTCACCCAACAGTCAGTGTATTTTTTATTCCATTTTTTATATTTCATTTTGAATTTTTTAATTTTCATATTTCTGTATTTACTTATTTTATATATAAAATATTTATCTGTATATATTATTTATATGTATATATTAATATATTTTATAAAATATAAATATTTTACGAATAAAATGTAGAAATATAAATTGTTATATATTTCAAAATGTAATTGTATATATTTTAATTTATGTTTATTCAAATCCTATAGGTATCAGGGAGAAAAATAAATGTTAGGGAAAAAATGAGTAAACGTTTACTCCAATGTAGAGTGAATTTTTTGAAATTATTTGTTTTTCAGTTGGGCAAAGGGTTGAAAAAGGTTCTAATTAACATAATATGAAAAGCAGACGTTGACGTCACGGGTAGACGAGAAAAATGCGGTCTGAAGTAAGTACGTACACTTTGGATGATAACTTCACTAGCGATCTTATCACATAACTTGTATTATACTGTTATAGGCTGATTGTTTCATCATTGTGATAACGACGACACGAGATTGCTATCTTTTACATTGCTACAGCGCTAACTGTATGGATATCCAAGTACGTAACATATGGGCCTAAGAATTCAATTTCAGAAACTCATTTTCTTTTCAATGTTCGATTAAATCATAATTTCCATATTTGTGAAAGCATTCTAAACGATTTCTTCGATGCTTGGATAAGGTCTAACGCATTTGGTACGATTATTAACTATTTTATAAATTTTATTTTATTTTAGAAAAAAATTATTTTTATAGTTTATTTAATATCCAAACAAATTTTTATGCTTGACTGCAAAGGTCTTCAAAGATCATTTAATTTGTTTGTTGATTTGAATTTTGATTGATTTGTTTTTGAACGTTGAAACAAGAAATATTTATCTGGTTAACATCTTAATCTTTACTAAAAATTTTCACGACATTTCTTTAATTATTTAAAGTATTTAAGAATCAATTGCTTGAAATATATTAAAATGATTGTACCATAACAGTTAGAAAAAAAGTTTTCTCACGTACAAGATAGTTTTCGAGATGAACTTTAATGAGAAAAGTTGTTGAAAATTGATAAAATAATAACACACTTGAAATAAAGATCATCCATGCAAGGTAACGAATACTTATTGCTGTACGATTAATGAAATTTCGAAAAAAAAATGTTGACAGACATTTTTTGCAAATCATTTGTTGAAAATTGCAGTATATTTGACATATATGTATTTATACGATATATAGTACTGAAAATTTTAATTTTTACCAATAAATATTTCGACTTCAGAAAAATGAAGCCTTCTAAAACTTAACACACACATGAATATGATTTCAAATAAAATGTATGCTAATTTTCAACAAAATCTCAGGTGAATGATATTCCTACACACTATCTTAAGTAAACAATAGTAAAAAATTTTTCTTTAAAGATATTCAATTGACGATTGAATAACAGCACGATCCCCTGAAAAAAAATCGTTTCGTTGCTATGAAAAGTTATAATTCCATATTTCGCCTGACAGTATATACATCGCGAATATGTTATATACGAAAAAGAGTCCCATCGTTGAAAAGACACGGAATATATTTCCCGACTGGCAGAGCAAGCGCCCGAGCCCGATCTTTCTTTTCTCGTTCTTTATTCTTTTTTCGTTAAATATTCGTTCTGGGATACAAGCGTGTCTAATTCGCGAACGAGGTCAATACTGTAATCTGAATGAAGTTTCGGGACTCTCGACGGCGAGAAAAGGAGTTAAAGGGGGAGAAAAACACCGGGGAGAGCAGGAGAGAGAATTGAGAATTCGAGAAATATACACATATACATATGTGCACGAAAAGAAGAAAAATATGAGAATAAAAGAGAGAGCAAGGGAGAGAGAGAGAGAGAGAAAGAGAAAAGAAAAGAGTGAGAAAGAGAAAAGAGAGTATAGGTAGTCTGTGTCACCGTCGAGTATCCGCTCTCCGGGAGATATAATTCGAAATTGCTGTGGTTCAAAGGGCAGGGCCCGACTACTTGAGCGAGTTGACTCTGTCGGTCCTTGGGGTCACGTGCCGCGGCTTCTTGCGCCGTTTCCCCTCCTTTTTTCTTCTTCTCCGTGCTTCTTCTTCCACCATGCGCTTTTTTTCTCATTTTCACTCTCCTAGCTCTTGCTACCTTCTTCTTCCACTCACTCTATTATTATTAATATTGTTATTATTGCTATTATTATTATTATCATCTCTTTCCTTCCCGGCTGTTCAACATACATCTTCTCGTATTGCCCTCGTCTTACTTCCCCTTTTTTTCCTTCGTCTCTCTCGCTCTCTCTCTCACTCGGACTCTTTTAATTCTCTATTCTCGTATCTTTCGCTTTAACGCTCGAAAATATCTCGGAAACGTTTCCCAGCTCACCCGTATCGAGGCGCATCCAATTTTCCCTAAAATTCATTCTATTTCTCGTTTCTGTTTCGATTTTTCTTTCTTTAAAAAGACACCCGAGGCCCACTCTTTTCCGTGATTCCGTGATGAGTCAATGATTTCATTCAGAATGCAGCGCGTTGTGCAGCGTTTTTTTTTGTGCATGCACGATTCAATATCAAACGGAAAATATGTTTAACATATGAGATAAACGTTATTCTAATAACACCTGTGGGCTTTTGCCAGTTTATTTTTATTTTTGAAATATTTTTTAATCTACTTAAAATTTCTATCTAAATTACTACATAAAATTCCAGCAATCCAATAAACCCCTCATTATGTCTTCACTTTAAATCAAATGGTTTAAATATACAGATGTTCCAATAGTTAAACAAAATCGATCCTGTCCCTGTAGGTATGAACAAGCTCGTTTTAATAGTTAAATACTTCGCAAAATACATCACTTTTGTATGGAAAAAAATCCATATTTTCTTCAATGTAGGAAAAAAATTTTTACTTTTGACGTAATATAGAAAGTATAGTTTAATTTTTGGGATACACGCTCAATTATTGGGACGTTTACCTTGGGACGTTTAGCTTGAAAGAAATTATGCCATTTACATCGACGAAAAAAATGAAAAAAAAATTAATAGAAGAATGGGGCAAAAATCTATATCAAGTAATGAAAACATGAATCAAATGCATAAAAATAAATGATTATTTCCACTTGAAAAAAATGTACGAATGTAATAATTATAACATTTAAAAAAATCTATAATAAGCATGATTTACAGTGAAGTATAATAATATAAAAATGAGTCAAAAAAATGTTAATGGATTATAAAGTTCTCAGTAATGTTAGTAAAAGATATTTATGATGGATATTTATACTTATTATTTTAATAAAACAAAATTATTACCAATTAAAGAAAAAAGTTGGGCTGGAAAGCGATTTCTGAAAAAAGCATCAAACTTTTTTTTTGCTGTCCTGCACCATAGTTAGCATATTATTATCAAAAAAATGTTTTCTTTTTATTAATATATTTCATCATCATTTCATTATCAATCAATATACATTTATGATTATGTAAAAAAAGGTCGAAAACTACCGTGACAGTATATTGCAAAGTTTCGCTGATTGAGCTTGTCTGAAGAATTTTTCCGAAACCCCTTGATCGCAGCTCTGAATTTTGTCGGCCAATTTTCGCGAATATTCCCATTGGCCGAGTAAATAAAAAATGATTGTCTGAATAATTGTTAAAATGGAGCAAATCCCAGAGATGGAGAGACAGAGAGAGAGAGAGAGAGAGAGAGAGAGAGAGAGAGAGAGAGAGAGAGATGTGCTTAAAGTGGAGGAATTCGAGATGTCCTCCTGGAGAACGTTCGAGGTGACCTCATCGGATGTGACTTTGATTTGCTCAATTCGTTCCAAGTTACGCGACCACCGAGCGGACTCGTCAGTACGGTAGTCACAGGATAGCGCGAGTTTTAACCGAGAGAGAGAGAGAGAGAGAGAGAGCAAGAAAAAGAGAAAAAAAGAGAGAGAAAGAGAGAGAGAAAGAATAAAAATAAAGATGAAGCGAGAGAGAGAGAGAGAGAGAGATAAAAATGAGAGAAGAGGGAGAACGCGTGCTGAGAAGTCCGAGAGACACGAGAGATGAGACTCGTTCGCGTGGAAAGGAACCTTGCTACACGATTGCTATCGTCTTTGCCTCATTATTCCATTATAATGGCGTGTGGCGTGTGCCGTACCCATCAGACCATTCGCCCTGACCGCAAACTTCTATCTCTGTCTTTTTCTGTCTCTCTCTCTCTTCCTCCTTTTTCATCTTACGTTAAGTCTCGCTCTCTCTCTCTCTCTTCATCTTTTTTTCCTCTTATATTTAATCTCTCCATCTTTTTCACTCTCATATTTGAAGCCTCAGTTTTCTCTCTCTCTCTCTCCCTCTCTCTCTCTCTCTCTCTCTCTCTCTCTCTCTCTCTTTCTCTCGCTCGCGCGGAGTCCGTTTTAATTTTCTCTCGTTTCTCCGGATCCTCATCGTCGTCTCTCTTTTTATGGCTATCCCTCGCTCTGCTTTATTATCTGCCTATATTTATTTATTCTTATTCATTCACCGCGCGCATGTGTACGCCGTGTTTACGGCGAGTTCGCCTTTAATTAAATCGTATTTATGGTTATCCGAGATTAAGAGCCACAGATATTATTGTATATTTGTATATTTTACATCCTCAGCTTGGCTTGTTTCTATACAGCATCCGAAAAAATATACGTATATATTTCGCTTTTCGATTGTTTCGTGCCTCGTCTAACATCACAGTACTTCGTATACTGTCATATTTCTCGACACTCCTTTAAACATTTCATTTTCGCGTGGAAATCGATTGTAAATAAGATTGCATTTTTTATATTAGAAAAATTTATGTATCCCAAAAATTATGTTTCACTTTTCGATTATATATTGTATTTGAGAATGAACTGGAGTGATTCAAAAAATAGTGATAATGCTGCATTTTTTATACGTTGCCTTGAAATGTATGAAAAATTTTTCATTTAAGAATGATTTTAGAGTTACGAGACTCAGAACTTTCTTAAATTGTTTCTTATGAAGAATTTAGATATACTTGTCTTGAATGAAAACAAGAAACGATATGATGAGATCATTGTCAAATTTTTTAAATATGTTTCATAAGTGATTTTACAATGTGTATTTCAGTAAATTATTTCATTTCTAATTGTTTAAATAATGCTAATTATCAAAATTTAAAATAAGTCGCGATTGTCAATGAAAATTTTTATCTATTGTATGTAAAAGCATATTTTTCAAATTCACTAATTTGTGTAACAATAAACTGCATGTATACGCTATATCAATAAATTCCCTTATAAATATCTCATTATTAATTTTTGAGTGAAAATCAGAAAAAAATCATCTATATAATATTGCAAAAAATATGTGTACTTCAGTCTTCATTTTGTCATTGATAAAAAAGTCAAACTTTTAACTCAAAATGTAAAAAAATCGAATATTTTTGAATGTTAGATATTTTATTGTATAAAACAATCGCGAATATAAAACATAAATTTGTAAATTTATATTTCATCGAAAGTCAATATTTATTGGTTACAAGGCTAAAAAGCGATGGAAGTGAGCAAACAAACAAGTGACTTGACGAATCCAATTAGCAATTACCGAAATAAAGCAAGATTAATCGAGACTCATTACCATTTAGGATAATAGTCGCGCTTAAATCGCGGACGTCATAACTCACAGGTAAATAATGAACAATAAATACGTCGTGGACACCGTTGAGCCGATCGCTAAGACACATAATGACCAAGGGAGGATAAGTACGCGTACTCCGAGTACGTAACGAAAATCGATTAAATCGATACGGCGAATAATGCCTTATTAAGATAATCGATCTACCATTCTGTGTTCGAACACAACAATAAACATAAGGCTGCATAAAAAAAAGGGACGAACAAAAAAACCAAACAGTTCTATTATCGTAATAAATACTGAAGTAAACATTTTCTTTGTATGGATATATATGAGCGATTTTTTTTTCAATTTTAAAAGCACTTTTAATAAAATAAAAATTGAATACATTTTTTTTTCATTTTCTCCTATAAATGTATGTAAAAATGTAGTGTCAAATATGAAATTGTTTTACCGAATGGTTCAAGTGTTATCAAACTTCAAAATTGCTGAGACTTAGCATTGCTCTTTGGTATGTAGAATTTTTACATTCTCCCGAAATAAAAATCCAAAATATGAGATTTTTATACATTTTTTATAAATAGTATGTAATTTCTGAACGTTTCGCTGATGTTTTTTTTATCTAACACTCTTCAAAATCATTGAAAGTTTAAATTTTACTGAAAAAGTATGTTTAACTTCTCAATTGATATCGCAATTAAGAAAAAAAGGCGATTTTTCGTCACTAAAGCTGAGTCTCAATAGTACAACTCGAACGTCAAAATTTATAATCGCAAAATTAAATATAATTTATTATATAATGTATTATGTAACATACAGTATTACGTAATATATTATATAAAATAAAATATAACTATACATCGTATGTATAATTTAACATTAAAATACGACAAAAAAATAGCAGCATGGAAAAAGGAACAAAAAATTATTATTATTGTGATATAGAAGTAAAAAATAAAAAATGAAAAATTGTCTTATTAAGATTCGGAAGTTAAAAAAATATATATGAAAAGAGTTAGATTTATGGTGAGAATGCAATGAAGAAAAATAAGACATACATATAACTGTCAGCATGGTCGATGCCGGGCACTAAATTAAAAAAAAAGCAGGCGCAACGACGTCGAATTTGTTATTTAATCGTGCACGTTGGAAAAACGTATCGTCTAAATAATGACGAGTGCGCTTTAAAATGTAAATAAAAATGATATACGACGTAGGTTTTACGTCGGGTGTATGGAAAATCGAGGAAAACGAGCTAAAGTCAGCACGCACCGATTTATCTGCCGCCATCTTTAAATGATCTCATTAAATAAGGCTGAAACTGTTGGATAGTTCGAAAAAGCCGTGTACTATGTAATTTGTACTCGGCGGTAATGGATCGTAAGAAACAAGCACGTTCGATAATGTATGCAGGGGAAGCGTGTGGCAAAAAAAAAGGAAAAGAAAAAAAAACAGCACGAGAAGGAGGAGGAGGTGAAAAAAGAGGGATACAGAAATCTCGATGAAAATTATGATCGGTAAGAAGCGCGCGCAAAGACTGAGGAGAGAAAAAAGCGAGAGAGAGAGAGGGAGAACAAGAAAAAAATTAAGGGAAGGTTTATTGGAAGAAGAAGAGAGAGAGAGAGAGAAAAGTCGATGTCGCGTGTGTTCGATGTGTTCTCGGTGTGAAACAAAATCACGTAATTCAGTACGATGCTTGGATGGTATTTGTGAATTGTGTCGATCGACTGTGCATAACTCGACGTTTTAAACCGCCAGTGTGAGAGAGTAACAGAGGATATATATATATATATGTATAGGTATGTAGACAGCTTGTATAGATATAGATAGAGAGAGATAGAGGGGAAAAATAAGGAGAGATCGGTGGAGAGAGAAGGAGAGAGGAAGAGGCCCGAGAAAGGCTCGAGCATCGGCCGAGAAGGCGGAAAAAGAACTCGATTCAATATCTGCGACACCCATCCGAGCCATGGATTCATCGATCGTTCGCGCTTATTGGCCGATTCACAAAAATCCGCCATTAGAATCGTTTCATCCGACTCCTCCCATCGATATCCAGATTTTCGCGCCTCGGGGAATCCACCTCATCGCATCGCTCTTTTTGTTTTTTTTCTCAATTTCTCACAGATTTTTTCATTTTCGCTAAATACGTTCCCAAAATAATTATTTACTATATATTTCTCACTGTTCCGGCTGATTTCATTGTTTTTGCGTCATTTTTATACTGAATTTCATCAGTTATTTGGCGTATTCGACAAATGCGACCTAAAATTTCATTCGTGTCTGGTTTTTCGCTCTATATGCAATCTCATAATACTTTTTTCATCATCGAAAGTGGCATCGTGATGATATAAAAGTTTATAACGATGATTAAAGTTATCATCGCGATGATGCAAATGTTTTCTCACATTTTGTTAAAATTTTCGTTAATACATGAACGCAGGAATCGTATATTCATAAAATATTGAAAAAAAACGTTAACAAATAACATACATGTACAATATAAGTACACGTAATGGGTATAACCAAAAAATACATTTTTCGATGATTATCTTATTCAATGAAAAAGTCTTTATCAATAATAACTAAACTTAAAATGTTAGTTCGATAATAAGATCAATAAATATTGTAAAAAACACTCACATAATGTTCACCGACGACTTTTTGTTCAATTTTCGTGACCGTCGGGACGCCATCGAAGAGAGCAGCAAGTCAGCCACGAAACGGCATTACAGCGTCATCTAGCGTGGCTTCTTCACACCCCGTAGCGCACCGTCATAACCTACATTTTATTAATACCTCTACCCCGTATGACGCGACGTAAGAAAAATTTTGAGGTTCGTTCTTTGTTTTTAACACTATTCAGTTATGGAGTCGTCTGCTCTGAACGCAGTGAGTGCCTAATTGTCAGTCCTTTGTTTTTGCTTTTTTTTTTTCAAAAGTGCTTTTATAACACCTTTTTTTTATATAGAGTGAAAATCGATAGAATATCAAGCTCGTACAAAAACAGTGGGTTTTTTTAAATTTATTTCAAGTTTTTTTTTTTGCATACTCTTATCGTTGCTTTTCCGTATGGATTTTTTAAATGATTCGATGACTCCTGTTTTGGCGCATAATCTCATTATGACGATTACGACTCGAGACCTTGAACGTGACGCCTCTAAAATGCAATTTGCGAGAATAGCTCTTGAACGCGTGATTTGTTAATCAAATTACATGCAACGATTCGTTTTCAGAAAAAAATCAATATTTATAGATTCGAAAGACTTATTTGGTTCAATGTTTCCTGCTTGTTCACAGCTGTGAATCAATGACACCCGTTGCTACTGTACATTTCAAAAGAACCATTGTTGTTCGACTCGTTAAAAAAAGCCACTACGAAAAATAAACGTTTTTAAAAGCAATACAAGAATTTTTTTCAAATTCATTTCTCCTTTTTTCAGGCTCATGAAAAAATAAGGCGAGCGGAAGCCCTTACACGAGAAGGAAAATTTGCTGAAGCAGCTGAGTGTCATGATAAGGTAGCCGAGGTTTTAGACGAAGTTCGTTCACAGATATCGGCTAGTCTGATAGAAAACAGAACATCGGGTAAAAAATTAATACCGCTCGTGCCATCGATTCAATCGCTTATGACGCTCGAGTCGCTTGCGTTGCAGCGCGATTATCACACAAGACAATCCAAAGTTGTCAGGTGCGTATAAAATACTTTATTGGAACTAAAACTCAAACAATTATAAATAATTTCAAAATAATTGAAATTTCACATTCTGTTTGTGCAAACAATAATGTGAGAATAATTTTTGTTTTATATTAAGAAATGTAAGATGTAAAAAAATTATAGAGATTCAATTAACATTATAATTCACAATTATTCCAAGCCACTATGAATTGCTGGTATACCGATAAAATCTATTGAATGATTATTATAAAATCTTGTTCCAGAATGAAGCAGGCACAGTTTGAGGAGTATAAAAATACTTTGGAAACCCAGCAACGTAATCTATTGAACAAATTAGTGCCAAAAGCTCCAGAAAAAGAGAGCTCTAGCGTGGAGGAAGAAAAATGTGAGGGTGGCTCCCTCAAACAGGCAATATTCCAAATGATCGAGGAACAGGATGGTTTGATAAATTTAATATTAGTCTCCGATGATAATGCCTTCAAACATCCAAAGGATACAGGAACGGTAATCGAGGAATTGAGAACGGTGAATAATCATCTAAGAAAGTTGGTTGGAAATCTACTGTCTCAGCTCGAAACGAAAGAGCACGAAGTACAAGTTTTGACGGAAAAGATTAAAATAATGTCGTCCGATGCGGAAGTCGAGGTGCGCCCTAACGGTAGCCATTCGACGAGACTAGCTCCGCTTCCCCCGTTAGCACCATTAGAAATGCCACTATTTGATTTCAATTCTTCCTAGGACCCTCATAAATATTCGAATACTTCATTTTCCTCATTCCATGAATTTTCCACCGTTCCTATGGAATGGACAGCACACCTGAGAATAGATCTAATGAAATATGACTATGGCCCAGCAGATTGAGGATAATACAATTTCAATCTCCCCATCGATTTCGTCGATTTATCTTATAGGATTACATAACTGATTGTGAGTACAATTATCCCAAAAAAAAATGGATATTTCAAAATAACAAAATGAGATCTTGGCTAGTATCTGAGAGAACTGTGTTCTGCTTCAAAGCCAAATGAATATTTCGAATGGCACAGGTATCAAATTTATGATTTTTCATTATTTGTAGATACGTTTTACTGAAAAGTTTTTATCAAATTGTTAAAATTGTAAACTGATGCGAGATTGATGATGTTGGTATCCGAAATTATGTAAAATTTTTAGATAGGAATTACGAAAAAAATATATCTCATAAATTGAGGTCTTGTAAATATACGAGGTTTTAGCTGACTGTTGTTTATTGTACAAAATTTAATTATATTACTATAAGATTCAGGCGATTTTTTATTCATTCACCATTTGTCCATGAACTCTCTCTAGATCTCGGGATTTGAACTCCGAATTGCAAATCGGACATCTCGAATCTTCGGTTTTCGTTAAAACGTCCCGACACAAGACATGATTGCAGAGTAACTTATAAAATACTTTGCTCGCACATTTACAATTTTCTAAACATTTTCGTCTTTCCACTGGTTTCTCTTTTTCAAAACGTCGCAAGTTCGACAAAACCGTCTCTACGGTACGATTCAGATCACTCTCTCGGCAGTCTCGTCTCTCTACCGCGCTCGCTTCTTTGACGATCGTTGGAAGCCTGATGGTTTTCATTCTCTGAGGTTTCATGGCAGATTTGGCAACACTTCGCTTCGAACGCATCGGAATAATCGGCAGCTTGTGAACTCGGATTTCGTGCTGAAATTTCGTCTGGAGTGTCTGCGATCGTGCATTTTTTTCCAATGCAGTCATAGATGATTTTGCTATTGGCTCTTGACCGGAAGAACTTTGAATTGTACTTTCAGAAATAATTTCTTGCACCTCCAGAGGCTTATTTCTCGTAGACATGACGATCTGTTTGTGCCCGGACAATCGAGGCAGAGCTTTCACTTCGAGCGTGTCTTGATTGTCCAATAGATACTTGTCGATTCTTGCTTTCAAAGCCGAGGCAAATATAGGTTTTCGTGATTCATTGAAAGGCAAACCTGTGAAAGGGTCTGAAATTGACCTGCCCCACATGGCCTCCGTTGCTCCATGCTTCTCCAAAGTGCTCTGGTCAATCGTAACTCCACTTGGCAAAACAATCGGCTGTATCATGATATTCCATGTTATGGGGTCTAGAAAACAATCCGGCACGCCTGTCTCACTCTTGGAAGATTCTCTGAAAGTAAGATTAAAAGAAAAATAAATTTACTGGAACGTAATGCATAGCTGGCAGACTGAAAATAATTAATTATGCAAACCCTGAACTCTCTGAAACATCTTTTGTGACTGTTTTTGTATCATCTACTTCCTGATGTTTTTCTCTTTGTAAATTATTATTCTGCCACAAACTGTGGGCAAGAGCGATAGTCTCTCTGTTGTTGAACTTTGAAACACTTCCCCAAATTTCAACCCGTCCTACCGCAGGAACAGAGTTCTCAGTTTTGAGAATAGAAATTCGCATATTCTTGACGTTGTTCAAGCTTTGATCGTGAGAAATTTGCAGGTAACGACGAGAGAAGCCAGAAGGAGCACCAAAGCTGTTCCGATCGACATCACGCCTGTAGAACAATACTCCGGAATGTTCGGCGCTCAAATAGGCCGTGCTGACTCTCTTGAAATCTCTGCCGGATTTGACTGAGACTTCGAACCCCGAAGACTTTTGTGCTCCGACGTGAGGCCATATCAAGATGTGATTTACCTCGATGTTGCAAATGAACGTAAAATCTATGTGTACAGGTGGTTTTATGCAAGAATAGGCGAGAAAGCCTCTGTCAGAATCTGACGTTAAATTTGTAACTTCGTAACCATCGTTGCTTATTACACTGGAATTTGCATCGGTTTTAAGACATTTTCGACAGAAATCAATTAACATTTCACTGTCAAAATGTTATTGAGATTTGTGTGCTTTGCTCATACTTCGACTGTCATCGAGGTTACGTCGAGAGACAATACATATTTTTCAGATTTTCATGAATGCAGATTTTATCATTATCATTTCGTTGAGCTGTCACGTTTAAGCTTATCCACGATTATATTTAATATAACTTTTTACTCCTATTCTCTTTACTGTTATTCAGTGCTTTTAATTATTAAACTTTATGTAATTAGTCCACTCTATTCACAAAGTTGCACTGTTTTGTTTTTCTCAATTCAACAACTTCTTCCATCTGGTGGCCAATGCGAAAGACATGTTGATCGAAATGTCAGATTTGAATTGTATACAAAAGTATTTCATTCCAATTTCATTTTCGTTTCACCTTTAACTAACACTGGAGGAATTTGCTGGGACTTGGATAATAATTTGGTGTATTTATGATAAACGAATTGTTCATGCAAAATTTTAACAGAACAAACACTCGGGTTCTGTATTGTGTCAATATATCCTTATAAAAGAGACTTATTACTTTATGTAAAGCTTGTCGTATTTTCTGCAGCCTCGAGAGAACTTGAAAGTTTTTCAACTTCTTGATGGCAATCAACAAATTTAATATTATAATTATAAAATAATTATAATTATAAGTAAATATTCGTTTAAAATTTAAAAAAAAAAGTATTCTCAATATCTTAAACTTGTTTTAAAATCGAGATGGAACCGAAATATAAACAAACAAAGAAGTCTCGGAAATAAAAAAATGCATGCAATTAACTAAATTACCGGAAACCATTTTCGCAATCAATCAGACTTTTTTGAATGGTCCCTCCTTGAGACATTTTTTTTTGTGTAGGTCAAAAAATATGATGTTTACTCTCGATGACTCTTCAGATTCTATACCATATTTAAAATCAGAAGAAAAAAAAATGTTAACGAGCCCGGCGTCGAAAATCGTATAGAAATCGGCGAAAAAACGGGAAGAGCGCGTCATCTAAAATTTATAGACGTGCACTCGCGTGTATGCGCAGAAGAAGGATAAAAAAGATGCAAATAAAAAAAAGGTGCATCGGACGAGAAGGAACAAAGCAAAGTCTGGAAACAACGTGAAACGAAGAGCCGGCGATCCACGCATGGAATAACAATAAAGTACGAATACGACCGACTACAAAGAGGATTATTTCCTGCATCGGATCAAGGTGATCGCTGCAGAGATCGCTACGGGACGAATCTCCGAACGTGTCTCTTTTTTTTCCGTATTTTTCTTTTTTTCTTTCCCGGCTCTTTTCGCTGCGAAACAATCGAGCAGTCCGGATGCATATAAATCCACTTAGCTTACGAAAATCCATTCAGTCGGAGCTGGACCATTGTCCAGGCCGGTGACTCTGACCTTCTGAGAGATCGAGTAAAAAAAATGTTCGTTTTTTTTTCTTCATTTTATCAAACGCGCGATCATTTTGAGAACTTTTTTTTTAAATAAATTTCCTGCATAATTCGTCGAGTTTGTCTTATCGTAGAGAATAATTAGCGCGCCTGATTCACTCCTGCGACAATTGGTACGGAAAATAGTTCGGGCTTGGAAAGAAAAGTGTTCGCACAGTTTTCGATATACAATTCGAAGAGTACACACAGTGTCGCAACGTTTCTGGATTTTTATTCGAAGATACACGGCGATGACGAAATGAAAACAAAAGAGTGTCAATAGGAGGAAAATGGTGTTCCTGATAAGGGGAAAAGAATTTAATTAGCACAATTATCGGTGACCTGAAAAAAAAATCACCCAATTCCGCGAGTCGATGAGCTTCGCCATTTTTTTCGTCTCCCAACGCGTGTATGAGATACATTGTGCGAAATCTTGTTTGGCGAACCGTTTAAACGCGTCTGAAACGAGACCAAGGCGTATACGATTTAAGCGTACATATATAGTGAAACGAGTTTTACCTTCGTATCGAGCAGAAGACCTTGCAATTTGAGCGTTAAAATTGTCTCGCGAGGATCGATGAAAGGGAACGACAATCGGTTATGAAATTAGCGATGGATTCCGCTGTTTTCTTCTCACATTTCTTCGTTTCTTTTTTTTTCTTTCGTCAATATTTGAACGATGACAAACAGAAGCGCCACGAACGTTTTCACATGTGTGTGTGAGGCTCTCAGTGGAAAACAAATACACACTCTTTATTCCTGAAATCGATAAGAAAATAATGACGATCGAGGAATTGCAGCGATTTCGTGAAATTGCGATTCTCTCTTTTTTTTTCTTTCTCTTCCAGCGACCATTGATCGGTTGCGAATGTCTGACACGTTTTCACGTTTCCACGAAAGCATCCTTTTCTCCCTGATTGGGTTAATCGCGGACGCGAATAAATTCGACCTCGAGATGCTCTCGGAGAAATACAATCGAGATCCCGATACTCGTGTTTTCTTCAGTTCTGGAAAGTCGACGCGAGGACTCGCAACGTGCGGAGACGCGCGGTGGAAAAGCATGAAGCAAAATTGAGCAAAATTCAGTTTTCAAGGTAGTTCGGTCAGTTTTCTTTGGACTCGGGCGAATTCATTGGATTAAAAATTATTTTGTTTTTTTTTTAAATCGTATTATTTATAATTTTTGGGTAATGATTTATTTATATAATATTGAGAAAAAATTTTTTAAAATTAGATTGTCAACGAGAGCCATCTTGGGAAGACAATTTCGTTGATTATTTTTGCCAAAATTTTACAATATTGTGTGATAAACTCTTCAACTACTCCCAGTGAAATACAAATTTTATATTTTTTACAAATTTTATTTTTATTTGCTTGTATATATTGATGACAATTGAAGTTCTGTGCAAATCTCCACTTCATGTTTAACTTATAATAAAAACTTGACTTTGAGAATTTTTTCATTAAAAAAGGAAACAGCCAGTTTTAATAAAATTCTGCAAATAAATAAACCAAAAGTATTCATTTACAACCAGTAATATTTTCATGAAATATAAATGAATTTACCGAAATAATCGAACTACCTTAAAAAAGCTGATATAAAATAAATATTGTTTATTTTATTTTAAAAAAAATCATTACATTAAAAATATAAACATTAGGTAAAAAGTGTACACAAAAACAAAAATAACATGGCGTGCAGAAATTTTTCAACTTTCGACGAGTTGCTGACTCGACCGGAAGTCTTCGGCGCTGACGGGACAAAGTGAAGAAATAAAATGGAGGAGCGTGGATCTGATTTGCGGAAGAAAGTAACGTGGACAGAGTGCATAGGTTTCAGCTTCGAGATTTTTTGACGATTGCCGAGGCTCGGGGGTAAACCAGTTCGAAAAATCGACTAGTTGCCCGTGAAAACCTTGACCGCTGCTTTGGATACGATCGCGCTCGCTCGGGAGTGAAAAACAAACAAGACTTTTTTGTTTGCCGTGATCGGAGAATCATTTTTGCTTGGCCGGTTTTTAGTGGGGGTCTATTCGGTGCTCGCGAGTTTTTTTCTTATCACGGCAGGGTATTTTATCGGGAATCCCTACCGAGCGCGCATTCTCCGGACCGGCGTGCAACCGCGATACTCGCTCGCCCGGTAAAATAGTTTCGCGCGAACGAAAAGCTTTCGTGACTCGAAAAAAATTTTTAAAAAGCTTCAAAAATAAAATTCACGAGTTCAAAAAAAAAGTCATAGCTCCGTTGTCGGATGTAATTGTTAATTCTTTTTTTTTTCGTTAAGAAAAGTCAAAGAATTAAAAAATTCAGGACAAAGGGGAATCCCTGAAAAATAAAGAGTAAATCGTTTTTGCAACTTCGTTAAATAACTTTGCGATAATAAGCAATTTATTGTAAAATAAATTTACGTAGGTACATAGACCTTTATCATGAACTTTAAGTATCTTACGATCGTGTGCGCGATTTTACTTCCGGAGAACGCTTTCGGCTTATTCGGTTTCGATCAGATTCTCAAAGAATTTTTGTTCCCCCGTAATCCTACAGTGAAGAGAGTCAAATCCATCAACGAGACCCTTCGCTACGGCAAAGATGATTTTGTTGTTCTGGATACCGTAAGTTTTATTCATTGCAATTATAATTTGTCTAAATTAAAATGTTTTTTTCTTCTATTTGTACAAACTCGATGAAGATGATATTATTTGATTTACTCAAGCTAAAAAAAATGTATAAATGAAAATATTCAAAAAATTATATTTCTCAAGTTTGACATCTTAATAAAGGTAAATGTTAGAAAAAAAAACATAGATCGTGAAGTAAAACCGGCAAATCTAGTTCCTGAAATACATTTTTGTATATTTTATGTACTTTTTTGAAAAATGTACATATATGAGTTATGAAAATTTTCCTTGCTGTGTTTGCTAGGAAGTAATCGTGAATAATGTGACATTTTTATAGCCTCGACATTGGGAAAGCGTGCGAAATAAATTATCTATTCGAAATGTATCGAATTTGGAGTAGTAAATCTTTTTAAAAATGTGCCAGGGCTTAAATACTCATATTTTAAGTGTTTATATATATTTTCGTGTAATTCTTAAGAAACGTGTATTTTCGAAGTGCTAACGAGATAACTCCCTCAAAGATTTAACAATACTAAATATAATAATGGACGATCGCGATGATTTTTGATATCTAAAAATCAAATCTTTTATTTTGGTATTCCAATCGCAGCACGTATTTAAAAAATAGCTACATAATTCAAAAAGTGTAACGAAAAAAGTATTCAACTTAAAAGACATCCTTAAATTATCTTTCGCGACCAAAGAGGGATAATATATTAACATCGAAAATATAGTGTCTGTTAATTGATGATTGTCGGTACTCGCGCTCGAGTTCAAGGATCGCGAGATAGTGAACTCGCTGCAGACTGACTGAAGAAAAAAAAAACTGAATAGCAGCAGCGTCTTGATTTTTTTTTTTGGTCTCTGTTGGGACAGGTGTCACTTCGACGGTGTTCCGTACGAATTATCACCAAATTTTCAAGCAATAGAAAATTAAAAGTCTCATAAATTTTAAGCGTCTGTAAATTGAAAGAAAAAAGATTTTTTAAAAAGTTTAAAAAATTCTTGAATTGACTTTCGAAGTTTTTTCAAAATTAACACGTGTTATCCACTTTATGATATAAAAATTTTATTTACGACGTTGCGTACACTGAGAGAAATCATGATAGATTTTACCATAAAGTGACAACTATCCTAATTATTTTAGATCTTAACAAATATATTTGTAGCAAAATTAATAAAAAAATTTTGGCAAAATCTAAATAAAATATACTTAATTCTATAATAATCAGTATAGTTTTCACTTTTATATTAATATTATTATTGATATGTATATTATTTATAATTAAATATTTAAATATTCTGCTTTGAAAAATTTCAGGTGGGCCTCGTGGAACAGTATGGCTACGTAGCCGAGGATCACAACGTTACGACCGAAGATGGCTACGTGATAACTTTCTTCAGGATATCAGGAAGCCCGAAGTCGCCCCCAAAAACTGGAAAACCGGTCGTTTTTCTACAGCATGGAATGCTCGCGTCCTCGGACAGCTGGGTCCTCATAGGACCCAAAAAGGATCTCGGTAGAGCAACGATGACTATTCCACTTAAATTCTCAAAAAATCGTCCAAAAATGTTATTCAAAACAGCACTATTCTTTATTCGATATAAAAATGATTTTCGACAGAATTTCTTGAAAATTTGCACAGGTGTGCTTTAACATGACGTTGAAATATGTGTAAAATTACGAAAAGCTTCACCGTTTAGCAATCAATATTTATTGCTGAAAATCGTAACTTTTTTCAATGTTCCATATACAAGAAGTCTGGGTGAAAAATTGTGACTTTCGCAATCCAGCAAATATATTTTCGTAACTGATTGTATATCAGTTATGAAACTTGCCTGATTTTCGTAACTGATATATATTGCTTACGAAAATGTTCTGTGTTTGCTAAATATTGAATATGTCGGTTTCCAAATTTCTTAAATTTTCTATTGATCCTATGTACGATCAATTACGAATTACGAGTACGAACAATTTATAGACGAAAATTTTACCTAATAGTTTTGCCTTTAGTTTAGTGAAAAAAAAATTTTTGTACTGAAAGTCTTTAAAAAACCGTGTTTTGTCATTTTTTTAGATGGAAGAAAAAAAAATAGAAAATAATGTTTAAGGACTATTATCTCTTGGAGCAGAAATTTCAATATTAAACAAAAAATTTGCGTTGACAAGTAACAAAAAATGGTGACAACAGAGTTTATACTATATAGCTGATGCAAATACGAATCTTGATAAAAAATTCAAGCAGTCTACGTAAATAACAAATATTTGAATACGAACGTTCAATTTTCGACAAAAAAAGGAATCCAATGTTAATATTTGAATTAAGTTATCCATAATTTCGTACGTATTTCACTTCGGAATTTTATTTTAAAGAATTATTAAAAATTGAAAAAGGCCTCCTTTTCCTTCATCGCTAAAAAGTAAAAAGTATCAGAGTACACGCTCTAATTAGACGTCACAATGAGAATCAAATATGCAGGAAAATTGTAAATATAAATTCAGGTTTCAATTGACTTTTTTAGGTACACGTACATTAAAAAATTTTGTATGAGACATAATGATAAGTATAATTTTTCTGTGGATTGAGTAACTGCATGCAAAGATTTTTTATCGATTTCTCATAATTTTTAATATCACACCTATATGCAAATCCTTAAATATCCGAACCACGACCTCTCGAATTTTCCGATTACGGGACAAACTCCAATTTATGCAAAATTCGTTTTGCATTGCACTTAAGATGGATAGAAAAAAATTGGCCAAAGTAGGAATATGATGGAAGTTTAAAGGGGAGAAGAAAACAAATTCGCGAGTACAATATCTAGAGAAGATTCTTTTTTCCAAGTGATGGATTCAAGGCGAACCAGTGAGGTTGATGATACGTCTGCAGGCACACACAAATCCGCACACGCAAGTCCACAAAGAATATGGTTAATAAGAAAAACATTTAATCGATCTGTACGACGTCTCCCTGCCTTCTTGAAACATTTTTTTAAATGCAAATGTCAAGCTCCGCATCGATTTGCTTGGTTCTCAATTTTTTTCAACGATTTTTTACCACGATCTCGTCGTTTTCATTCAACAATAATTTGTTCATCTTCTTCTTTTAACTTAATTATTATTCGTTGTTTTTATTTACGTCTGTGCTACTATTTTGCAGACTCATTTTATGAATGATTTGAAAAGTCGATCGTCAAACACACCGTAACGACCGTGATAAATTGCGAAAAAAATCAAACGAGATTTAACGATCTGGGAGAATTATGTCATTGGGAATTAGTTCGAACGACAGAAAATTTAGACGAAAAAAAAAGTAGGGTAATAGGAAAAGTGAAACGTGAGTAATTATTCAACAGGTTCAAGAACTCCGAGTGGTCGTTACTCTCTGAAAGAAATCCTGCATGCATGTGAGCACCGGTCAATGAGAGCAAAAACTACAAGGGCACATTCTTCTGTTTAATTTTATTATTATACGCAGTACCTCGTTCCAGCGGAGAGAGTAACATTAAGCAGACGTTGCACTTTACTCGCAAGGACGACGCAACGCGAGATAAATTCTCAAAATTTTTGAAATTACATTTTCGAGCTTCCAAAAAGTTACAATTTCAAGCTTTAAAATAAAATATATTTTTAACTGTTAATTATTCATAGAAAATCTCAGGAGAGAATAAAATTTGACGAAAATAATTGTTCTGTGATTGAATAGTATTTTTCTGGAAGTATCAAGGTTCTCCTAATTTAAAATCGTTTACGTTTGCTTTAATTTTCAAAGCAATTTGAATATATGTCTTCATACGATTATTTTGCAGCTTTTATGCTCGCTGATAGAGGATATGACGTTTGGTTGGGAAACATAAGAGGCAATAGTTATGGCAAATCTCATAGTGAGCTGTCGACCCAGGATCCACAATTTTGGGATTTCAGGTAATTTTTTTAAACGTTCAAACTTGAGATGGTTCGATTGCTGCGTTTGTTTAATTTTTTTGCAAACATGATTTTTGAACATGAACTATCCTTAATTGTTCAAATGATTGAAATAAAATAAAAATATAATAATAATGTAAAGGAAATACGAGTTAAAAAGAGAACAACGAAATATTTTGTAATTAAAAGGTAAATAAAAAAATGTTGCTTGAACACAGTTATCATGAAATGGCCATGTTCGATTTGCCACGCATGATTGACTACGTTTTGGAAAAAACTGGTCAAAAGAATTTGTACTATATTGGTCATTCGATGGGCACAACTATTGCGTACGTCCTCTTATCACAAAAACCTCAGTACAACGAAAAAATACGATTGTTCATCGCCTTGGCACCAGTCGCTCTATGGAAAGGAGCCCCAAATCCATACATCCAAATGTTGCTCAAAAATTCTGTAGCGATCAAGGTAATATACTTTTACTCGAATTATTTTTTTTTCATTTTTTTCGTACGTTTGCTGAATAAAATTTGATATTTCTTTCAATTTTTTCATTTACAGAATTCTCTTTTCGTTTATCGTTTACTTTTACTTTTCTTGTTTTCAAATTTTCTTAAATTATTTTTCATTAGTTCATACGTTTGCTGAGCATGTGTGAACTTTTCATATTTTTCTATTTTTGTTTGAATGTTCATTCAGCAATTTCTCGACAAGTATCAAATTTACGAACTTCTTCCACAAACGACAACGAACGCGAGGCTGGCGGAAGCTTTTTGCAGCAACAATTCACCTTCGCAGTCGCTCTGCACCTCTGTGTTCTTCATGGTCGCTGGTAACGATCCAAATCAACTGGATACGGTAAGAAAACCTTTTTCCTTCACCATCTATCTTTTTATAAATTTTAAAAAGATAATTAAAAAAAAAGCAACTTCTAAATTATTTTGCATCGTGTAGAAACAAAAAAAGTTTATTCTCGATAAGCCAATTGATGAACGAGATAAATTCTTTGGTTCCAATTCTCTTAATAAACTTTTTTCAGAGTATTCTTCCGCGTATTTTGTCTTACATACCGGCAGGCTTAGCAACGAAAAATTTAGACCACTACGGGCAAAATATGGCAACAGGTAATATATAAAACAGGTAATAAATGAAAAAAGTTCATTTAATTTTGGAATGAAGATTAATTTTCCTTGTCAGGTATCTTCCAGCCCTATGACAGTGGCTACATACAGAATTTCAAGCTGTATGGAAAGAAAAAACCTCCGGTGTACGATTTGAAAAGAATTTCCGCGCCTGTCGTCATGATTTATGGAAAAAACGACGCACTTTCTCGAAAAGCGGTATTTCGAAAGACATTTCGTACATTTCGATAATAATTGTATTCGAATGAATAATTTTATTTCGATTTTTCATTTCAGAACGTTGAGGAACTGGCAAAAAAGATAAAATCCCTTGTCTCAGTGGAAGCGGTGCCGTTCGAACTTTTTAACCACTTGGACTTTATCTGGGCCAGAAATGCCAAAGAATTGTTATATTTAAGAATTTTTGAACTCCTATCAAAATATCCTGTGGAATAGACACGTTGTTCACTCTGTTTCGTGAATGATTTACAGAAACTGTCAACGAAAATAAACAACGTTTTCTACTTCAAAGAGAATCATTTGTCCCAAATGAATTTTCATGTGACTTTTTCTGAATAAACCACTCAAAAACTACAATATTACTTATTATTCACCAAAGATGTCATTTAGTAAATAAAAATATACCCCAACCAACTGTGATGAGCTATTCTCAATAATTTCCTGTTTTAGCCATTTATTTTCTTTCATTTGATCTGCTATTCATTATTTCTATTACATTCATTAATACTTGAGGTAGTTCTGTCGGTACAGCCAAAACAAAAGTTTTTATCTCACTTTATCTCGATACCACGTGGTTTTTGAGCTTAAGTTTATTAAGAAAGGTCATTGCAAATTGTTTCAAGAACATATTCAAAATTCAAGATCATACAAGGTGACCTGTACTTGTTACGTATGTACGAAAATTTAAAAAATCATAATCTTAGGATTTTTTACAAAAACAAAAAGGAAGCTTCTTTAAAATACAATAAAGAGTTGTGCAAAATTTCAACAAGTTCCACTATCCAGAAGTCAAGATATTTAGAATAAATAATGGGAGAATACAGAAAACAGTGATTTTTGACAATAAATATCTCGAGTTCTACATAGTGAAACCTCTTAAAATTGAATATACAATTGGATATTATATCAAAGAAGATTTTTGCAAATTTTGAACAAAATCCTAAGAAAACGATTTTTTGATAGAACTACCTTAGTGGTAAATAAATGATAAAAATAAATCAATTTGAGACTGTAATAACTTTTATGAATATTATTTTACAACTGTGTATCTACGACATACTGACTTAACTGTATATGCTCAATGATCAAATGTTTTCTGTGCATCGGGATACCACTTGTCAAAGAGTTCTTTGTATTCCTTTTTGCGCTGTTCACGAAGGGTGAAGTATTTAGGAAAAGGAGCTTTCTCTATGGGTTCCCACGTGTCCATTACCCAATCCGGAGGGTCAAGTTCTCTGTCATAAGCACATCCACCCGGAGAGTCCTGGAAACATTTTGGTTGCGGATGCCAATTTTTCTCCACCTCTCTCTCAGCTTTCTCAAGAAGTTCCTTAGCGATTCTCAAGTCTTTGATGTTCCTATTGTCTTCGATTTCCTTCCTCACCATCAAAGACTTGTACCTGATATTTTAAACACAATCAATTGTCGATGTAAAGCAAACATTCCAACAATTGCATTTGTAACGCACAAATTTAGAAAAAGAAAACGTGTTTTTTAATTTCAAATCTATTTCGGGACTACGAGTTTTCTGTAATATTATTTATAATTTGTGCCTTATTCTGACGTTTGTTTTAAATTTTTTAATAGAACACATGGTAAAGAAAATATGACAGTGTTGACGATCAACGAGAATAACAACAATACCTGGCTGTCTCAAAGCTTGTGCTTTCCCAGGCCTCTATGTTCCGTACGGCTCTTTTGTAAAGGCTGCACACCCTCTGGGAATGGGTTCGAAGACCGGTCGGGACGGCTTGCATCTTTAAAAGCTACGAAATTTCGAAGCGTGAATTTTTACAACCGATGTTACATAAAAATTTTGCACACAAATCGTGAACCAACTCTGCTCTTCGAGCACAAATAAACGGACGAACGTAGAAGAGAAAAAACAGAGTCGACTGCCACTGGGTGCAGAAGTTTTAATATTTCACCGCGTGAGGTCCTTACGTGCTTGAGCCCGTTTCCGGAAATAATAACGCGACGTTCCGACGAGCGACAGAAAAACCATGGCGTCGCTCCAACGACAAACGCGTCGTGTCGTTTCATTGACGGAGGCCCTTTATTCTTGAGGACGCAGCGGGAATTTCGCGGATTTCAGGTACTTCATAAATTTTCTATCCGCAACAGCCAATCCTAATCCAGGATTTGTTAAATTAACGGAATATTCATCTTTGCCGCGATCCCGAAATGATATTCAATACGAAAACTTGATTTTTTACCTGTTCGCCGAATTCGGAAAATAATATGCAACTAATAAATCACTCAACCTTGAGATTCATTTGTGTTACAGTAAAAGTGTCTGGTTATTATTATTTCAAACATTTGGAATTATTTTCTACAAAAATAATAAATTTATTTTTTAAAGTGAAATGAATTTTGCAAGAGGAATATTTTTTTTGGAGCAGTAAACATTTTTAATGTTTGATTGAGTAACATTGAATTCATTTTAAATAATAATTCTTTTTAAATTTAAAAACAATCGTGTTCTCGTATTGTTTATTCGTTTGTTTTTACTTTTCAGAGCGTTTTTCCATTGAGAAAACAAAATTATCACAATGATGCCAACAATGCCACCAGATTCCCACAAAATTTCATTCAAAATTATTGAAGCTATAAAACAACATCCTGTACTCTACATAAACGATGTTAAAGGAACTTCAATAAAGGTTCAAGAATTTAGACAAAAGGTTTGGAAGAAGATATCAGATGAGCTCACGCTGGATCGTAAGATATTATTTTACTCATAAAATTGAATACATCATTCTTTAAATTATTCATCATAATTTTATTTATAACACAATCGGGTAGTAAATATAAAAAATTTATATTTTTCAACTATCTATCGAATTTTTAATACCATCATCATGATTTTTCAGCTACATGGGTGAGATTAAGGTGGAAAAACTTGAGAGACACTTATTGTCGAATATTAAAATATAAAAATAAAACAGACAAAGGGATACGAAGGAAAAAATGGATATTTGAGGATCATTTGAGTTTTTTGAAATTTCCGTGAGTACAGAATTATTCATAAACTATTTTTTGTTTAAAGTTAAGAACACCTTCAGGAATGTTTAAATGCCCTTTGTAGATATGAGCCAGATTATCAGCCTCAGTGTGTTGAATTGACAGAAGAATACATTCAAGAAATAAACAGCGGAAGTGTCAGTTCTGCAACGCTTTTGGAACAACTGGAAGACAGAGATGATGAGGATTATAGCGAGTATTTAGAAGTTTTAGAAGAAACAACTGCTGACCCTGTACTGGACGATATTGAATTATCTCATGAATATGAGAACCTTGATGAAAATTATACCGATAAAGCGCTAGAGGTGAAAACCAGTCAGCAACAAGAACTAGAGAATTACGTGCAACAGATTCAGTCCAAGTATCGAAAAATTAAGCCAAAGAGAATGAAAGTAGATACACCGGAAGTGCCAACCAGTTACAGTGTTTTAAAAAGTCCAGCTTTTCAAACAACCCTGAACAACACTGGCGCAACCGACTCTACTGTGCAGCCAATCATAATGACCCGCCAAAGTGTCCTGCCTGTCTCAAATACTGCAACGACTCAAAAGATCCCAACAGAGGACCCGAGCAGAATCAGTACAGAACTCTTCTTCAACAGTATGGCTCGAACGGTTAAGCTGTTGCCTCTTCAGGCGCAAGTACAGGTAAAAATGGCTGTTTGTAAAATCGTCACTGAAGCTGAGATGAAGTACTCAAGGAGAATCTCATCAAAAAATACGCAAAGGTTCGTAACTCCGCCTGGTATGATACCAAAACTAATACTAGTCCCGTGTAGTATGATTGACAAAAATGTCAGCAACAATTGATCAAAATTTCTTTTAGTATCATAGGGACGATGTTAGTTATCAATGTAAAAAATGTATTTATAAACTAGTTATGATTCTGTATGTAAAGAATTTTGTATGAAATTTAGCGACAAGCTGGAAGAAAAATTGTATTTAATCAATGATGCTGCTCAAACAATCAGTTTGTGCGGTCTGATTATTAATCAGTAAAAAAATTATCGTTTTATTACACATCGTTACGTTATTCGTTAGGATGCGATGTGGAAACTTTTACAACATTCGGTACTTATTCGTTTTCTCATTACCAGCGTTTTTCTGTCAAAAAATGATTATTCCGTTTTCTAATATTATTTTAATATTTACAGAAATAATAAGAAATACATTATTAATTTTTATAAGAAGAGTTATATAATTTACGTAAATAAAATGCGATATTTTCATACGGTAGTTCTAATTGTTATTAAGTTTGGAAATATATAATGACAATAACCTTTATTCAACGTTTTTTTTAAATACAAGAATTGAGATACTATATACATTTGTTACATGTTTAATCGTGAAGTTTTATTCACGTTTTACTATCAGTATTCGCTGTTGCGATATTTCTTTTATAAACGAACATGCTAATACCGAGAATTTGATATTGATAGGTTTACAGAAATTTTTTTTCGGTATTTCACACAATTTTTTTTTCGTTTCATGTCGATTCGAACTTTTAATAGCCATGGAAGACTCGTTCTTGGCAATTCTACACGTTTCGGAATGTTCATTATCGAGGACAATTTTGTGTGCAAGTTTAATTCCTGAATTACATAGTAACAAAAATGACATACCGATTTCGATGGATACAGAAAAGTTTTTACGAACGATGTAAAAAATGAAACTATATACATATTCAGTGATTACGCGATAATCCGTCGTAGAATCGAATTATTGAGAACACACATCGATACATTTAACTCTTCGTATAGATCCTTGCGGATAAAGAATTTTCGACCTGTCGACTCGACTTAGGATTGAGCCATTTGATTTGCTTCAATTCAAAAGATACAGCTCGGTCGCAAATTACGTCGTTTCGTGCATTTTTATTTACATATTTATATTTAATGACAGCTCTCTTGTCATCATTGGTACAAAAAAGAGGAAAAAGTCGAATCGAGTTCTCTATGAATATTTCAAAAAAAAAAAAGATACAATTTTTATATACCAAATAATATTGATGATTCGAGGAACGATGTTTGGGCTCAATGAAGAATAACTATTGACATATAAAACCAATCAAGAATTGATCTTATACTTTAAATATAATGAGTAAAAAGGAGTAAAGCAGATCTGTTTACCCGAGGAAATACTTTGAAGACAAATTTCAGTCGTCCAGTTTATGGAAAGCCTGGGACGCGTTAATTTCTTTTGTTAGAAAAGAAGACGTGACTCTAGTTTTCAGACTTTCTTAAACAATCCAAACAAATGAATTCGCACACGAGCGACCAACTTGTAAAATAATTTTGAAAATTTTTTTATACGAAATATATTGTATAGTAAAAAGATACTCGGTCGATATATACCACGAGTTTGACTCTTCAATTGATTACGAGTAAATATTGTGTGTATTTAGTATGTACAATTTATAGGAATTGATAATCTCTGTTTCCTTGTCTCGGGGTTATTCACAGCCTCTTATCAATATCGTTTTCGTTCCAGCGGTCCAGTAATCTCGTAAATATTGAGCAGACGCGTGCTCTTCTCACTTATCGTACGAGCGTCACTGTTCGTTCTCGAGATTCCTTAAATTTTCACAAAAATTATCATTGCACCTTCGTTCCTTTTGTCGTTTCATTCTGAAACGGAGCGAGCGAGCGACCTTTCGTTGTTGTCCATCGATTAAGTTAAACAAAGAAATCACATTGATAATCGCTCCTGTTGGCTCCTGATTCAGAGACTAGATACGGTTGAGAATTAGCGAGATTTAGGAGGAGAGAGCGAGACCGAGCCGGGCTAGAACCATTTCCTTTCGGAGTCGTGTCACCTCCCAGAAAATATCGTGCACTGAAACAATATTCGCACCATTTTAGCGTACAGATCAATTATTTCCAATTTTTTTTTTTCATTTCAATATAAAACATTTCATTTGGATCTTTGAAACAAGCTCATTGAATAAAAGTTACATGAATATTTATAATACTTTAGTTTATTCTTTAAAGAAAACAAAAACTCACCCGAACTTTTAACCAGACCACGCTCGACGTATCGCAGATAATTCAGAAAATCACAGACAGCAATTATCTAAGGATAGAGTAAATAGACATGAAACCACAGAGTTTTAAGGAGATTGTAAAATTTTTATTTATTTCGATGATTATCCAGAGGTTTTACTAACCCTATTACGACAGATTTGCGATATGCTGTGCCATTGATTTTCCTGATCCGATAATCTCATGCGATAATGACACTGACGCGGCGCTTCGAGCAGGGCGCACTTTCTGCAAACAAACGTCAACAATAAAACGAACGTACTTTTGTTTTTACGGCCTCAGATATAAAATTCTGCTTTTACTTTTCAGTCGTAAATGAGTCATTTCACAACGACGCTGCGTTTGTCTCGAAAATTATATTTTATAACTAAACGTTATTGAGAGCGTCAGCGACGATGCAAGGCTGCGAGACAATCGTAAAATTTTCATTCACTGATTTTACGTACACCTAAAAAAGTTTCATATCCAATTGTTTGTCGTAATAATTTTAGTGTGGATAAAAAAAAATTGAAGAGTTTTTAATTCAGGAACGCGATTAAGAAGTGAAACTTTGCTGTGGAAATTTTACACACGTCTTAACGCTAATATTATCATTCCGTGATATCTTTCTCAGGTATTTTTTAACAAACATCGCCTTGAATTTCTACCGACATTGGCTCTCTGTTACAAACGTTGCTCAGCTGTTATGACCGATCGTGACGTAATTAGGAAAGATTTATATTTTGCAGTCGGAATTTTAATAATACGTTTCGTCTCCGTTGCACAATAGATCGTGGCTCTACTTGGTGACATATTACCATCAAACATTATTTCATTATTCTCGAGAAATTGAAAATTCCACATATTTCATATCGTCACTTGTGAAAATTCGGATAAAAAAATTTATGAAATTTTTGTATTTTTTCAAAAGATAAAATTCTCATCTGGTTGTCAATGAGTATTGTCTTGATCATAAAGGTACATATTCTCTAAATTTTTTACGACTTTTCGACATGTGGATATACACAAATACGGATATTTGTTATTTTGTTGAAATGACCAAGTATATTTGGTTTATTGTAATTTAATTTACTTTTATCGTTTATTTTGTTAGATTAAATTGACGTTTATTAATGTCAATTCTATAGTAAATAGCTAAATTGCAATGAATCATCGTTTCAACGAGATATCATTCTCAGCGTAGACATATAAATGAATCATTCTACCAAATAATGTCAAGCTCACGGGGTAACCCCCTCCGATTTTTTCAAAACTTTTAGAATACATTCTTTATGTTACAAAAAAATATCCTGTAAATTTTAGCCCTTATTATGCAACCTTTTTGAATTTTCGAAAAAAAAATTTTCGACTTTTTCATCAATTTCTGTGATGTACAAAACTTTTTAATAAAGATTGGAAAAAATAATTATCTGTAGGAGAATTTCTCAGCTTTTCAATGGAAATATTCATTTTTTTTATCATACGCAAAAGAAGACCCTTAAAAATCCAATTAAAGTGAAAAAAACCATTTTTTTCACAGTGTGACCTCTGTTAGCTCAAATTTGATATTTTTTCCTGAAAGCTGAGACTTTGTCCCACGAAATATGTGATTTTCACAATATGCATATTTTTTGTTTTGTCACAATTAATTAAAATATGAATTCTTTATAATTGAAAAACTTTCATTTTTAAACTTTTTTTGGATATTGGTTTAGTTTTGATACAAACATATCATATGCCATCATCCGTCGGCAAGAAACTGCAATGTATGGATACCCTTTACTATTTTTGATTGAGAATATCGTACGTCTAATACATGTTTTTTATTTTGTTAAATAATCTTTATTTGTGATAAAGGTAAAATCAACGCCTGTGAAATTCTTAGTTGCCCAGATATATAAATCATGCGGTGTGAGTATATATTTTTTAATGTCCATTGGTAATGAAGCTCTAGCAGCAGGTCGGAATTAATTATCGACATTATTTGATGGAATGACTCAAATATAATAAATCATAGACTTACTTGGGAAAGGCGAGCTTGTTCTTCTCACTGACGGCTTCGATGAATATGATTCCATCGAGGACAGCCTGGCGAACTTTACCGCCGAGCTCGGAGTTGGGAAAATCGAGCGAGAGATCGATGTCCTCGTTGAAGACCCGAGCGACGAAGGGATCGCTCTTGTCGACGCAGGGATTCGCCTTCCATCTGAGAAATTCGGCGTGAACCCTCGGATCGATCTCGAGTCCAAAATCCCTGGATTCTCGTTCCTTGTCACGTTCGCGATCTCGCTCCCGTTCCTTTTCTCTCTCGCGGTCCCACTCACGATCCGCCGGCGAGTGCGAGTCCCCGGGGAGCGAAGTCCTCGGCTCTTTGACCGGTGATTCCGGGGGGGAATTTTCTCGGCCGTACTTGAGATTGAAGTGCGACGGCGAGCGTCGATGCTTCTTCGCGAAAAGTCCCTGTTGGCCCTCGTCCGAGTTCGACGAACGGCATCTCGTGTCGATCTGGGGATGCAGGTGAGGATTCGGACGGGCCGGCGTCGAGGTCAACACCAGAGTCTTCAACGCCGCCACTTCCGCCGCCAATACTTCGGCCTTCATTCTGCTCTCCTCCAAAAGTCTTTCCGCGGTCGCCTGGCGCGTGTTTGCTGCCCTGACCATGTTGTGCGCTTCCTAAAAATTCAACCAGTCTAATTAACACATTTTTATGGAAAATAGGAAAAATAATATGAAATAAATGCTATAATTTGCATATTTTTCGATTTTTTACTTGAGATCATAAGGCGATCGTTACGTTCGTTTGATTATTGTTTATAAATAATAATCGATAATTATTAAACATGTTCATTACAATAGTTTTTCATCATAATGATTGTGTGAATAATTGAACAATAAATATTTTAAACTTGAGTATTGGAATAGGCGAATGCGTGTCACGAGTGTGAAAATTGTGAAAAAAGCTTGGTACTAAAAATTGATTTTTTAGTACATATTCGAGAATTTTTTATAAGAAACAATGTTTAATGTGAATACTTTGAATTTTTTTGATCATTTGGTGAATAATTTTCTAATTTTCAAAAAAATCTTTGAGGATTTATCCAAAATCGAAAACGATAAAGAGTTTTTGAACATATTACATATACTATTAAATGACACATTCAAAACGTCGTGTAAAAATTTCACACTAAATAAATTCTATGGAAATCACCGACGTGTAAAGATACATATAAAACATCGTACAATTTTTTCAACGTGTTTAGGAAGCTCATTGTCTTAAAAAAAACTCTGCATTAATCTTACGTGGTGGGGAAATTTAAAGCTCATGCTCATTTATAGATGATATGAACTCATGAAACATAATAATGGGATAAAACTGTTGTAAGGATACAAAAAAAAGTAGTAAGTAGAAAAGTGTGAACAAAAGGATAGTAATGTAGTTCGTTTGAATAATAATGAAGAAAAATCATAAATTTAAAGTAAAAGTAGATAGAAAAGTGGAAAGTACTTGAAAAAGGCTGGCAGTGAGTTCCTCGACTTCCTGCTCGACGTCCTGCCGGAAGCGCGAGAGTCTGAGGACCTCCTCGTCCTTGAGTTTGAGCTCGTCGTGAGCCTTTTTCAGTTCCTCCTGTAATTTTGCGATCGCGTGCTCCTTGACCTCGGCGACCGTTTTTTCCCAAAGGAGAGTCGTCGGCGAGGGTATTTCCTCTTTTTCACCATCGTTGTTCCTTCCATTTTCGTCACCGCTCTTCGATTCTGTCCGGATTTCCGTCGTTTCGCCGTTGGCGGAAGTCTCTCGTCCCTGCTCCCGAGATTCTTGGGCTTCCGGACCGTTTCGCGGCTCGCCGGGCGAAGCCTCGAACGCCTCGCCTTTCCGGGACGTCTCTCTTTCCAGCCTGAGCTCCAGCGGCCTCGTGCTCGAATACTCGCTTATTCCAGTCTCTCGGCCTGCCAACTTCGACTCGTTGCATCGCGATTCGAAGGGCTTCCCGTTCTCAACTATTATCGTCCCTCGAAGCCTCGAAGACGACAATTTTTCGTTGTACGCGAAACGTCCGGCTATCTCCGTCGAACTGAAATTTCGTTTACAATTTTTTTTTATCTTCAAGCCCAACGACCAAAATAAACGCCATGTATCACGTTTTTTCAAATTGAAACAACAAAAGTTAGCTCTCTTTATCAGCTCTTTAATCAAAAAAAAGAATGATGATAAAAACTCTGAATACAAATTGGTGGAGTTTTTCGTAAATTTCTACTCCATACATACATTTAAGAAAATAGTAAAAAAGTTCGTGTACGTTTTGGGACTTTATACTGCTCTAAATATTAGTTGGTTTTGGGATCACTAAGATATCGGGCAATAATATTTGAATTTGAAACGAAGTTTATGAGAGATAGCGAAAATTTTTGATTTTTATTGAATTATATCTCAATTTTCAGAAAGCAAATGATATTACAATTTAGACACAAGACAAGTAACAGTAATCTTATCATTAATTACACCAAATTTCATTACAAAATCTCGGATAGTCGAAAATCATCGGACCACACCGTAAGAACAAAATATCAAAAATTAGAAATAAGAATTCTTTTATATTATTTTTTTTTTTTCATTTTGATTATGGACTACCATGGCATAAACGACAAAAGCAAATCTGCCAGTAAAATAAATCTTTTCTATATTTATCCTATAATTTATCCTTGGCTCGGCCTAAATTTAATTCGACTGACCGGTCGGGGGAGAATTTGGCGTCGTCCTCGTCGAAGAGGCTCGTCGGCTCTTCGTCCTGGTCCTTGCACGCGTAACCGAATAGGTCGGTAGCTGCTCGGGCGAGATCGGATTTCATGATCGGGTGCGGCGGGTGCATCGACGTGCCAGCGCAGTCGGCCTCGTCCGCGTACAGCTCGTCCTCGTCCGTCGTGTACTCCTCGTCCCCCGTCGTCCCGGTGCTCCCGGCTCTGCGGTGCTTTGTCGTCAGAGGACGATACGCGTACTCGCTCCCGCCCGTCACCGAGTCGCTCGAGTCCATCGAATTCGGTTGCTGCTGTTCCACCGCCTTCATCTCTCTCGTTTTTTCTTACTCAAACTATCTATCAGTATCTGCAAACAAAAAATCAAAAGATTTTTCAGACTTTGCTCTTCCTCGTCATCGTTTTTCTTTTTTTTTTCTTCAAAATTTATGAGAATTCTGGAGTTATCGTCTCATTCAAATGTTTTCTTTTTTGTATACGGAAAGAATCTTGCACGTAAAATTTATCAGTTTTTGCAGTAATGAGGTAACAATTTGAAAAAAATTTTTTACATTTTACTCCACTGAGAACAAAATTAAGCTGAAGTGACCAAATTTAATTTGTCATTTTTAGTTGTTTCAATCGAAACAGATTTGAAATAAATAAACATCAATTTTACCTTGCAAAAAGAATGATATAAAAATAACTTAATTATGATTAATCAAATATATTTAGTAATTTTAACAACTTTTTTTTCTTTGATCTGAAAAATCGATGTCGATGGCTCATTGACGACACAACCATGAAAAAAACTATCTACAGTTTAAACCAAAAAAAGTACAATTTGTTGATAAAATATATTTTTATTATTATTGTTTTTCAATGCATATGTAGATCTATGGCACATGTCAATTTTTCTACAAGCGAAAGCATAAAATGACTGCATGGTTTCTGAAAAAGCAAAGCAAATTCCAAAAGATCATCTTAGAACACTAGAATTTTTATGCTCGAATTTTTCTCTGTGATACACAAGAAAAATTTTTATAGCAATCGTATACAAGGAATGATGCTCGTGTATACGACACTCGAAATTTTACTGTATATGAAACATCAGTAATAATTCTAACATTCGTAAGCAAAAACCGGTACTCTTATATAGAAACGATCGAAATTTTATTACAAAATTTTACTACCACGAGCAACGCAGCTGCTGCAATAAATATAAAAACTGTACTATGACGCTCAGTGAACATTAATGTAAAAAATATATTTTCGGCTCACCGAACTGTAAAATTCTATTCATTTTAGATGGATAGGATAAAATGGTCAAAGCGATTTGTTTTTCGAAATAAATTCTCTCCCAGTGCATTGATAACTTTGTGCGACACTTTTGTAAATATTAAAAAACTTAAAAAATATTTGTTTCGGGTAAAAAATAAGAAGCTGTTAACAATAATCCGCAGCAAGGAAAATATCATAAGCAAAAAAAAATATAAAAAATATTAATTGTTATTAATATAATGAAGAACACAATAATGATTTTCGTTTAATATTAAATTTGAAAAAAAAACTTGAGTTGTTTGAAAAATAGAATTTTTTTAAGGATAATATTGGATATGTAAATACAATATGAATTTTAAAATGTATGTATAACAACATTTTATTATTCATAGTTAAGAATATGTCAATCACATTTATGATTTTTTGGGAAAATAAAATTTGGAAAAATACGGGAAAGAAGGCAACACGTTTTATTCAAAAATACATTGAACCGTGACAAATGCTTTGGTCAAGTCGAACGAACGCCCACGTCTATGATTCTTTTTCGTGATTCATCGAAACAGCAGTCCAACAAGTTCAAGTTGACGCATGACGTCTATTCAAAGTCTGTTCCTTCTTAAAAACAGCGTAAATGTGAATATATTTCTCGAGTTCACACGGCATTTTTCAAGCATTCTAAACATTTTTCTATCTATCGATTTATCTATGTTTTCAAACAAACAATTTTCAGAACTGCTATATATTTAATGAAAAATCCTCAAAATTTCCTGTTTACTGTTTTTGTAATAATAGTTTTGGCAATTTTTAAAAATTCTATTGTGGAACGTAGTCATTCAATTTTTAATTTCTAATATTAATTTCTTTATGAATCCATGGCATCTAAATAATAGCGATCAAAATGTTATTATATCTCATAAAACAAATTCCAATGTTTCCAATATTTCTATATATTCGAATAATGGAGAAAAACGATCAGTATCGCTAAATGTTGTACAAACAATCCTTAAAATTTCAAATTGCAATAAAAATATAATACGTGTGAATTATAGTATGAATTTTTCTGCAAATTTTAAAGAATTTGCATTGAAAAACGTTTTTACACAGCAATGCTAATAACTTCAAACGATGCAAAAAATGCAGTAACTCTACATTTAAAATTCGCTTCATAGTAGAAGAATTTTTAACAGATTTTCAAGAATTTCCATTAAAAGACGTTTTTACACTTGAATAAACTATCTCAAATGATGCAAAATAAAAATGTGGACGCTAGACATTATCGAAGAAGAAGTTCTTACTGGTAAAATGGGTCAGCTGTGAAATAATCGGCGGAGTTGATTCTCGGCGCGTTTAACGATATTTCAAATGATAATCTGCTTATATCATGCCCCTTTATTCTCAGCAACTCAGACGAGCACGAGTGCCGGGTCAGAGAGCACGTACGAAGATACTCGAGACGAGCAGACTCGGAGTTTTCTTCGTCAGAGTCTCAGTAAAAATTCTTCGCACGCGAGATGAAAAAAAGCGAGAGTGTTCGTCGCCGCGCAACGGCGCTCTGGACACGAAGGCTCGTTGACGAGAAATAAAAGCGAGCTTTGAAGAAGAGGCGACTGGAGATGCGAGCTCCACCGATCTCACCAGATCCTCCGGATTAATCCGGTATTCCAAAAGCCACCATCATCCGACCAAACGAGCGCCTTAACAAATGTCCGTTTAATCTCATAATCGCGTTCGTACACTCGAGCTCTCGTCCCACATACGTCTCCACGATTGCTCACTTTCAGATTATTCGACAATTTACATTCATTTAACGAATCAACGAATATTATTCTTTTTTCTCTCGTACTAATTGATAAAATTTAATTAAATATCTGGGTAAAATTGATATAAAGTCGAAAATTGCGTTCAAAATATATTTATAAACAAATATGAAAATGTTCATTTAAATTGAGATGGAAATTACAGAGTATTTTAAGGTTTAATGGACGTCAACGTCCCTTTGAGGAAATTCGATCACTAAGGTTAATCCGACTGTAAGATAAATATGTTGGTTTAATTATTTTTTTAATTTTATTCAAATTGATTGTGTCGTTTTTTTCATTTTAAAAAAACTCTTAATTTCGAGATATTTTTGTAGGTTATACACGCACGCTTTAGGAATCTTGTATAAGGGTGAAGTTTTTCATTGTAAATATTTCTTATGACATTGCTATACATGATTTTAATATTATTGATGGACAACTATTCGTTTTTTCACAGAAAATATATATTTTTCCAAAAGTTTAATATTTGCAAGAATTTCCTGCAAAATTATAAACGTGCACTGCATATAGACATACTTTTGAAAGTTTATTGACGTTCCTCATACCGAATGGAATTTAAAAATATCTTCGACAAGTGCAAAGTTTTTGACTTGTAAATTTATTCAAAATACATTTTTTATTGATGGCTTTGGCTGCGATGAATCCTCGAGTGAAATCGGACGAGCACGAAGAGTTTCGAAAGCTCTTTTTGTGCTCGAAGATTTGTTATGATTATGATTTATCGCGACAAAGTCGTCGCTCGGGTATTGAAGAAGCTGACGATCGGCGCGCACGCCTCCGCCTCCAATTATAACGTTACATCGTCACGTACGAATTGAACAACTGCATCTAATTGGTCCATATTCAATTCTCCAGAGACCTTCGTCGGCGCGAGTCTTTCCTCGGCGAGAAAAATTACGAGCCAGAAGAAAGAGACAGGATTCTTTTCGGATCGACGTTTACGTAATCCCGAAGCAAAAGCTGCATCAAATCGAGGAAAATCGAGCACAATCGTTGTTCTCTTTACGTAATCTCGCGCCAACTCTTCCCGTCCTCCAATCAACGAAAAATTTCTTATTTCCGACCATTTCGCACTTCAGATATCAAAACATATACATATACATATAGAAAAAAACATTTTAGAAATATTTTAAAACTTTTTTAAGGAATTCATTTTCAATTATTTTTTTTACAGCGTTCATTTTTCAAGAATATTTGTCCCTGATATCAAGCCCACTGGTAGAGCGGGTTAAAATAAGATGGTTTATTTTCGAACCAAATTTCTATTTTTGCCTGAGAGCAATTCGCGTTGAATAACACTTGGATCGTGATCAAAGACGAATTCCCTCTTACGAATTATTTCGTATCACATTTATTTCGCATACGAACATCCTTTACATATTTTTAAAACAAATTTTCTATTTTTTATCTTGATTCTTGAAACACTGACTCCGAAGACGAAGCAACACAGCTTAACGGCTGGTTAGTCCATTGCCAAGAATCGTGGGAAATGTGCGACGAAGCAAGTCGCGCCCATTCGTGGCCTCCATTTCAAAGCACGCATATATTCTTCGTCTCGCATTATTATCTTGGGAAAATCGTAAATTGTTCACCTCCATCCGGGAGTTTCCCTTACTCCAAAAGAATACAAAATTATCTTCCCCATACGAAGAGAAATCACACTCTGCTTTTTCCCTGATTTTTCGATAAAAATTAGAAAATGGCATTGTTCCTTGCAAAGATTTACGATGTCTCCAAAATCAAAAGAAAATTTCTCACGTTTTGGTACTATTCTTATTTTTTTTTGCTATTTTATCGAATTCCTACATGGCATATAATTTTTTGATAAAATTAGAAAAAGGTATTGTTCTTTGTAAGGATTTATGACGACTCTAAAATTAAAAGAAAATTTTCTCACGTTTTGATATTATTCTTATTTTTGTTGCTACTTTATCGAATTCCTACATGGCATAATTTTTCGATAAGAAATTAAAAAATGGCATTGTTCCTTGCTGGGAGATATAACCTTTCCTAAGCTGAGAGAAAATTTCTCACGTTTTGATACATATTATTCTAATTTTTGTCACCATTTAAAGTTTAATAAATTAAAGAAAATATAAAAATATAAAAAGCAAAATATGTTATTTGTGTAGATTTATTACTTTTTTAAAATTAAAAAGCAAATTTGTAATATTATGTATAACTATTCTTATTCTGTTAGTGTACAAACGAATAATCCCTATACATGAGATAATAAGTTTTCAAAAAAAAAAATTAGAAAGTAGAATTTTTATTTACTTAGATTTATAACGTATGCGAAATTCGTTGAAAACAAAAATTCTCACATATATTTATTAATTCATTGGATTTACGAGCCCAGTATTAGACATTTTTTTATAAAATAGCATTAAAACAATTATGTAAACTCTTGAAAAAATCGTGCACAATTATACAGTATACAATTTTTTCAATAATACTAATTTATAGATAAAGTCATTATTTCTTTTAAAAAATCATATAACGTTTTTAAAACTTTCCAATCGAATATAATTCTCACGAAAAATCCTTTCCATTTCATCAAATTAATACTTGATAATAAAAATTCTTATGAAGAATCGTAGAACGGCGTCTCCAAAACTACGTCTCAAAAAAAATTCTCACGCGTGAAATGTATTTTTATTTAATCGAACTCGCGTACCAGGAAAAACTGAAAAATTCTTTTTCCTTGTGTGGAAACTTGTATGTTATCAAATCTCGGAATGCACATTCCAATTCAGGTTTTTTTTTTCTCCAGCGTTAAAGAGCGGTCGATTTGTTCACCGCACGGTAATTTCTCCCCCATTTCCATTTTTTTCTCCCTCTTGGAACGTTCGCCGCGTCCCCTCAGCGAGGGAACGACTTTTTCCCTTTTTTACTTATCTCATCGTGTGTTCTCGCCGAGCGAGAAAAGCATCGCGAGAGGCTGTAACGTGCGAGCGTTTGTGGGAACGTAATCGAGTTTTCCACGATCGCGCGATACGAGAAAACCGGAGAGGACGCCCTGGCAAAATTGGAACACGTTCGCTACAAAGTGGTCAAAACCTTTAAAACTCGATCGCTTCCCGCAATCTCCGGAATTTCACCCTGTGGTTACGATCTCGATGAAATTTTCATAAGAACGAGATTATTCCGGTATTACGGACTACTGAAAAATGTTATTTATATATATTAAATATCGAAATTATTAACAAAAAAAAAGAAAAATTTCTATTTTCGAATATTAAAATTATTATCTATATTATAAATTATTGAAAATTTTTAAACCGATCGCTATTCGCGCCTTCTTCGATGTGGTTACGATCTCGATTAAATTTTCAGCATAATAATATAAGCACAAAATTATTCTTGTATAATGCATTGCTAAATATATTGTTTAAATATAAAATATTGAATTTATTACCGAAAAAGTATTTTTTTAATGCAGTTCATATTACATCATCGAAAATTGTAAATTCGATAGCTGTCCGCAACCTCCGGAATTTAACCCCGCGGTTACGATCTCGAGTAAATTTCCAACACAGGATTAAATTATTATTATTCCGGTATTATACACTGCTCAAAAATAGATTTAAAGAAATGTTAAATATTTGAGAATAAACATGGTAAATTTCTTGCTTTCGTATAATAAGTAAAACATGACAAACATTTCACTGAAAATATTGAATAAATATTAAATTTAAGAAGAATGATGAATTTCTTATTTTGAATTTGAATAGTACAATTATCGAAAGTTTTAAAACCGATTGCTTTTATACCATTTACCTTTTTGTGATAACATTTTCTCGCTGAAATTCGTACAAGATTGAAATCATTTTCATATTTTGGACATTACAAAAAAAATTTTTTTAAATGAAACTACTAAAAAATAACATTTAATATTCTAAAAAATGCAGGATTACTTTATTCGATTCGCACTTTATTCGATTCGATGTTTTTTAAAATATTTTTTTATTTAATATTCAATTTATTTAATTGATTTTCTTTTTAATTGATCATTTAGTTGTTGGGAAACTTTGCAAGCAAAAAAAAGAGATAATTTTGCTTAATGTTCGAAGATGGAAGTTTTTGCGATGCGGAATTGATTGAGAAACTTTTGAATGAAAGTTTTTAAATCCGAGGACGCGAGAAACGAGTTAACGTTGATTTCAGCCTCGTCACGGTCAAGGAAAACCTCGTCCAGATTTATGCTAATTATTCATTCTCATTCCTTTTTTTTACGAGTTAACGGTGCACGAGGGATCCTCCGTAACTTCTGTGCTCGTAAAAACTTTGCGAAATAATTTGTAATACTCATCTCCGCGTAAACGAAAGAAAAACTCTTGCTCTCCGTACAGAAGTACGCACTCGCAACTTTTTTTCATTTTTTTTCCGACGTTATTATTTTTATACAATTTTTGTTTTCTTTTTCGCAAATTCTCGTTGCAATTATCACGTGCACTGTACAAATTGACAGTTTTTTTACGCATATTAAACTTGGTATTCCAAATTAGTATACCAAAATTATAGCGCGAAATAATCATTTTAGCGACTATATCGAAGACTTAAGACAGTAAAGATTGGTCTTTGAGAAATCATTAATAAGTAATTGGTCTTTAATAAAAAAATTTATAATAATAATTTAAGATACAAAAATTCATCATGTTAATTATTTTATCTCGAAGTCGCATGATCTAATTTAAAAAAATTAAGGTAGTTCTTTAGATTCACTCGATTTGATTTAAAAAATATGCAAATTATACATTATTTTTATTTGAAAATAATGCTATTGATTTTATAATAATTTCTAATGTATCCAATTCGTGAGTGTTCCTTTATTTATAAAATATTGAGGAAAAAAATTGAAAGAATAATGAATCATCAATGGCTCGAGAGTTTTCCTCAAGACAATTTTAACTATTTTCGTCATAAAAGTGACAATATTTTTTAATGAACTCTCGGTAAAGTGGAAATTTTAGTTTTTTTTTACGACTTTTATTTTTCTTCTACAAAATTTTTTATAAAGTTGTGTTTATTGAAATTTTATACTACAGCCTCATCATAAGAGTGTGTATTATAACTTACAAGTAGGTTAATCAAACATTCGTCTACAATAAATATAGACTATACTTCAATATTTTCTCAAGCATCGTGAAAAAATTCTACGATCTCGAATAAAGCATCAAAAATCTAAAGAACTCCCTATACATAAAAAAAAATGAACAAAACCAAGCAAACAAGAACCCGAAAAACGTAGTTTTCGAGCACACTTCAAAAACCCACATTTTCCACTCTCGAGCCTGTGGAAAACAATAAAACTTGTTTTCGCAAATTGAAACAAAAATAGAAACTGATGCGAGTGTGGAAGACCACGAAAAAAAGATCGGAGGACGCGACCGAGCAGGATATCAGAGATGTCGAAATTCCGAGGATCTTTGGAGGCAAAAGTTTTGGAAAACAATCGCCAGGAGCGTCTCCGTTATCCCTGCGTGATCTCAATGGGATACGAGAGAGAGAATTGTTCGGCTCTTCGGAGAGATAATGGGCGACCATCTGGCCAGTTTCGAAATAGTGCTAGTATATACAATAACGCGAGATATACGATAATAACAATGATAGAGCCGTGTCGGAGGCACTTGCACGAGGCTCGCTCGTTATCGTCATCTCCGGTTGTACGCGCGGTACCATTCTGTACCGAGGGCGTTGTATACGAGAGAGACTTTCAGTCGTCGAGCACACCGACCGGTCGCTCGTGCACACTTATATATCGACATTTAGTCTATATATGTGTGTATATATAATTATATATATATATACAAATTGTATGTGTGTGGATGCATAGGTATAGAGGCGCAGGCAGTGTAATTGCCAAGGATGCGAACGACTGTCAGCGACGAAGAGGCCGCGCTGATGCGAGTGCTCGTGCACCCACACGGGGAAAAACGCGCACGGGACGCACGTGAATAAGATTGATATAGGATGAGATCTCGCGAGCTCTCTTCGGGACGGGAAATTCGACGGGAGCGAACACGCAACGTACTCTTCGAGGATTAAAAATATATCAATTATTGTTTGATTTATGTATAATTAAATTTTGGTCTGTTAATTTGGCAAAAATTGCGTAAATAAATATCGTGTGTGGACTAGATTTTTTCAACTCAATATATTTTCAATTTAATCCGTTCTCAATGAGGAAGCCCGAGACTGCGAATGAAAATTGGAGGTAGTTCTGTATGTCGTTGTAGTTTTAAATTCATGAGATTTGTTTTTTAAAATTTCAGGTAAATGTAATCAACGCCCTCTCGGCAAAAATTGAGGTGTAAGTCACTGAATAATTTATTGAGTAATTAATCATCGAAAATTGCTCGTTTTATCAAGGTATTTATACGATGATACGACAATATTTCCCCTCACTATATATGAAATTAAATTTAGGTTAAATCGTGAATATATATCTATGTTAATTTTTCTTTTAATTTAAATTCTTGATATAGACGTTCTTATTAAGACGAACGAATTGAAAGAGTAAATCGAAGAAAATAGGAAAGCAATTTCATAAAAATATTGTACTGAAAAGCATAATTAAACTATTTGATAAATAATAATGAAAAGGAGATGAATACAAAGTATGAAGAAAAAAAGTCAAGAAATTTAATTGATACCGCGAGAAGTAGGACAAAAAATATGATGAAAAAAGAGTACCATATAGAAGATGTGAAGAACTAGAAAACGATTCATGAAAAATACAATAATAAAAAAGCACTAAGAACAAATCGTCGAACAAAACTCGAATATAACGAACGAATCTAAAATGAAAAAAAAAATCGATACGTGGACAAAAGAAAGATAAAGAACACGAAGATGATGAATGAAAGCGATGTTAAGTGAATTTGAAAAAACAAGAAAAAAAATGACGAGTCGTTAAAAAAATGACAGCACTGCAATAAAAAAAAGTGAAAAGAAAAAAATGAAGAGAAATGAAACGTGTAGACAAAACAAATATGAAGACAAGCAAATAGATATAAGAATGGTACAATTATATAGAATAAAGAAGATGAATAAGAGAAAGAGAATATTTGAGTCCTTGATGCGTAAGAGGCTGATTCGCCGAGAGCCTCTCGCACGGTCAACCAAACACAACGATGTACACGTTCTGGATCCACGAGCGTGTGCGTGCATCCGTGTAAAAACGAGAATTGCGTCACGGTTTAAATAACTATCGCGGCATGAGCGAATGGCCTGGGATAAGGTGAATTTTGTGCCCGGAGTCCGTGAGAGTCGGCGATTGGTACAGCCGGACGCGCAATGTTGTTTCTCTGCTTTTTCGATTGATCTTTATTATAAACGCACACGCACCGAGTTCGTATTTTGTTTTTCGCGATATCAACTCGACCCAGCCGGGCGCGCACCTGTGATTCATTTATTTCTCTCTCTCTCTCTCTCTTTCTCTTTCTTCGTCGTTACGCTTTTCTTCTCAACAATCCTTACCACCTCGTTTTGTCTTCGCACAGCTGTTCAATCAACTTCGAGAAATATACGAAATTAGTCTCTAGCGTGAATGCTACTTTTTCAACGTTATTTATTACTTTTTAATTGGGCTCTCTCAATTTTTCGAAAATTTGGGTCACGCGGTTTCCAGCCTGAAATAAAATTGTAAAATGCTTCTTGTTTTCTGAATAACAGGGTTGTGCGAATTGACAAAAAAATTTTGAAGCTTTTTACAAACCTTGAATAAAGAACGAACATATTTTTCAGAAAAAAGACTTGTTTTTTTAATGATTTGGAGATACGGGAAAACCTGAATATTATAAGTTTACGCGGAAATTTCGAAAAATATGCTGTTTTTCGAGTTTGATATATCACACAGTAATGAGAAATTATTGAAAATTGTACAACTAAATAACACGAACAGCTTCGGAAACTTTCAGCTCTGAAAGTTCGGTTTAGAGGAAATTCAAAAGTTTTAACAGCTCCACTTTCGAAACTGTAAAAATTACGGGATTTATACTCTCGACTGTTTGAAATGAACATTATTGCTGCACTGTGAGAAAAGTATGATGAATAAAAGAGTAACAATTATAATCATCATTATAGAGCTAAATATATTTTACTTACATTAGATTTTGTCCCAATTATAATTTGTTTTTCTATAAAAATATATATCTAATTCTAAAATAATTAGTATAATTTTTCCTTTATGATGAAAGGTATATACTATCGTGATGACTCAGTGTTCAATTCGGTTTCTTTTACTGAATTTGACGAGCCTGTTCAGAGTTGTAACGAGTGTTTTCATACAATTGGTAAAAAATACGAATCATGATTCAATCTCTTTTTAAATCGTCTATTCCAATAAAATTACTATAAAATACGTGCTTTTTACTGACTATATTTAACTGTATTTATTTATATAAATATTCCAAGTCATTGATAAAAATTTTTAGTAAATGAAATATTTATTTTTTAATAAGACTTGGACAAATTAATATTTCGTTGAAAGTTGTTGTCAATTATATATAAGATTATAAACATGGATTTTTTACTTAAATTATAAAGATATTTTTTAAATTATCTCGACGACGTACATTTTTAATGACTCCATGTGTGAATCGTTGATTATTAATTAAAATGTCGACCAAAACTTTTCTGTCTAATCGTCTATTATTTTGAAAGTCCAATTAAAAAATATGACGAGGATCCTCATATCCAAATTAAATTACTCATTTAAATGGTCGATGACCTATACTAATTTTTTTTCTTGGTCTACAGTGTCATCAATTCTACAACAAATACTTTTTAACAGTTTTATACAGTAATTCTTACAACAGCATTTTTATCTTGAAATCTCTGCTATTTATTTTGTCATCGATCTGTAAAAACACCCTTATGGTAGGAGTCCTATATGACTGGCTTCAAAAAAATGTGTCTGTGTCCAAACTAAATATAAAATAATAATTCGAAATTGTTTGGACCTTGATTTCTTAAAAATTGTCACAAATCCTCTTTAGCATTACATTCAACTGTATGCAAAATTTGAAGAGGCTTAACCATGTATTAGTGATTGTTTTGCACAGCTCAAATCTGGATTCCTCGATGGTAAAGCTTTCAAAAATTTTCCACACATTTTAACATGAAATAAAAGCGAACTGTCGAAATATTTAACAAATTCCTGTATATAGTCCTCTCAAATTTTCAATACAGCTCAAATCTGGATTCCTCGATGGTAAAGCTTTCAAAAATTTTCCTCACATTTTAACATGACATAAAAGCGAACTGTCGAAATATTAAACAAATTCCTGTATAATCCTCTCAAATTTTCAATACTTGACCTCTTTGACAATTCGCCAACAAATTGAGATTCTTATCATACGTAAAAAAATGATTTTTACGTAATTCCATCGAAACGCGCGTTACACAAACACAGAGACGATTGAAAAAAAAAAGTAGAAAATGACGAGGAAGTCTTCTTCGGAGGGAATTCGGTGGACGTTGCACACGTGTTGCATAATCGTTTGTTATAGCTGATGTAGTCCCCATAACTTGGGTTATTAGTCCAGGCATATCCCGACCACGATTTCCCACTGTCAGCGCAATTTTATCTCACTCTCCGCACTCCGCAATTCACATCCGTGTTTTCTTTGTACATTGTAATAGCGTTCGCGTTTGATTGCGCGTGTACGTGCGACCGGGGCTCTATAGACCGGTGAATAGAACGTAGATAACTCCATCTCGGTTTCTCCCAAAGCCCCGCGCGCTCTCTCGCTAATTCTCTATTTATCTGGCAGCGCTCCATCTCTGCGTTGCTCAACTCCCAACCCGGAGTACTTTGCACGTGCAAGCACCGAATTTGCACGGCATTCGTACATACGTTCGTTTTCCGACACGGGCGATTCCGGGTAAAAAGGATTCCGTCACAATTTACCTTTTCACTTTGCACCAATTTTTTTTTCTTTTTTCTTTCTCGTATAACAACGCGCTCTTTATTCTTGCATTAATCACAATATTTCTTCCGTGAAAACTCTTTTTTCCGCCTGAATGGACTTACGAAGAGCGTCCATAGCCAATTGCGCAGAATTTTTTGCCAACGGTCCTGGCTCTAAAACGAAGTGCGCATAAAGGGACTTTTGGCCACTGCGAGCTTTCCCAGAGTGCCCTCTCTAACGGTCAAAACTGTTTTTTTTTTCATCTTGAAAATGTGCAGATGGCTTCAAATTTTTTCGGATAGAACGTTGCTTGCCAAAAATTCTATAGACTATACAAAGGCGATTAACATTTTGGGTAATTAAAAAAACACTGTTTTAAAAAACATGTTTACATCTTTGAGTTAAAAAATATGTTTGAAATATTTTTAAATGTTTTTAAACACGCATTGTAAACATGTTTATAATATTACTTTTTAAATATGTTTACAAACATGTTTTCAAATTGTTTTTAAACATGATTATTAAAAAAGTGAATCGCAAAAATTGCAATATTTACGTCTAAAAATCATTTTGTGTACTTCATTTTACAACCAAAAACAGTACAAATATAACACAAACAAAAAGGTCAATTTACAATACGTATTGTATTATAAATTCATCTCAATTATTTTTAATCATGAACAGTATAAAAATAAAAAGTGACACTCCAACCAAAAGTAAACGATCCGAAGATTGCATAAATAAAAACGAAAAGAAGGAAACGTTTGCGAGTTTCTGGACGACGCTGTATGGAATAAATTCGATAGCGAATAATTTCGAATAGCGAGCGGAGTCAGCGGAATGTTTGAACGTGCCGTTGAAACCCGTTACACAAAGAGCCATGAATACAGATTGACGATGGAAAGAGAAGGAGGCGCGGGATCGTTGCACATACGGGCAATCGTACTCCGACTCGTCTCGCTCATCCATACGTGTTTATATTTTAGAACACTGTAGCTTATATTTAATGAATAGTTAGACTCCATTATTCCCATACACGTCGTTATGCAGGACTGCTTGCACAAATAATAGTTTCGTAAACACGATTTCAAACGTGTGTTTCCAAAACATACCACAAACTACAAAAAAAGCAATAAAATTATTTAAAAGATAAAGAAAAAAATTCAGGAAAAATATGAAAAATACTATCTTTTAATTTAATGAATTAAAAATTACTTAAATAAAATATATACGTGCGTATACTTATATATATCATGATCATAAGATTTGAAAATGATTGAGTGAAGTTTTATGGTAACGTTTTATTGAAATAATTATACGACATTACAGTCCTCTTTTGCTGCTGTTCGGATTTGTTTTTTTTTTCATTCTTTCGTTTCCCGCCCAGTCATTACTCCGGCTCACTCCCTTTGCCTTTCTTTTTTTTCGCGATTTTTCACCTCCAGCCATTGTTTGACTTTCGCAGATTGCGTCGATACTTCGAACCGGATCCTGTCGCTTCGGGCTCAACGAAACACACTCCGTTCCATTCATCGCTATCTCGCCGAAGTATCGGGCACTGTCAGTCGTTCGGCGCTCAAACACGTGCTATCGATTTTCCGAAAATGGCGAGAATAAAATTTTATTTTCCGTATCTAGACTTTTGCTTTGCAAATATTGATTTGCTCACGATAATTTGAGATTGAGTTCAAGACAAATATTTTTTTTAAATATGTGAATCGGATAAATTTTTGGAATGTTGCTTTTAAGTATGTATCAATTAAATTTCATTTTACAAAGTTCGACAGAATTTAAAATTTGTTATAAAAGCTGCTGGAACTTAATAGATCGCTTCTTTTTTGTATTTCTTAATTTGGATATTTTTTTCGTTTATTTGTTTTTAATATGAATTTGAATTTGTAAGATAATTGTGATTTTTTTACATTCGTAGTATGTAGTATACAATTTTTACAGATCATAATTTTAAAATGTTCCAGTACAATTTTTCTTGCTTGGTTCTTTAATAATTAAAATTATCAATTTTTCCGTATACAAATAAACAATAATATAAAATTCTAGTAATTATTTTATAACCCGAATTATTATAACGTTTCGCGCAAATTTTTCTAAATAAAAATGATTATACAAAAATGTAATTTAATGATTCTACCTCCAGTTTGTCCGTAAAAAAAAGGAAATTTCAAATCTAAATTAGAATTTCACAAGACTCTCTGTGGCCACTCGATAGATCGAATCTTTTTCCTTCTACACATATACATAATCTTAAGACTCTAAATATAAAAAATAAATTGTTTTTAAAACTTTTCACACACGCTTAATTCTTGAACTCGACCTTTCGTATAATTGTTTTAAAGCAAAGATATTATTTTTTTCATAAAATTCTTGGTGAAAATCGAGACATGAATTATGAATTTTATGCCAAAGGAAAGAAATGCATCCCACTTTTAATCTTCGACCGTTGAAAATTCATATCTCGTGGAAAAGTGTAATATCGACGTCAACTTCCATCGAGTATGTTGGTGAGTGTGTAATAAGCCGTTTTATCGAGCACGGATTCACAGATCGGGTTTGTGTTGGAAAGACGTGCATCGCCGTCCGTTTCGAAACGAGAGCAGGGCCACGCGAGAAGCCCTCGAGTTCACGACTCGACATTTCTCGTAAAATCCTAATACGACACATTTCTCTCTCTCTTTTTCTCTCTCTCTCTCCCTCGAGCGCAAACACTTTTCTTCCCATATAATAGAAAATTGCGTCACTAGATCTTTGTGCGCTTGAAAGTCGTGTGTCGTGCATCGAGAATACATTTTGATGGTGCGAGACAAGAGTGATCAGAAGAGAAAACGAAAAAAAAGAGAAGGAAAATAATATATGGCATTCCGAAACGTGCCTGAGTTCTCGAACAAGCCAAAGCTCTCTCGTGCGTCAATACAGACGCCTTTCCATCTAAAATGTTTTCTCGGAAAATATAAAATACGTACGAATACGCAAATAAAAAAGTTGAACACTCGTGTGAAATTCGATCAATGAGTTATGCGATCAAATTGTGTCGTGCGTCTACTTCGGTTATAAATCATTTTGAATGGAGTGACGCTTTGAGGTATACTTTGTCGCTATATAATCGCATTCAAAAGTTTAGTCCTAGTTTTTCATTGTAATATGTGTGTGTTTTAACTTAATATTATTGGGAGAAAAATTATTAAAAGTTCGTTCAAGAGCAAATTCACTCATGGTGCAATGCTTATGATAATTATTATTAAAATTAAAATGATTAAAATTGGAACACTAAAATTAACAAAATATTATCATTACTCCAAATTATTATTACTATAGAAAAATTATTAAGGTTAAAACCTGTAATATTTAGCATATACACTATCATGGAAGAGTACGGAAAATAGTGATTTTTAACTATTAATATCTTGATATCTACGTAATAAAACCATGTCAATAAAATGTTTAAAATGGTATAAGAAAACGATTATTTGATAAAAGGATCTCAAATTGACTTTATAGCATGATGTTAATGAATCATTGACATGGGTCTTCATAAAAATGAAAAAATTAAATAAACACGTTGGACTTAATCATATCAATTAGTATCGCAAAGACAAAAAAAGGAAAAATTTTGAGAATTTTCATTTATAAAGCCTATACATGTATCCCAAATAAAAAAAAAGTATGGCCCAAAAATTCAAAAATCCAAATTGTGTAGAATTTACGTTCGTTTGTAAGCTGCAACTTTTTGATAACAAGACAGGGTCTGAATTTTGCAAATTGAACATCGAATATTTATTTTTTGCTGTGTTTGTACAACCTAGACATTTCTTAAACAAAATTTTCGAACTTGACTGTTTCGAGACATCAATCTCAAAAAATTTCACACTTTTGTTTAATAATGAATATGAGATATGAGAAAAAAGTGAAATTCTATCGAGTTTTGGTGTCTGAGTACTTTTTGAAATACTTATTTTTTGCATGCACATTTTTATTTATTGCTCGAATATCACATTTTTATATGATAAAAGACATAAAAGGAGTTCTTTATTGTGAAAAAAATGAAAAAAAAAAAGATTGAATGGACCAGCAATTGCATTTGCGATAGGAGCGCACACTCGCTTCTGAATGTAAAAATTTTCTCCGAGTGCATTGTCGAGGCGAGGCTGTCAAAGCAGATGGAATTTCCTCTCTCTCGTGCTGCCTGCTGCGAGGAATTCCGCACGCTTCGATAACCGTGACAAGTGCACAACAGAGGGTAAAAAACCTTTTTAATTTTTACCGTTATGAACAATAGACCATTCTTATTTTCGCGTTAATTATTTAAAAGGAGAGCTTGAACCCGCGGAGAGGAAACGCTTGAAAAATGTCCAAGCGAGAGCTGCGACTCGCGATAATTATAATCTGAGTGCAAAAACAATCGACCGTATCAGGCTCGTGACTAATCTTTGACAAGTCGAAGCGTTGTTTTGGCGATACGTTAAAACAAAACCGTCCAAGAGTCACGGAAGTTTCAACCGTGCGAGAAAATAAAATGAAAGATATATATGTATCCTGGTTTATTGACGATTTAAAAGATCGTCGGATGAAAGTTTTAGAAATATCGAAAAATGTGAAGGGGAATTTCTACCTCGGGCGTGCTACGTCGCGAGTCGTATAATAAAATCTTTACTCTCTGCCGGATATTATTTACGAGGGGGAGAAGGAGCGAGATGCGCCTCAGTCTCCCGGGAGAATATAAGAATGACCCAAAAAGAAGGATTGTTTAAAAAATATACTTTTATTTTTAAAAAAAGACGAGAAAAATGCATGGAACGTTCGATAATTGATTGTTCGTGGAATTATTTTTTTAATTTCTTTTATTATTATTTTAGGATTGTTGTTATTATAATATAATGTTATTACTTTTTAAGGATTATTTTAAGAAATTGATAATTTGGTAAAATAGAAAATTAGAAAATTAATAATTTTCTAAAACAATTTAGCAAAATAATGATGAAATAATAAACATAATGAATATTTTAGGAAATTAATAATTATGTAAAATAATTTGAAAAATGATTAAATTTTTTTAATATATGTCGTTACGCTGTGTCACCAATTGATTTTTATTTTTTTCTCCCACATGATAATACAGTTGTTGTTTTTTTTAAATAGAAAATCCATAAGTTTATGTACAACATTTATTTTCCCAGTTTCCTCATTGTCAAGAGCGAGCGTATCTTTCTCTTCGTTCTCTGATAGTGCCGTTGCGAAACAAGAAACGGGACGCTTCGTAGTAAGAAGTAGAAAGTGCCAGCCTGCCCGATCGACCCGGCTCACACTACTGGCTTTCCATCTACTCGTACGGGTAACACACGTCCGAACTGTATATTTGTACGTTTCAAAATGCATAGCCAAAAAAAAAAGTGTAAAAATGTCACTTCCCTTCTAAACAAAGAGACGTCGAAACCTCGAAGAAAGGCTTCTAACAAAAAGTACAAAACACGACGCACTTTCCTCAAAATTTCATTTACAAACATTTCATGCTTATGCATATATTTTTCAAATAAAGTTGAATACTTTATCACGATTTATTCTAAGTGTACTGTTTGCTGCAATTATTAGAGACTGAAATAAAGCACCAAGTTCTTTTTAGGTATTAGGAATTATTGAGGTCATTCATTTATTATATTTAATAATATTTAATTTTTTTTTTCGAGTTGTCTTTATGACTAAGGTTGTAGGAAACCTGTCAATGCTTTGCGTATGATTATATGTTCGGACTTGAATTATATCGTTATCGCCAATAGTTAATGCAAAAGGCTTGTATCTCGAGTTTTTTCTTCTGTTCTGTAGTATTCGAAAATTTTAATTAATATAGTAAATCGTTTTTGTAAAGAGTCACTTTTATATAAAATAATGGCGTTTTTAAAATAAAATAAAAAAAAACGGAATCGTATTCTCGCATCGACTCAGCGTTAAAAATCGGATTTTCAATTGCCAATATCTTCGTTGAAAAGTCGACAAGAGCACTTTTATAACATGAATTTTGTACCTGAAAACTTTCCCAATCCTTTCATCCTAGAATACTCTCGTAATTGACATATTTGACAGTCATCCTCAAACGAAGAAATACTTTTACAATTTCTCAGACAACCGTGTACACGAGAAGATTGAAAAAAACGCGAACAATGTATACTTTTGCCGAGTTTTATTTTCATTCCTTTCACATTTTTTCAATTTAAAAATCACAAATAATTCCTTGAAATAAATATAAAAAAAACAGTAAACTCCAAAAAGAAAACTACGCGTGTACGAGTAAAATTGACGAAAATCCAAAGAATCATAAATATAAATACGTCCACAAGTAAATGCGAATTATATACACCAGTTGTTTACAGAGTCTCATCAATAATATTATTCATCCGAGTTATTTTATTATTACTCTCAGTACAAGAAACTCGTTTCTAAAGTTCATTAAAATTTACTAAAAGAAAAAAAAATGTTCAAATCGCCAAAACTTATCGACGAATGTAAAAGTCGAGCTTGAAAACTTTCGGTATGCAAAAAATTTCATCCTCTTCGGTGCAAAATAAACCGAGGGGGGGGGGAGAGAAAACAATATTCTATTTTTCATAAATAATGCGTACCTGTAGGAAATATTCCATTCGCGATAAATCCGAGCGAAGAGCGAAAGAGAATTCCCGGTACGGAAGATTTTTCAGACGATGCCCATCCCCGGGCGTTCTCCTCTTCCTATTTTCCCGGCTGAGTATCACAACAACACACGGAATAATATCGGTACAACGATGGAAATAATAACGACGATAATATAAGAGCAACGTGTCTGAGAATGTTTGACGAGACGATCAAAACTCGATTCTCCTGGCGTGTCCGTCTTTATTCGCACGATCGCGGATGCGCATCGGGCCCTTTTTATTTTGGTTTCCGTTTGGCGGACACTCGTTCCCGAATCCCGGCGTGCGGGGAATCGCGGCCAGCGGTAACGAAACGAGAAAAAGGAATGGCGCGGAGAGCAGAATTACGTTGGAGAAATGAGAGGAAAAAAGAGGTGAGTTTGGCGCAACGAACGAGACACGGGCTTTTCGACACGGGTGTATATTCTTCTATCGCCGGAGTACATTCGAGACACGTTCGAGTACGAAGAATGCCGCGCATCCGCTCGATGCTCGACGCGAACTGGCGCGCTCGTGAGTCGTATAACCGCGGCGCGGAGCCCGGGCTCCGTTGTACGGTCGAGACTCCTCGAGCTCTCTCGGTCCTCCCCCCTCTTCCTCCTCTCTTGTTTTCATCGCTCCCTCTCTCTCGCTCTCAAAGTCACACTCGCAGAGAGAATATAACTTTCCTACTCTTTCTCCCTCATTCCGAGCGTCTCCTCGCTTTCTCGCACGTCTCGCTCTCCCGCTTCTTTTATTCTTATTTTACTCATTTTACTCTTTTCCATATTTTGTCGTTCCTTACCTTTCCCACGCATCGCGCTTATTGTTTCTCTCTCTCTCTCTTTCTCTCTAAACGTTATTAGTACTCTCTTTTTCACCGCCTAGCTCTCGTTTCTCTCTCGCTCCGCGTTATACTCGCTTTTTTACTCTTTTCTCATTCTTCCTCTCATATATTTATTGTATCGTCTTTTTTTTCTCGCTCTTTTCGGATCTCCACTGACACGTGTGTCCCTTCTCCCGGTTATACTTTTTGACGCGGATTCTTACTATATATCTTTCCCCGCGTCCAAATATTTTTCTCTTCAACACGCGCGAGACTTTTTCTCGCCCGTGAGCGTATATTATACACGTATACCACACGTCTCGCAACTCTCTCTTCCATGACTCCCGTTCGCACACGCTGCGCGTCTCGGTCAAATCTCACGCACGTATAGTTCGCCCCGGAGGCATGTGCGCCTCCGTATGGTTTCTAGGCGCTCTCGGACTCTTGCCCATCCCACGAATTCGGGCTACTCGTACGTCTGCATAAGAGACATTCCGTTTTTAAGGATTCCTTCCAAGTCAAATTGAATACTTTTTACAAATTTATTTTTTAAACATACTTTTTACTGTAATTCGAGAATATTAAAATAAAGGGTCACATTTTTTAGGAATTAAACCCTCAATCCCTGAAAGTAGTTCATCCATGACAGTAAAATCAAAAGTTTTTATCTCAATTTATCTCCGTAACATGAGGTTTTTGAGCTTAATTTTATTGAGAAAAGTTGTTGCTAATTGTTTCAAGAACAACATACTCAAAATTCAAGGTCATCCAAGGTTTACATGCACTTGTTGCGTACGTATGAAAATTTAAAAAATTATAATATTAGGATTTTTTTAAAAAATTTGAGGAAGCTTCTCTGAAGTACAATAAAAAGCTGTGTTAAATTTCAAGAAGGTTCTAGATTTCAAGATATTTTGGATTGAAGATTGCAATATTTAACACGTGCTCTTATGGGAGACTGCAGAAAATAGTCATTTTTGACAATAAATATCTCAGGTTTGGGACGATCAAACTTATTCAAATTGCACAGATGTTTGGATAATGTGTTAAATAACATACATGTCAAATTTCAACCATTTCTTAATTCAACTCGTTTGTGGACGTACTACCTGAAGGGGGGTCAAATCTGTCTGGGCAGAAATTACTTACAACGCTTTTTCTCCACGCATTGCTTAATATTTGTTTTAAAAAAATATATTAAAAATTACAACATCCGAAAAATTACTGTTCGTACTTCAAAACGACATTCTAAGGATGATCCATGAATTTTTACAGTTTTTTTCATCAATAATTATGGGTGTAATAGCGCGCAAACGAAAGTGATCCCCCTACATGGATTTAGTGTACCGAAAAACCCTTGAGGGATTGAGGGTTAAAAATTATTGTGGTAATCCAAAAAGCAGTTTCAATAATGTTAAAACTTTTATTAAAGTTATTGTTTTGAATAAGGTTAGAAAATCTATCAATGCTTGGCGTATTACTATATATAGAGCTTCGGTTAACGTTTTATCGTTATTTATCGTTAATAATTAATACAAAAGGCCCGAAACCTCGAGTTTTTCTTTGTCCTATAAAGTTCTTAATGAATATAATAAATAGTTTTTATAAAAAGTCACTCAAGTGCAAAACAATTGCTTTTTTAAAGTAAAGGTACGAAATATCGTGTTCTCTCATCTACTCGATGTTAAAAATCGAATTTTCAATTACGAATATTTTCAATAAATGGTCAGTAAGGACAGGTTTTTTTGTGCGGATATTGTAGCTGGGAACTATTCCAATCGTTTGATCCCAAAATGATACATTTTTCTTTTAATCAACATTTTTGATAGGCATCCTTAATGTCCTGCTTAAGGATGTATGTCACATATATATATGAGATATAGGCAAACTTTTCGCGAATCAAAAACTTATGTTAAACTGAATCATGCTGAATCGATTGGAAAAAAAAGTATGGTTTTCGATCTTTTGAAAAAGATTGAAGAATGAAACTATGCTCAACTATGCTTCCATTATAACTCTCACCATATATTGGAGAAAAATTATTTCGCTTCGCGTTTAATGAGATGAATTATGAAAGTATATTTCTTATTGTGAACGCTTTGCATCTTAATCAAAATGTGTTTATGACGTCGCGAGCATATGTAAACTTTAAAATATCTGAATTGATAAAAAATACGTTTGGGATATTCCAAAGAGGGAATTCCGAATGTGATTCGTAATTGGCTCGAGCTCAAGCTTTCTGCTTATCAGACGCGGTCTGGAATAAATGTACTCATATATTATTTTCAAAATTAGTATACGATCAATTCTATTCCAAGCAAACCAGACGAAACCATATTCAAAGAATATTTCACTCTCTGATGCACCGCATTTAATATACAACTACTTAAAAATTCGACAATAACGATATAGACTCGTCTCAGTAAAAATCCATTCAGAAAAAAAGTCTTATTTTTATTCTTATACGCATAACTTTCACGCTCGTTAATTGACAGAACGATGGAACAAAACTACTAGAATTTTCTCGTTATTTGCGCAGGTGCAACTTAATCGTGTTGCGAAATTTCTCTTTAAAAAATCGATATCACATCGAAACATATCGTTGCTTTTGAAAAAAAAAAAATTTCTCTCGAAAATTTAAGAATTATAAATTTTGCAGTCAAGAAGCGCGAATAAAAAAATTCGGAGAAGCGTGTTTCTGAAAAGCAGACGAATTCCCATCGTGAGTAATGTTTGTTTTTTTTTCAAGGCGGAGAGAGATATGAATTTAATGGGTCTAAGTTTAAAACTCTTGCGGCGGAATCGTCTATCTTATTGAGAGCTTAAAAAACGGTCTCGAGAGCTTCCGGAGCGATTCTTGTTTAATGCTTTTAGCCGGATATGTCTTCCGAGAGCGGCACGATTACACGGATGATCATATACACTCAGTCTCACGCGAGCGCAAAAAAAAAATTGGAATCGAACAGAAGAGGCCAGCGTAGGCCGAATAACCTTCGTGGCGTTTTCACGACGGATGCCTTACAAGATCCGGAGATTTACGAAGTCTCGTGCATCTCGCGCGCGACATCAATCTACTGTTTCACATTTCAGATAAATTATAATTCATAATCGAAATATTTTTCATTCGCAATTTTGCAAAAACAAGTTTTTTTTTTTGAAAAAAGTAAATTTTAGGTCATTTGCAAATTTTAATAATACACTCTGCTTTTTAACGGGCTTTTATCGAGGTTTTTTAACGACTAGACACAGTCAGCTTCGAAAAGTTCCTTCACCGGAAACTATAGAAGTAAAATGATCGAGTGAAATTTTTATTATAGATTTTATTCACTAATTATGGACTCGTGCGAAATTTTAGAAAGTTATACCGTCTATTTCGTGATGAAATTGACCATTTTTAATGTGGGCTTTTATGGAACATCAGAAAAAGGTTACAATTATGTATCGAATATTAAAAAAGACATTAAGCCTCTAATCGATTCATCGGAATAGAGCGCATTAACTTTTCGTTAATCTCTTATCATTAAAAAAAATGCAACGTATGCTGCTTTGGAAATAATGACGTTAATGTTTGCATCATTTATTTCGTCTTGCAAAAATTTTCAGGAATACCTATCATAAAGTCGATATCGTCGAGGACACGAAAAGATATCGCTACTTGAAATTTTGTGATTTTCCTATTTTCGATTCACGAAAAATCAGGCTGATGGTCCTCGAATACCCTAAATTTTCTCAGCTCATGTGAAATACAACTTGCAACACAATTGTCTATTATTTATACCAAGTATACCTGGACAAATATACCTGAATAGTTCGAGGATCGTAAACATAAAAAAAAAGAAAGAAAATTTGTCGAGCGTAACGAGGAAAAAAAATTTTCAAATTTTCGTTAATCCCTCGGTCATTAGCGTTTCCATGGTGATCGGTCGAGGTCGAGTGAAAAACCGATTAAGGCCTTAATTGTTCGGTTTTATGACGCAATTTGACATCAGTAGCCCGGTATAAAGTGTCGGGGTAAGACGTGTCGGGTCTCGCCATGTAGTTCGTTACCGAAAAACATTGACAGGTTCAATTGAGTGTCAGTTTCAGTGTAATTTTCAACCATACGAAAAGTGAATAAGTTTAGTGTTTCAAATTTATAATATCGTTTAAAAATACTTTTTAAAAAAAGTCAGTGCGGATGTGTATCCTGTATAAAAAAAGAGATGAAACCTCTAATTAATTGATCGAAATAGAGAGTATTATGCGAAGTTGTATAAAATATGTGCCTAATAGGAGAACAGCAAAATATAAATTCAAACATGTCAAAAAAAGCGGCCGCCGCATTGTCTCTCGTGTAAATAAAAGTGAAATGCTGTTTGTTGGTAAGCGCATCGTTTGAGATCAGCTGGGCCAAGTTGGCTAATTTCTTTTTTATTGTTCGTAAAAGTACAAATAATGTTTTTCGGGAAATAAAAATTGGAAAAGTTGCCCGGACAACTGGAAAATTCGGATAAAACTGAGAGTGCATTTATCAATAGAATTTTTGTATGAAAGGACCATACAATTCATCACAATTCGAACGAGATGGATTTGCATTATTTTTTTTTGTTTGTTACAATCCTGGAAAAGCTTTCAGGAAAAAAATTCGAAACGGTTATAAAGGAAAGTTAGAAAATTCGGACAAATTGCAAAAATCATAATTATTGTTGTGCTCTCTCGATTATTTTTTTGTTCGTTATGCTCCCGTGATGAAAATAACACGATTAAATGATTTCAATTGAAATAAAGAGATGTGGATAAACTTTATCGAAATTAAAAGTGATTATAAAATCAATAATACAATTTTTGAATGCAAGTAACGCAATTTGAATCTATTTTCAATAAAATTCTATCTCGACTTCGAAGAATTGATCGAATTAATTTGAAAAATTAATATTAAACTCAAACTGTAAGAAATTAATTATTTTTCAGAAACAAATATATATTGAATAGCGAATGATAAAAAATTCTATACAAAAGAATGTATATTCCAAAAAATAAGTTTTGCTCTGTGTAAATGCAAAACTATTCTACTTATTTTTCAACGAATGCAAATACATTCTTAATTAAAGCTGAGAATCTTCGGAGATAATTAATTAGTGAAGAATTCGATTGTGAATATATCACGACCTCTTTGATTCCCGGATGTCTATGTCGTAATTCGCTCTCCACGAAGCGACTCCGAATTCGCGCTAACGTTATCGTCTCAAGTGAAAACAGAAATACAGATTGTCTCGGGGTCGATATCGTCTTGACACCGAAGAAACGGATCAATTGAATCGAGCTGCTCGCTCTTATTTTTATCCCCGTTCCATTACTTTTTTATCTGGCTTGAAAAATTTCTCGCTTCTTTAAACCAAAAATAAAATGATTGCCCTTTGCCAATTTCGCTCGTTTTACATAAAAAAACTTGTCAAGAAAAAATTGATAAAAAGAAACAATCAATTTAGAATTTTAGGATAGAAAACAACTATGAATTTCTAAAGTTTTATAATGATATTTATTTCTGTACATGACATAATTTATTGTTAACGATCAAAGAAAATATTAAAAGCTGTGTCTATGACAAAATGTGACAAAAGAACTCAGGTCGATGGCTCTTTGACAGCACAAATTTGAGAAAGCTGTTTCTGAATAATCAGCAAAAAATGTACATAATTATATATTTAAAAAAAAATATTTTGTGCTATTAATAAAATACATTACATTTATATACATAGAAAGAGAAAATAGAGAAATTTAATGAAAAGAAATAATTTTCTGGTTCGATGAACGATTGTTGAATATTTTGACGTCGTTCGAATAGTTGGTTTTTTTTTTTAAATCAGATTGGTGAATGGCTGACTCTTGAGTCGTAAACAAAACAGTTTCGAATGCGTTTCGTGGCATGTGCGTTGATGAGTATCGCGATAAGAGCTCGTATCGTGTTTATTACTCTTCGTATTACGATGCCTCTTCCTTTTTCTCTCGTTACGGGAGTCTAATGTCTTCCATTAATAGTTTTTCAGCCCACGCACGCTTCATCTCTGCGGAGAGAATTTTTTAGGAAAATTTACTACGGCCCCATTTCGGCTTCGAACAGTGCAGACGTTGTTGCTTGAGATCATTATCAATTTTATCAAGTTTCCTACACGTCTATTTGGGTCACTACCCTCCCTGGGTAATTGACACGCGACAGTCGAATTCAAAAGTTTTTTACACGCAAGTTTTAAAAATGAAATCACAACCAAGTACTACGACAAATTTTTCAAAAATGTGTGCATACATTCTCTGGAAAAATATTAAAATATTCGTTAATACTTCGCCATATCTATAAAGCGTGATATAGATTTTTTTTTAAAGGTATAACTGTAAACGCAGATTCGAAAAGTTCCTACTTTCAAAAATAAACATCTTCATTTCTAAATGGTCAAGCCCACTAAAATTTTACACCCATGCTATTAAAGAATTTTTATTTTTGTAAGCCATGTGTGTAAAAACGTAATAAGGTAAATGTCCTAATAGTCAGACATCTAAACGTTTTTCCATTTTTTTAAAAATTAAAACATATATGGCATATAGTTATGGCATAGTGTCTTATTTATATTTAGGGAAAATATATGAAGTTCCCATAAGAATCGATGTTACATTTTTCTAAATTTTGAGTCTAATAATTCTATAATTAATAAATAAATCAAATAAATGTACAAAAATCTCGATCTAAAATATCAATTAAAAAAGACATGTATTTTTTCTGGGATCAAATATAATTAGAAGATATCCCAGCTATTATACAATAGATCCACATTAAAAAAAAAGAACATGCCCTTGCCGATATTTTGACAAAGATATTAACAATTGAAAACCCGTTTTTTTATCGCTGAGTGAATGAAAAAAACACGATTCCATGTCTTTATTTTAAAATATACTCAAAATTTATTTCATGATATTTATAGTGGTGCCAACTTTTTAATATTTGTTTTTTTTTTCGCTTTTGAAGTCGAAGTGAATTTTAAGCAACGAGAAGAGACGACGATAATGATAGGTACGCGGTGTCCCATGCATGGATTGCCGACTTCCGGTTCAAGAAACCCGAGGATGACGGTGTCGTCACGCGACGGCCAGCGAGCGAAGAAGAAAAAAAGAATGAGGACCGCGACGACGCGAAAGAAAACGCAAAGAGCGTAAAAAACGCTCTTATCCTCCTTATTCCAAAGACCAAAAGGCGACCCGAGGTCGAGGCACTTCGGAAGCGACGCCATTATATTCACTATATATAATTTTGCGTAAATCGGAGCAAAGTTCTCGCAGCCTTTTATTCCTCGCTATACTTCATCCCACGACTGTACGTGAAGTCATAATTGGAGTACCGAAGTTTTGGCAAGAAGTTAATCGAGTAGAACTCCGGCCAGCGCTGAGAAAAGATCATCGTCAGGCTTTCGCGCGCGCGCACTCTTGAAAGTTCCTTTCTCGCTCGGTTTGCGCGAATCTTGTGTATTTCTTCCGTAACTTTTCGTATTAATATCGCATTAATTTCGTTCTTGATAGTCAAAACCTTTTCTCAGGCTCAGCGAAATAAAATTGCCCTCTGATTCGATGAAATCGAATTGAGTCGAAAGTTAGCCTGAATAAATAAAGCCGGTTTCGTCTCGAGAGAACCGTCGACATAAGCTTGTGGTAGACGAATGGTGTGTAGAAAATGTCAATCTTTATAGAAACGAGAAAAAATTTTTCATTTTTTCCAATTTCCACGAACACGCTAAATTTTCTGAGCTCATGTGAAATAAACTTGCAACACAATTTTCTATTATTTATATCAAATCCTACCTGGACATATATCCCTGAATAGTTCAAGGATCGTAAACATTTTAAAAAAAGAGAGAGAAAATTCGTCGAGCGCAACGAGGAAAAAAAAATTTCAAATTTTCGTTAATCCCTCGGTCATTTTTTTCCATAGTGATCGGTCGAGGTCGAGTGAAAAACCGATTAAGGTGTTAATTGTTCGGTTTTATGACGAAATTTTGAATCAGTAAGCCGGTATAAAATGTCGGGGTAAGACGTGTTTCGGGTCTCGCCAGGTAGTCGTTACCGAAAAACATTTTGTAGGAATTCGACAAGTATAATTGAGTGTCAATTCCAGTAATCTTCAATAATAAAAAAGTGAATAGTTTATAGTGTTTTAAATTTATAATATCGTTTCAAAATAATTTTTTAAAAAGTTTAAATTACTTAAAAAGTAATTTTTTTAAAAATAGAGAGCATTATGCGAAGATGTATAAAGTATGCGCCTGGGAGAACAGCAAAATATAACTTCAACCATGTCAAAAAAATTCTATTTAAAATAAAAAAAAAGATAATGAATAGGCATAAAAAATTACTATGAAATTCATCGAACAAACATCTTGTTTAATTTACAATAACGTTTTACATTCTTATATACGACAAAAAATGTTCAAAAAAACAAAATTGATTTATAATAATTGAATTTACCGAAATGATCGAACTACTTTAAATCAATTTAAGACTGTACTCTACTTAAATAGTCTTATAAAAACAAATTAATATTCAAAGTATATTACCGGCTCTAAGACTCTGAAGACAACCCGATAAAACGTCGATGCATCTGAAAATCGTTATTGCTCAAATTTTCTGTCTTTAAGCACGTGTGCCGCGTGCGTTTTACAGGAAACGAGATTGTGTACGAGAAGTCGAACACAGGTCGCATTACTCCCGCGAATACATAACACACACACACTGGCTCCATCTCGGAGATCAACGAGGAAGAGGAAGAAAAAGGATGAGGATTCGAACGAAAGGTGTAGGGAGAGAGAAAGAGAGAATATCGAACCCGTCCTACCGGTTATCCTCGGCGGATTCCGGGCCTTTCGCGAGCAAATCCTCTCTTGGTGCACTTTGCTTTTATCGCACACATGGGAAGAAAGGCGTACACACGATATTGTACACAAGTATATGCATTATACTATATATACTTATTGCATATATAATTATAATTATATATATATAATAAGAGAGAGAGATAAGGTACGGAGAAGATTCCTCTTCCTTGAACGTCGAAGAATAAGCGAGCGAACCGTGCGGTGCCCCCTTGGCTCGGGCGTTTAATTCGCCGTGCCTTCGGCTCGGATGGAATTCCCGATCGCAACGACGGTTCCCCCGACTCTCGAGATTTATCGCGCATACTGACTCCTATAATCCTCTCGTCTTGCCAATTTTACGAGACTAACCGCCGGCCCGTAGATTTCATTAACAACTCCGCACGATGTTCTTATTCCACGTGGAAATACCAAAAAGTATAGTATATATTTGTAAACATCGATTTTGTTGGAGTAAAAAAAAGTGAAGGGTCGAGGAACGAGCTATCGAGAAACGACGAGTTTTATACGTGTGACTCGATGCTCGGATGTATACAAATAAAAATGTTACGAATAATAATTGTATTATGTCAATTTTGAAAAATAGTTTTTATACTTTCTGCTTTTTTGCAACAATAATGTTCTAGAAGGGTGAATTAGAGTACTTTGAAATAAAACTATAAGAAGTGGCTATACTTTGTTGCGTGATAATTCGGAATTTATGAAAAATGTTTGTATAAAATTTGAAAATGATTCGAAAATATATCTTTAACACAAATCATGAATGATATATAAATGAAATTTCATAAGAAACGATATGTCAAAATTCTAATAATTAAAAATGTGATAACTACGTATGTAAGAGTTAAAGAAATCAATTTCAAACTTAACATAATTTTTCACAAAGCAGAATTCTGAAGGTTATACAATTTTTCCATGCAACAAATATTTCCTGGACAGTTGCAAATGAATGTTTGATTAAATATATTTTATTATTTGTAAATATATTCAAGTATATTTGTATTAAATATATGTTATCCCATATTTCCTATATTAAAAAAGACATGAAACCTCTAAACGATTCATCAGAATAGAGTGCATTAACTTTTGGCTATTCTCCATTCATTCAAAAAAAAATTCAACGTTACGTTGTTTTGGAAATAATAACGTTGACGTTTGAATCATTCATTTCGTCTTGTAAAAATTATCAGAAATTACCAATTATGAAATCGATATCGTCGAGGACACGAAACAGTATCGCCACTTGAAACTTTGAAATTTTCCTATTTTCGATTCTCAAAAAATAAAGCTGGAGGTCCTCGAACACGCTAAATTTTCTCAGCTCATGTGAAAAAACTTGCAACACAATTTTCTATTATTTATATCCAATATACCTGGACAAATATACCTGAATAGTTGGAGGTTCGTAAACATAAAAAAAGAGAGAAAATTCGTCGAGCGTAACGAGGAAAAATTTTTTCAAATTTTCGTTAATCCCTCAGTAATTGTTTCTATGGTGATCAGTCGAGGTCGAGTGAAAAACCGATACGGTCTTGATTGTTTGGGTTTTCGACTGATTTGGAATCAGTATAAGCCGGCATAAAAACGTGTCGAGTTTCGCCAGGTAGTTCGTTACCGAAAAACATATTTCGTAAAAATAATTCAACAATAAGTTCAATCGAGTGTCAGTTCCCAGTTATTTTCAATCATACGAAAAGTGAAAAGTTTAGTGTGTGTTTTAAATTTATAATATCGTTTCAAAATACTTTTTAAAAAATGTCGGTGCGGATGTATCCTAGATTCTGTTTATTATAATTGCTTCCCAGGAACAGTAATAGATTTTAATAAATCTTAATCCAGATCTAAAATATATTTAATTGAACCATGAAAATAATATAAGGTAAACGTCTCAATAGTTGGACAGCTAAGAGTTTTCTTACTTCATCTTTTTTTTTAATATTCAAACAAAAAAATCTATTTCAAATTCGTAATAAACTATTAACTGATATTTTAGCGATCCAAAACTCATTCTATGAGTTGACCCTGTCTCAAGGGTTGAGCGACTTTGTTCCAATAAATTAACGTTATAAAAAATAAACCTCTTGGTATATAAAAAAATCCATACGACTTTATTGAGAAAAAAGAAATTAAAATATTAAAAATAATATAGGAAAAATTGTCCAACTATTGAGACATGTCCATCTGTTTGGACGTTTACCTTATTTATTTAGTTTTAAAATGAGAAGTATTGTTGTCAATTTATAGTAAAATCTATTATTAAAATTTTTCTTAGTGTATTTAACATATTTTTAATCTCTAAAACTGTATATATTATGTTTATACATAAAAATATGAAATTTTAGTTTCTCGCGTAGCACGCACGTTGACGTTTTCAATTTCAAAGTCAGGAACGACGAGTGGTCTGATTTTCTCGCGAGTGTGCTCTCGATAATGTGCGAAATACTGGCGTTACTTGATATAGTAAGGAAATACACGATTGCAGAGTAACACCGGTACAGAAATCGAGCGCGAAAGCGCATACGAGAAAATCCAGTTCAAGATATCGGATATAGGTGAGAGAATGAGAAAAAAGGCGGGGAGAGGAAGTTTACTGGGTTATCCAAGTCGCCGAGACATGATTTACGAAGCAGCGAGCGGTGCGCCGGGGATAAAACCGCTTCCTCTCGATTCTGTCAGAGTTAAATCGGCCGAACTTCCCGAATTCGAACACGTTCGCACACCCTCGACGTTTATAACCCACCCAGAATAGCCAGCTCGCGACAAATGTCACGTCCTCTTGACAATTACAGAATCAATTCAATCAACAATTGAGACGAAGCTCTCACTATCGATTTTCGAACGAATATTTAATGTATATTTAATACGATTGTGTACGAAAATAATATGGATGTTTATACTATAATGAAATGCTGTTCATTGGTATGCATATTAACGGCTAGACCGATTTGACTTTTTTTTTTAATTTCAGAATAGTGCGAATAAGGTTTTTAGAACAAGAAAATATTAAAAATGTTACTCGGCAAATTGGAAAATTCGGGAAAAACTAGAAGTGCTTTTCTTTCTATGGGATTTTTGCATGAATTCAAGACAATAGTAACTCACGATTAAAACAATGGATATGCACAATTGTGCGAAAAAAAAATCAGAAAATATCTAGGCGCATACTTCATGCAACTTCGCATAATGGGCTCTATTTTAATTGATTAGAGGTTTCATCTCTTTTATTATATATATAGGATACATTCACACCGACATTTTTAAAAAAGTATTTTGAAACGAGATATTATAAATTTGAAACACTAAACTATTCACTTTTCGTATGATTAAAAATTATTATGGAACTGACACTCGATTGAATTTGTCGAATTATTTCTACGAAATGTTTTTCAGTGACAAACTATTTAGCGAGACCCGACACGTCTTACCCCGACACTTTATATTCGCCTAATTATTCCAAATTCAGTCGAAAATCCAAACAATCTAGACCTTGTTCGGTTTTTTACTGGACTTCGACGAATAATCACCATAGATAAACAATAGTCGAGGTATTCTCGGAAATTTGGAATTATTTCCAAATAATTATACATACATTTGACATAAGTAGTAGAAAATTGTGTTGCAAGTTTTTTTCACATGAGCTGAGAAAATTTAGAGTGTTCGAGGACCTCCGGCCTGATTTTTCGGGAATCGAAAATAGGAAGATCTCAAAATTTCATTTCGTGTCCTCGACGATATCGACTTCATAATAGGTAATTCCTGAAAATTTTTGCAAGACGAAATGAATGATTCAAACATCAATGTCATTATTTCCAAAGCAGCGTACGCTGAATTTTTTTAATGAGTAGAGATTAGTCAAAAGTTAATGCGCTCCGCATAATGCGCTCTATATTCCGATGCATCGATTAGAGGCCTCATGTCTTTTTTAATGTAAGATTGTTTGAAGAATTAAAAGTATAAATTTTTTTTAATAAATTCATGCTCAAGTTGTAGTTTATAGAAGAGATAAAAAAAATGCAACTTTTCAGAAAACGACTTCAAAGCCTGAATTTTAAATATTTAATTTCGTCAGTATCTCGCCCGACTAGCTTTCATCTCCGACGAACCAGTAATGAAATTAGTTCGCCAGTACAAGTTTTACATAAGTGTGCACAAACGTGTGAAAACTGGGTCTTCACAGGAGAGACAAATGCACCGGTGCATGTACATATTTATCGTGCACACACGGTGCGTGATCTCTCTTCTACTTTCACACTTCCGCGAATAATCTTACCTTCGCGTTTATTTATAATTTATTATAATTATCGCAGTGCTTCCGGTGTCTATTCCCACAGATGCACTCTCGAGTTTCACCGAGATCTTTCAGTATATACATATTCTCGGATGCATTAAATTATTTGCTTTCATCTATTTCCTACGTTGGCGGTTTTCACTCATTAGCGACAACTTATCATTCACGCTTGAAAACGAGAATGTCTTACGTTTACGTTTAATTTATTGAACGTTTAATTTATTGAAAATAGAAAACAGTGTTTGCTAGATGAATTTCTCGGTAAATTTTTTATTACATTTCATTATCGTTTATTTTCTTTTCTATTTTTATGCACATGTATTTTTAAGATGAAAATTTAATATTATATGAGGATACTTTTTCTTATACTGAACTTCAAAAGATATTATTGCCTAAACGGGTAATTGCGTTGGGACAAATGTAATTATATATAATTAACGAAAATTTTAGTTTTTGTGGACAAATTCTTGATTGACCTATTGTCAACATTTTATCGAAATTCACTGGACCTTTTTTAATAAAAAATTCTTAAAGTCAAGATTTTTTATTATTTGTAAACACACATTACACTCTCATGGAGATTGTTGTCCACAATTTCAGTTATCACAACTTCACAATAAATTTATCTAAAGCCATCCAAAAACTGAAATTCAATAGATTAAACCAAAGATTTTAATCATCTAAAGTTTGAACTTCATCGTGTTTATTAATAAATTAATTTTTTTTATTTTTCAATTATATCTTTCCTCAATAATTATATTATTTATGAATAAATCATTGCTTACTAATTTGACACATTTTAGAATTAATTACAAAATCATTAGCACGATTTTTTGATAGAGATAAGAAATAACATAATCTGCATATAATTTTTAATTTAATCACTTACTTGACTTTATATATGGAGCTAACCAAAGTACCTCAATAAAATAATTACTATATAATATAATTTATTTATCATTTAATTTTATAAACTTAAGTATAAGTTCTATCATAAATATCCCTATAAAATTTGCAATACAAGCGTTTCACGTTAACTGCAAGTATGAATAAATATTATATTAATTATATAAATATAATTTACGAATTTTTTGTAATTTAAGAACATGACATTTATAATATAGCGAGTATCTGTTAAGATATATTATTTATGTAAATATTTTATTTGTAATATTGATTTCTCTTTTATCTTTGACCTTCCCGTCGACACGCTCGCTTCCCGTGACTATATTATTTTTTTGAAATCCACGTTATCCGAATTAATAGCGTCCGATCGTGAGAGTAATATTTAGAAAGGGTTTCCTATACGCTACACGTATATGCGTAAATATATTAACATGCAAAGTGTACGCAAGCGTGGTGTATGATTGCACGTTTTGCACGGCGTATAGCCTACCCGCGTTAGCAAGTGGAGCAATATTTCACGTACAACGGTGCACCGTTGCAGCAATGTTAAAAAGAAAAAAACCAGAGGCAAAAACCCTCGGAGAAATAAAAAAGACAATGATTTATGCGCATACACGAGTGCGCTTTTCGTGCGTAAATTTTTGTACATGGGTACAGATTTGTAAATGGGCAAAGACTTGGAATAATTTATACTTTAGGTACGCTAAAAAAAAATTAGTCGAGACGAATAATTACATGTAGTTGATTATTCATTTAGCGCAATCATATTAAAATTATCCTAATTAATAATAAACTTTAAAATTCAGGATTTCTTGAACTATGCTGTATACTTATTATATTATATGATATTTTTATTGTATAATAACGACAGTAAATATACTATACACTAAATGGAATATGCAAAGTTTCAGCGAAAATAAAGGCTGTTCAAAAGTTTATCTCTATTTTAGTAAATTTATATATATAAATCTTTGGAAGAACTATATATAAAAAATTAATTAATAAAGAAAACATCTAATTTTTTAAGAAAATCAAAATTTATGATTAACAAGAAGGATAATTTAATGTTAAAAATCGTTTCTCGATAAATTTAATTTTTACAGGAATAAAAAAAACAATTTAATGATAAATATTTCTTTTCATTCGATTCTCGAAAAAAAATAATTTTTATATCAGCAATTAATTTTTGTGAGAAAAACGTAAAGCTCATATAAGGATACTTTTATTATTAAATTTGAATGAATAAATCGAGGTACATTATTTTAATTATTTAACCTCAATGAAATATCGGTAACTCCTAACAAGTATGAGTTAGGGATATTTTCTACGAACTGCACAATTATATAAATTATTAAAAAATTCCCCTGAGTAACATTTCAGATTATCCCCTTGCATATAGCAATGAAAAATGAATTGATGCAAAAATTGTCTTTCGTCGTCGTGATACTGTCGCTGACATAGAAACATCTTTGATATTGATATTGAATTTTTTAAAGGGATTACGTCTATGAACTACGACCCAAGTTGAAAAAAAAATAACAATTTTTATAATTCCCTGCACTGCGTGTGTTCCAATTTCATACGGATTAGGCAATTTAACTACTAAATGGGAGAATGTGTTGAGATCCACAGGGGAGAAAAATAAGAGCATAGGTGCAGACAGGTGTGTCCAGTAATTAAAAAATAATCCAATTAAGAGTTTAACAAAAAAAAGAGCATAAAGCTCGAGTACGTGGACAAAGGATATGGGATTACGTTTTTAGCGCGTGGGTGTGGAACTTGGGCAAACTAGGACGAACTAATTAATCCCTCGCGAGTCCGTGCGCCGTGTGCAATGTAATCGATTTATTCGATAAACCCCATGGGAGAGTCTTTGTCTCGAAGCTCAAGCCCAATATTCCCTCTATTCAGACCACTCGATCCTTATGTTTATTAAAGGCAAATATGTGCTCATTATTTTAATATATTAATACAAAAACCAATATACGAAGTATTACGAAAAAGTTTGAGAAATATTTTTCGTTTGTTCTGTATATAGTACACTGACAATTGAGAATTAATTTAAGGGATTTTTTAAACATTAAGAAATTGCTATACGTTTTCTGCATAAGTTGTTTCGGAATAAAAAGAAAATATAAAGAAAGTTGTATCAAATTATTCACTAGATATGGTTTCTGATTTATTAGGTTTTTAATTGTCAGTATTTTGACATTTGTTTCTTAATAGAAATTTGCATATTTCCTGTACATTTAAGAATTTAATAATAAGATTCAAATTAAAAAATATTTTACTATACACTTTGTCTTTTTTTATTGATTAAACAATTATTTAAATCATTTGATAAGTGCGTTTAAATTTAACAAAAATTCAAGTTTCATCAATCGAGTAAGAAAACTATTACATTTTGTAATTTTATAACAATCATTTTCGCAAAGTGTTTTTAAATTTACAAGATTTTATATAAAGTTTTGTATCATGTGACTGATGTAAATTGACACAAAAAATATCGATTTAAACATAAATATTTGAAAATGTTATATCAAACATATTTAAATATATATTTTTTATTTGTATATTTGAAAAATTCGTATCGTATAAATTTGTATAAGAAATTTTTTTTTTCCTTTTGGCTAATGTAATACAGACAATCGTCTGGTTTCTCTATTGATTATCGGTTAGTTCTGGAATTCGGAGGAGTATAGTTTCAAATTTCAAGCATGTAAATTTCATGGTATAAAAAGGAGGTTTTTTCATCACGCTTCATATATGTACGTGAAAATAGAGCGACTATTCTAAATTCAACAGGTGCCACTACACGATCGACGAAGCACCATTATAGCTCTCGCGAAGAAATTTGTGCGAAAGGGCATCAATTTTCATGCGTTCAACGACTCTCTAATTTCTGAAGATCGAAAACTTTTATGTCAGAGGACAAAGGAAATTTCAACGATAGAACTTTTTCATAATTATATACATTCTTCTCACAATTACTTATGAAAGTACTGGAAAAAAATTGATGAATAAAACCAGGACTTCGATTGAGCAAGCAACTCTTATATTGCATTTTTATTTTACTTCATATTATTTAAAAATAATAAAATCTTTGTTGAATAATAAATGTACTTATTTTTGAAATATAAGTATAACTGATAGATTATATTCTTTATTGCGATAACCAATAAATAGTTATTTATCATGATAATTGATACGTAAAAACAATTTTTTAATACTGATTTCTAATTTTTGGAAGAAGAAGCTTTTTATTTTCTGTTGAATTGTGAAAGAATTTTTCCTAATACTTAAAGAATCATTAATTATAATATTTTATTGTTACATTTTTCTCTATTACTACTTGTACTTTTGAGGGCTTGTATGAATAGCATTTGAGATGAATTTTCTTCAAAATATTGTACTAACTTCTTAAACGTCACATTAAAACATATACAAAGCTTTATCTATAAATCGATATAAGAATTAAATGAACGTTAAAAGTTGCATTTTCCAAAAATGAATATGTCAATTTATGAATAGTAAAATAGAACCTATTTAAATGTAAAATAAATTTTAATATAAAAAATATTCGAAAAGATCTCTGAAAATTTTGAAGAAATCCCGACTAAAAGAAAAAAATGTTAATTGTGATGATTTTAAATTAAAATTATTTGGATCATACAATCTGATCCAAACCGAATCTGATCATGAGCGAACTTTTGAATAAGACTGTTGCGCGACTCCTACGTCAAATGTAATTTGAAAAAAAAAACCCAATTCCTATATACAGAATCATATATATATTTCCTTTATAATAAGTCGTCAATTAGAAAAAAAAGTAACTGACTAGAAATTTTTAAGTTCGCGAAAATAATGAGCAATCGATGCGCGCACGGAGATTATTCTCGCAATTGCTGGTCTAGAAAAAAAAGGCAATGGAAACGCGTGTCTACACGTGTACCAAGCTCGGTGAAAGTCGATTCGAGCGCGAGCCCACGTTTCGACTAATTTTCTGCGCGTATGGCGCGACGAAAAAACATTTCTGAACTTTTTTTGTTCCCGGCTCGGCGCTCGAACGTCCAAAACGCTGCCGAGGGGAAACGCGCAGGGGAAACGTCGAATTGGCTTTACAGTTGGAAGAACTGTATATACCGTGATTTCTGCATGTGGCGTAATTGCGTAGTGCGCGATTATGCGAACGGCGACGTCGAATAAATTTATCGTGGGACCGAGTTAAGGCCTCGGGACTCCGCGGCGAAATGAGAAAATATCCTCGGCGCTCTCTCGCGCAAAACGTTGCTCGCGCGTCTTCGCAAAAACAAAACAAGAGAAATCCGAGGTTCAATGTCCCAACTCTCTTACATATTGTGTATGTGCGTAGTTTCTACAACAATTATTACAAATAGCTGTTCACATATGAGAGTTGAAATTGTAAGGGTGTATGAGCGATCATTTTTTTAAATATGAAAATTTGATAAATTTTTGATATTTCGTTCTTAAGGTAGTACAACCGCAAAACCATGTTGAGACAGATTTTCTTAAAAATTTACACAGGTCTTCTTTAATGTCGTATGAAAACATGTGTCAAATTTGACAAAGCTTCACCATCTAGAAATCGAAATATAATACATTGAAAGTCGTTGCTTTTTCGAATTTCCCATAAGAGCCCATGTGAAAAGTAGCAATTTTTAAAATTTAATATCTAAATAACTACATGGTTGAGCCTTTTTAAATTTAGCAAACACGTTAACACAATGCTAACGAAGATCTGTGCAATTTTTCAATAAATTTTGTCTCAAGAAATTTCAACTGATGCATGATTTTACATCAAGTTAACACATAAGGACAAACTTTTGAATAGACTGTCTAAGGTAGTACAACCGCAAAACCGTATTGAGACAGATTTTCTTAAAAATTAGCACAGGTCTTCTTTAATATTATTAAAAAACATATGTGTCAAATTTGACAAAGCTTCACCATCCAGAAATCGAGATATAATACATTGAAAGTCGTTGCTTTTTCGAATCTCCCATAAGAGCCCATGTTAAAAGTAGCAATTAAAAAAAAATTACTATCTAAATAACTACATGGTTGAGCCTTTTTAAGTTTTTGCAAATACATTAATACAATGCTAACGAAGAATTTATTTTTGTATAAATTCTGTCTCACGAAATTTCAACTGATGTTTTTACATCAAGTTAACACACATAAGAACACCGAGACAAAATTTTTGTTGATTTCATTTCAAATTTCAGTTGATTAAACCAACATTTTGTTGAATCAACAACATTTCAGTGGATTAAACCAACATTTTGTCGAATCAACAAAATTTCACAAAAAAATTTTTCCAGTGGACAAACTTTTGAATAGACTGTCTCGGTTGTACTACCTTAAAACGTTCTCCGAAGCAATCTGAAGTGCATACTATACATTTTGAAGGAACATTAAAGTAAATGTCATTCTATCGTATATACGCATAAGAGCGCGGTCATAGAAAGGATGGCGGCCGGGCCGTCTGCAGTTTTACGAGGAATGTTAAGTTTCCAGGCTGGATGACTCAGTTCCACAGCCCGCGTTGTATTCCCAAGGGATATCGCGGCATCTCCGGTAGTGAGAGAACGAGAGAGACTTTATTCGTGCGGTCTCTCGAACAACGCGGTAGAATAACGCTCGCGGGCTCCCTCCGAGAGCCATAGAAAAATTCCTCAGGGGTCGAATACGTGAAATACAGAAAGAGAAGCATTACTCAAGAATATTGCTCGTCGCTTCGCTCGTTCAACCAAGAAGCACGGAACAATGGAAAGTTTTTTTTTCCTCCTTCGTAAAGCTTTTTCTTTATCGCTCTCAACTGATTTTCTACAGCAGATTCATCTCGACGCTCCAATCGCGCTGACATTCTCCCGCTCGAGAAACAATAAAGCACGCACCGCGAATAGCTTGTTAAATAAAAATAAATAAAGACGCGAGGTAGAGCTCCGGCATTTGTAAATAATTGAATTTATTCGCATTGCGAATGATATTCTCTCGTCCGAGAGTCTGGAAGACCCACTTTTATTTTCCCACTCTCTTGCTTATTTTATCGAGAGAAAGAGCAAAAAAATATCTTGTCTCGTTCCGACACGCCAGGAGCCGATAACGAAAAGCTGAGACAAATTCAAACTCCAGACACGAATCCGATCCAACATCGTGTCGCGACTGTGCCACAAGTCTCGACCATTCTCTTCCGTAAATATTTGTGAATTAAGGATATAATAATAAAAATGTGTGTTACGGTAAAAAATAAGTGAGGTTTTCTCGCGAAATACACGTATTTCTGCGGCCATCACAGTTTTTGACACGGTCACGCGTCGAAACAAAACAAAGCGTGTCGAAGCTGCAGGAGTATCGCGGAGCAAATGATCAAAGGATGGAAAAAATTATCGTATTGCGATATTAATAATCGCCGTTGATTTTATTACGAGGGGGAAGAGGGACAGGATTTATGACGAAAGAATGATTAGAGCGAAAAAAAAAAACGGTACGCAGCGTCCGCCTGAGCGACGAAAATCTTCGAGAGTATCGACCGATCGTGGACCAATTTTGTTGTGACAGGCGAGAGAGAGAGAGAGAGAGCGCGAGATGCGTGCACAGTGAGAAGCTTACCTTCGCTGACTCCCGCGGCGTCGGCTTTCGATGACATTAGCGGAAAAGCCACGACGATTACCGGCTTCGTAAACAAACGCGCGCTTGCACTAAATAAATATAATTGTCGTTCGTTTAAAACGCGAGTTCGGCCTCACTGGAACGCGGTACACTCCCGTAAAATTCGAATTAAACTTCCACGGAGCCATTCGCTTTTCACACACCGAGCGCCAAACGATAAGCGTGCGGTGACTCGAGAATTCGGGGTGGGGATGAGAGACGCGAACGCGCCGCGGCGTCGCTCGCGCTCGTAACGCCGCCGTGACGAGTATCCCAACTATTTTTCGCGAACAATCGACAGTCGATCAAATTTTGCATCATCTTCACAATTTGAAAATTTGTTTTTTTTCTTTCTTTAATTTAATTTTATTGATTTACTTCAGATTGGTATTGTTTATACAAGCTCATTTTTGACGTATACTTTTTAAATTAAGGATTTTAAATTAATGTTTCCAATTAAATATATACAAATTCCGAAGCATAAAAGATCGATGCAATGAAGGTAATTACAAAATTATTCATTTTTTGTGATAATTTAACTTGTAATTATTTACATAACTGGTTGAAACATCAGTGACTATAATTTTGTTGATTATGTAATTACTGCTTATTGCACTCTGTAAAGAAAACGTGAGATTTTTTACATTGTCCAAGAATTTAATTTTGATGTTTTTTTTTTCTCAATCGAGAATCATACTGATTTTTCATAAGACTTGCTTTTATTGCAATTATTTTGACATGATCATTTTATGATTTATATAAAATATGGTAATACATACCTTTATACATATTCCTATTAGGAACCTGGAATGTTCAATACATCGTATAAAAAGTCTAGAGACAATTCGCTTTCATTATTTCAACGATATATACATTCTGAAATTTATTTTATTTTCAAAATACTTTCATTTTTTTATTTAAAAAATTTTTCAACGAAGATATGATGTCATATCAATAAACAAGTTTATAATGTAAGTTTAATTTGAAATTTGTTTACAAGATTTTTGCTATTTAACAAAAAAAAAGAGATTCCAATTCAAATGGCACAATATGGTACAATTGTATGAAAAACATTTCATAATACTCAAACATAGTTTTCGGTTCAACAAAACTAATCTTCCGAGTCTTCATCATTCGATAAATATCTCTCAATAATGTCAAATATTTGTTCATAAACTAATGTTGGTGCGTTGATAGCCCACAGAAAGTCTATGTGATTAAACTCTGGTAATGGCACTCTGTACTTTTCTATCCTGTTCGGCAATTGCTTCCACAGTAAATTGACATCCTGTGAAAAAAATTTCCTCAATCTTCGTTTCTTCTCTCAGTCAGAGATAAATGTTACTTACAGCAGGGGCTGCGAGCCAATCGTTGTCAGCTACCATCAGTGCTACAGGTACATTTACTTTAGAGAGGTCATAATCAGGAGGTGTAGTACTGTTGTAATATTTCAAATTTTTTGATTTCCCATAATCAAAAGCTTGGAAACGGCCCGAGTTTACCTCTTGACCAATATGCGTAAGAGTTTTTGTCGATGCTCCGGCAGGCGTGTGACCCAAAATGACCGGCATCAAAGTCTGTCACCAAAAAATAAATATTTTCTACTACCTCTCTAAATATTTGCTTTTAAAAAATAGCAAAATTACTCACAGAATTAAATTGGTCTTTGTCAAACCCAGTTATAACAAATAATACATTTTCGCATATCTTTTCTTCCACCGTAACAAGATCACAGCCGTATCGTGCAAGATATTTTACAATTATATTCTGAGGTAGAAATTCATCAGCACCGAGCAATTCGGATATTAACTGAAATAGATTTATGTTTATTAAGTAGTTTTGAAAAAAATTGGTAATAAATATGAGATACCAAGAGTTACCTCTATATCATTGGAAAAAGGAGCAAGTAGTCTGAACGGTGTTTTAACATGACCTACGTAAGCAACTGGAGCAAGCGCGATCATGGCTGTAACTTTGCTAGCACTTTCTGGCCTTAGAGAAGCCATTACCCAGAACATGATTGTGCCCATGGAGTGGCCAATGTAAATGAGTGATTCGTTATTACATTCAGTTATGTGTTCTAAAACCGCAGGTACATCGTATATTCCCATTTCATGAAAACTGTAATTATTCGAAAGAAGCAATCGTTAGAGTCACAAAAAAATGAATTAATTAACAAAAATTGAAAAATCTCACCTGAAATCCCAAAATTTAGAATCTTCCACTGTCAGAGTTTTGTGGGCACGAGAATATGTATTTCCTCGAGCGTTCCCAAGCCAAACGTCGTAGCCTTTGTCTGCAAGAAGATATGCTGCAAAAAAATAATACTTTGCGTTAATAATAATTGAAAATGCAATGGGAAATTATTACATACAAGAGTCGTTTGAAAGAGAAATTAGCATTGGCCGTACCAAGCCCTTTAAATTTTCCACTCATGACCCAGTCTGCTGAACTTCCTAGCAATCCATGCTGCAGAAAAATTGGAGAAGATCCAGGTTTCCCAGGTATTCGATGGACTGACAAAATATATCCATCTTCCGTTATCACCGAATGAGCTTCAGCAGGATAACCTGCCCTCTTTATCATCTCCAACTAAAAAATTAATGAAAATTTTGATAATTATTATAAAAAACGTTCAATGAAAATTAGGGAAAAAAAAGTGTCCATCAAACAACTTTTCTACTCTCTAAATCTGTGACTCATCTTTTCGTTATCTGGCTGAATACAATCTTGCAAATGCGAGTCACCAAAAAAAAGTCTGCACTTTTGCACTTTGTCCTTATGACACTTCACACAAAGAATACAGATTTACATATATAAAAAAATACAAAACAAGTACATGAAAAAGATAACGTCAGCAAAGTCCTGATTTAAATGAAAATTGAATTAAAAAAAAAAATTAACAAGTTTGTTAATATATAATTGGACATTTACAATTACAAATATATGTTCATCAAAAATATTTTTATCACATAATAAAAATCTCCAAAATCAGAAAAGCATATATTTTACATTTATCATTTATTTATTTAATTTAAATCGACCTTTATTTATATCTGTTATTTCATATAATTAATATCGACCCATAAGAGGGACTCTCTGTTAACTAGATTATTTTCCTATCCCCATGATAAAGGGAAAAAAAAATTTTTATTCATGGAATAGAAAAGAGAATTAGGTATACTTACAGTCGTCGAGGTAACATCGGGATTGTTTCTGGCATTCAACGAGAATTCTTGATTTTCATTCGGCACCAATGAAAATACTTTATTCAAACTATTATCAACGAAATTCGAGAGAGTATAACCTTGGACTTCAACATTGACGACAATAAGCGTCATCAACAAAATAGACACAAAGTATTTCATTGTTAATCCAATTGTGAATTTTTTATGTTGCACGAAATGTTCGTAGAACCGATTTCTAAAAACGATTCAATTATTGGATGAAAACTAGAAAATTATTCAAACGAGGGGAGAAACTTCGTGCGACGCGTTGCAAAACCGTCAATCAACTGAAGCGTTGGATGCACCGCGGTCAATTTTTCCCCGATATTCTGGCACTTTTTTTTTGTGCAATTTTTAGCTTCGACGATGATGAACTGAAGTAGTGCAAACACATAATGAAGTAGTGCAAACACTCTGTATCTTCTGTCATGCTGCACAATAACTTTTTATCAGCTCTCATCACTTCCGCTAATAATGAATTGAAAAGTCAGCATTCGTTATTCGTTCGACGATCTTTTTGTCATTTATGTCGCGTTAAAAAAATGTATCGCCTCCTTGTAATGACCATCATTTTACAGAACACTTGTATGTACCAAGAGTATTATTGGAAAAACATGTGCTTCTTCTGATATTTACACATCTCGAGAAAACGTCACGTATGGACATATATTTATCTATATGTGGTTGTAGAACGAGAAGTTCTTGAGGAGAATTCATTCATTTCATTCTGCAGACGATTTTGTTTATTTATAAAACACTTGAGACACACCTAGCTCTGTTATGAAAGGAAATATACTTCCTCGTGTGAAATGTACACATAAATATAATAGTACTCGATTTTGAGAATACGTACATATATAGTCTCTTATTTAATCAAGGTAATATATAACTAAAAACAATATATCTGTATAAGCAGATGGCCATGCTGTATATGGATCTGTCAACACAATTGATAAACCAAAAATTCGGAGTTTTTTTTTTTTTTAATGATAAAATATATATGCGTATGTGAATTTTCAATTGCCGAAACCATATTATTATTTTAAACGATGCTGGTCATTTAATTCGAAATTTCTGATATTTATGACGATTTATTTTTATTAATTTTTTTTCACGAAAAAAAAAAGAAAATTTTCCTCAAATTTGGAAGACCTTTGAAAACATTCTGCGCTCGAATCATTATTATTATTTTCGTGTTTACATTCCTCGTGTCCTCAGCCGTACAGGCACGACAATTTCTATTAACTTCATAATCTCGTTAGCAAACGAACGTGTGTTAACATAACTGCAATTATATTCTCTTTATCGATTATCAATAAAAGTCATTGCAGTGAGATGACAAAAAGTATTTAATAAAGAATTTCGAAAACTATCCCAAGCCGGTTAACCTAAAATAATTTCTGAGCGTGTAATAAACGTTTTAAATTTAAATTCGTTCATTCGTTCGGATTAAGATTCATTAAGGTATTTTTTTTCAGATAAATATCAATAATCAATTAATTATAATTGTAAGGATATAATAATTATGAAAATAATTTATTGTTGTACGACGAATATAATTTTTTACAACAGCGCAGGAGTTCGGAGTCGGGATGAACGAAGTTATTCTACCTCCGTCGCCTAATTGGTATCTAAGCAGCAATTTGTCCTGCGCAGCAGACGGAACTGTTGCGTGGGGCGCAAGGAATTCAATAGTCATTGGAAAGCCTCAATCAGACGGCACGATTCTGTATTCGCTCATCAGCAATGCACATTCCAACAAGGTCACATCCCTTGCATTTTGTCCGTCATACGGAGAGGAGAATAAAAATCTCATCATCTCCGGCGGTGATCATCACATTGTTAGAATATGGAGCACGGATACTTTGGCTGTTGTTTCTGCTCAGTCTTTCATGGATGTAAGAATAAATCGTACATTGAAAATGAAAATTCCCATATTGTAGAAAACTGTAGAAAATTAAGTAGTCAAGTAATCATTAAAAAATCTGGAATCGTTTGTACGAGAATTAAAATTTTTTTTCTAATTGTAAAATTTCAGACAAAGCAAACTGTCGTTGGAGTCGATTGGTCCAAGTGCGATCCCGAATTTGTATGCTTTGTGAGCCAAGATGGTCAACTGATGTCATGGACGATTACGTATAATGCTGGGAAGTTGTTTACTTTTGGAAAGCTCACGGCCACTTGCCTTGCTTGTTCTCCTCACAAATCTAATATTGTGGCGATTGGAGCGAAAAATGGTTTAATCTATGTCGTCAATTTGCAAGGAAAGGGAACCATTAATTATAAACTGAGAGGTCACGACGTCGAAATTACGAGTCTTTCTTGGTGTCCCACAGAAGACAATGTTTTACATGAATCTGGAAAAAAAGACATGCTACTTGCTTCTGGAGCTAAAGACAGGTATGTATTGATTGTCGTTGTTTATTTTTAAAAATGTTTAAAGCAATTTGTCGTTTTGTTACTTGAGGATGTTCATTTCTTGCACCAAAGACAGACAGAAAGAAGTTTTGTCGATATTTAATGAAAAATTGTTATCAAGGATGTGTGAATAATATTTTTTTAAATATAAAAATTGAATACATTTTTAAAATTATTGTTCCTTAATAAGAAATAATTTCGTTCTACATTCGATTCGTCTTACTGAATGGTTCAAGAGTTATTAAAATTGAAAGTAAAGATTTAGCATTGTTTATAAAAATTCTTGCATTTGTTTTAAATATTAATAAAAAAATTTGAGATATTTGCGAAATTTTTTTAATGCACATAATGTTCAGTTATTTCGTTAAATCTTTCAGATCGATTTTCATTTGGCGAGCAGGAGGTGATGGTCGGAATCAAACGTGTATACCATTGCCAGTCTCACCAATGGATACTCAACAACATAAAGTCAAATTGCCCACGAACGTAGGAAATTTTACGGTCGTTTGTTGGGCTGAGCCGAAATTGTTGATAGCTTGTTCCACTTGGGGTGAAGTAATATGTTGGGATCTTGCGATGGGATCGATGAATAAGCCGACTGCAAGATTTTTACATGGTGAACACACGCGAGGAGTATTTTGCATCGCTAACGTGCCAAAAGTTTCGCTTCAGGAGGAAAATTGGAGACAAACTACACCGTTAATATTATTTAATTTGCTGTTGAATTATATACTTAAGGTGGTCCGACGACGGTTACGTAAGTTTTTTTAGAGTCTAAAATTTTCAACCATACTTGCGTTCTTGAATTATTTCCAATTAATAGATTTATTATACGAGCCATACATTTGGGAAAAAATATTTTGAATTTTAGGTTCAAGTTTATTAAAAATTAAATATTAATGATCTTTATTACTGGAGAATATTTGTACTCCCCACGTATTGTAACTTTGTACAGAATTGAACCGATAAAAGTCGAAGTTATGCTTTAAATCTTACAATCGCAATAATGAATTAATTTCGTGATAAAAAGAACAATTTTGTCATACAAATGAAATACGGAAGCGAGAAGGATATATTTTTGATTTCAATATAAAAGGACAAAAATAAGAAAAATTTGGTGGAATAAACTTAAGTATATGAGTGTAGCGAGCATTGCCAAAAATCCTGGCAATATTGAGATCTTCAGAGTCAGATGATCATATTCATATTAAATTTATTATTCATGCAACGTATCTGTTATCCATACAAATTACTTTCTGCTAAAACAGGATGGTAAAAAGCTTTTACATTCGTAATGTAAGTCAAATTTTAAAAAATTTCTTCGAGTTTCAATAGTCAATTTCTCCAATCAATCCTGGAGTGTCGAATGTCATCGGGCCACCTTAATTAGATAACGAAAAGTCGAAAATTATATCAACAATTTTGAAATTTTGTATCATCAGGACGATAATATGGACACTCGCGCAGGATCGCCAGGTTATCAAGAGTTCGGTGACACCCTCCGGATGTAAAATCGAGTACAGTGTTCCTACTCAGGGTGGCTACGTTTATTGCATGGCTGCTTGTCCTTTCGACACTTCTCGAATAGCTTTTGGTGCCGGCGACGCAATGCTGCGACTGTGGAATCTTTCGGAACCTCACAAAACGTCCTTCGACGTGACAACTCAGTGGCAAAAAATTATGGGTCAAGTTAGATCGGTACGTGTTAAGCCTGAGAGCAATCAAGAGTCAATTTCACGATTTTTTATTCATAAATATTCTTTAAATATTTTCCAGATCGACTGGCATCCGGAAAAGGAAAATTTATTGGCCTTCGGAACCGGCGATGGACGTGTCGGGGTATGGGACACGAATTCGACTTCCAAACCTCCCACGCTTTGTCTTCAGTACCATCGTGAAACCGTGTATTCGCTCGGATGGGGCCCTAATCCGGATGACAAAAGTTTTGTTCTCTACTCATGCGGCGACAACGAACTCGTTTACTATCCATTCTATACTCGCAAACTAGGTAATTTGATAAATCAATCTTATTTTTAAGGATAATTTTATTCGCATTTAAGATTAATTTTGAATTTTTCCTCGGCAGAACCAAAATCTGTCGTAAAAAAAGGTTGCACCGAATTTTCCTGGAAACTTGATTACTCTTGTCTCGCAGTAGGTTATGAAGATGGGTAAGAAAATTAATTCGTTGGATAAAATTTTCTCTCGTGCATTGAGAGAAATCTCGATAGTAGATTTTATTATAAAGTGACAACTATGCTGATTATTTTATAACTAAATGTATGTTTATTGTAAAATAAGGTATATTTAGAATAGATTTTAAACAGAATTAGTTCCATAATAATTGGTATAGTTGTTACTTTTGTATTTAACATTATTTTCTCTCAGTGTGCATGGAAACTTTTAATAAATAAATAAAAAATTAACATTTTGCATTAGATCTATATCCTTCATGGATCGAAATCTCAAGGACACCGGAACGCCGATCTACGGCTTGAAGAAGGCTGTACAATGTCTGGCATGGCATTTCGAGAGTACGTCGACGGACCTGAGTCTTTCGCCATTCCGAAATTATCTGGCCGTCGCCACGAATTCTAACGTGATTACGATTCTCGATCTCACGGCTTTGATCGAGACAATGGAAAGTTCGAAGGATCAGACGGAGACTCAAGCTTCCGCCGACAGTGGTAAAATCTTGCACAAAGTTTTTGCGAGTTTGTCCGGACACAGCGAAAAGGTCGTCTCCCTGGCGTGGAGTCCGCACTTCAGTGGTCATTTAGCAGCAGGTACGTCTCATCGTACGTCGATTTTACAAAAATCCTCTTGATTGCCGTCAGCGTACTTCTGGCATTCTCTTCCTTTTGAAATTACTTTCACTGATTCCCTCTTTGCTTCCATAAACTTTTCCATGTTTTATCTTAAGGGGGGAAACCACTTTGAACTCGCGAAAACAGGGTGAATTTTTTATAATTTTTTTTTCAAGAAAAAGATAAATGATTTTTTTTTATGAGTACGGGTATTCATTATACACATATCGAAGATGATTTACACATTTTTTTTATTGAAATATTCACAATTATTTTCGGTGTGTGACGCTTCTAGAGGGACGCTGCGAAAAAGTCAGAGGTAAGTGGTTGACAGCTTCACAGCTACATGGTTCATATAAAAAAATACAGAAAAATATACATAGACACTAGATATACACCTCCATGGTACCGCGTAGGGGATTTTCGATATCTAAACAAAAAATGGCGGATAAGTTAAGTTTTTTTTCTTTCGATTTTTATCGAAAATTTTCATCGTTTTTCGAAAAAAAAAATAAAATAGAAGGAGGCCCTTTATCAAAAAAACCCCTACGTGGTGCCATAGAGATTCGATTTACGAACATTTTGAGACTAGATCAATGGAAATCGGATGAATAGTTTTTTCGGTAAGCTGTCAACCAGGTTGAAAAATGCAGTTTCGAGAAAAATGCGTTTCACATAAAATGCTGTATCTCCGTAAATTTTACGAATTTCTTAATAAAATATGATGAGAGCATTCTCAAAAAATGTATCTTTCTGGAAATGGAAAAAGAAAATGAAAAAGAAATTTCAAAGTGGTTTTCTCCCTTAAATTGTATATTTTATTTTACCTATAGTTTAATTTCACGACATAGTAAATATTCATTAATTCAGGTGGTTACGACAATACGGTGCAGGTTTGGAAAATCGAGACGCAGGAATTGATGGCGACTTACGTCGGACACGCGGGTCCGGTGCAGTGTTGCATGTGGAGTCCTCTGGATCCCGATTACATGATAACAGGCTCGTCAGATTTTACGCTGCGTATATGGAGAATATCCGATCAGAAGGCCATTCCACCGAGTGAGAAAGTTCCGTCGAAACGCGTGCGCACAAAGAAGAAAAAGTCGAGTAAAAATGAAACGAAAGTGGATACGATGTCTCAGCAAGACGCTAAGATATCAGAGAAGGTCGATGAAATATCGGAAGCTGAAGAAATCGCGGACCGACCGAGCATCGAATTTTCGAAGGAAGCGAACAATCCAAAGTCGAAGAAAGAACGAATCAAGAAGTCTTCTTATCTTCCTGTTTACAGCGCTAAAATATTGAAAGACAAATCCGCTTACGTTGCATCCCTGAGAGATCTCGCGAAGAGAGTACACGTCGCGGAAACAGAAGAAACCAATGGTACGGTCGAAAATAGTGACGAGAAAGTTGCAACTATTTTTGGCGATCGGGATGAAGTGTCGATCATTCTGGATGAGGAATATTCGTCTCACGTGAAACAAGGTCACTACAACGTCGCGACGGAAATGAGTCTGTGGAACAACAATTTGCGAAAAAATCTGCAAGAAGCGACGAAGGAGAAGAGACTGAATGACTTTTTGGTATCCCTCTCGGCCGGTTTGTCCATGAAAACTTGGCAAGAAACTTGCGAAGCTTACGCGACTCAGCTGCTGTTCGAATCGAATCCAACGAAAGCTGTATCCTATTTGCTCTCGATACACAAGATCGATCGAGCGATCCAGGTCTTCATCGATCAAAAAATGTTGAAGGAGGCGTACGTTCTCGCAAGATGCCGAGTCGACGAGGAGGATCCGATTTTCACGAGAATACTCGACGAATGGATAAGCCACGCGAGCAAGGAAGGAAATTTCGAGGACGTCGCTCAGTGCTGCGTTAAACTCGGGGATTTCGCGAGAGCCGCGAGATTTCTCGGTCGACGAAAGGACCCGCGGATTTTGGAGCTCGCCGCGGAATTCGGTAAATTGTCGGAAGAGGCGGGACTGTGCGAGTCACTGTCCGAGCAAGTCTTTCACGAGTCTCTTCTCGCTTCGGACACGTCCGGTGCGAGCAGACTGACGAAAAAATTTCCGGAGATTCGCCATCGTCGAGCGCAAATCGAGGCTTTCGAGGAAATTGGAGAAATGCTCAAACGCGAGATCGACGCGTCCACGATCTCCGGTTGGCTGTCTACCGGAACGAATCATAATCTGTTGGAAAAATTGCGAACGAGATGCGAAAATTATACCGAAGATTACGACGTTATAGCGAGTACCCCGAATTTTCCAGTTCCGGAGAACGGCGCGATGCTCCAGGTCACGACGAGTCATCATCTGGCGATGCACGCGACTACTGACGTCGAAGAGAAGCAAGTCGGTCACTTGTTGAATGCGCTCGAAGCTGTCTCAGCATACGAAGTCGTGTATATGAAAAAAAATAGTGGCAAAAATGAAGAAAGTATCTTGATTCGATATCTAGCTAACTTGGAGAGCAAACGACCTCGGGACGAGACGAGTTTATTCCAAAAAACAAATTCAACCTTGTACAAGAGCTTGCGGGCTTTCCTGTGTCTCGGACTTCTCAATTGGTTGACCGAAACTGAAGCAAAGGAAATTGAAATTTCCGACGATCTTTTGGGCTTCGTTGAAAAATTGTTGACGGATGCTTTGGACAAGCAAACTGTAAAGTACTGGACGATTTCGAACGAAGTTAACAAGTTGGAATCTGCTCTTCGAACAGCGATGGGTACGTTGCCAAAAGATTCTTACAGTTATAAGAATATTTATTATAAAATTAATCTATCAACATTTTTTTAGGTAAATCTGAAAGAAACGAAGACAATACGGAGACTAGGGAGGATACAACCGAGTTACTAAAAAAACTTGATAACGTAAGAAACGAGAAGAAAGTTTTTCTAGAGGAACGAGTTTCCGCTCCGAGTCCCATACTCGCTTACAGCAAAGCTAATCAGCTGGCTGATATCCTGCCGGACGGGAACGCGAAGGATAGCTTTGTAAAAACTCTATCCGAGGTATGGCAATCAGCGATATCATAAAATCCACACCGATGTGTACGAGTCGAAAGTTGAGAGAGAGAGAGAGAGAGTTTAGCAAAAGGAGGAAATTTTATTTTCTTAAGAAAGTGTTTGTACATCGACAGCAATTTTTTTTCCTATCCACGTGAAAAACGTCTCCCAGTTCTCAACATACCAATAAAGTTTTGATACGAAGCTTGTCTCCGCTTTTCATCACTTTGCGTTTATACGCCAGAAGAAGAGCTCGCGATCGTTGCCAGCGCACAAGTAAGGCAATATGTGGTGCCAGGTGATTCCACCGACGAGGCTGACTTTGCTGCACATGACGACCTGCTCGGTTCTTAGATTGGTCACTTTTATGAGATTGTCGGGTCGTCCGATGCTCGCCACGAGGTTCTCGTTGTTCTTGGCGAACTTTACGGACAGGCCGCCTTCAACGTGGAGAGGTCGGCTCTCCGTTGGACGACTCGGTCTGGAGACGTCCCAGAGAAGGAGCTCGCCAGCCGCGAGACAAACCACCTTCAACGGATTTGGAGCCCAATCGGCTGACATGAGCGGCACCGTTCCAGCGTCCAATGACATTATCGCCTGCTGACTTCTCACGTTGTACATGTGTATTAGGCTGTTCTTCTCCGCTACCAGTAATTTTCCGGATTCCTCGTTGTGCCAGCGCACGCTCATACCCGGCGACGTTAAATAAAAGCTCGTTACGTACTTCTGTTCCTCCTTCACTGCCCACAGCTTGCAAGTGTGGTCATCCGAGACAGACGCCAAGAGTTCACCCTCCGACTCGTAAGAAATATCGTTTATGTAGTCCGTGTGTCCACCCAGTATCTGAAAATTTTATTGGAAATATTTGATTAAGGTGGCTAAATCGCAATATTTGCTTGAAATAAGTTTTCCTAAGAATTAGTACAGATCTGCAAATTAGTACAAATCGAGATATGGATTGTTGAAAATCATTGGCTTTTTTAAAACGCTTTTATTAGTTCCATCTGTATATATGTATGTTTTTAACCAACTCTTTCAAACTTGATTTTTACCCACTCTAAACGGTCAGATTCAATCAAACTTTGCATACTCAGTTTATCTCATCCTGAACAGAATCACCAGAATTGTAGCTTAAAAAAAAACTAAAAAACACGTTTAATGGTTGATCTAACTAAAAAATGAGAAATAATTTTTAATACAATAATGAAATAATAAACAATATTAATATTATTGTGAAAAAGCATGGATTGCCACACTTTTGAATATCAATAACTAGTGACATATCGAGTACCCCATGCTTTTTTCACAATAATATTAATATTCTCGTTTATTATTTCTTTATTATATTAAAAATCATTTCACACTTTATAGTTCGATCAACCATTAAGGTCTGTACAATTTTTTGCAATATTCAATATCAAAAAAATTGAAGTAGAGTTTCAGTTCTCCAATATTGTGGTGAATTTCATATTGTCAATAGAGAAGTACTGAAAATATTTTAATGAATATTTGTCACATATACAGACATTCATTTAGTTTTGTAAACTAATTTTGAAGTTTTACCTATATTACCAAAATGTAATCAAAATCTTATTGACGCGAGTGAGTAGAACACCCTTTGATATTACCATTATGAAAAATCAGAGAAAATGGGTGAGAAACAAGATGGTACAAAAAGTATTGCAGTTGTACATTTTTTGACAAAATTTGAAAGACGGATAAAAAATATTGTTCAGATTGTGGAAAACTAAATATGCAATGGAATATAAAATTGAAGACTTTTACCTCATAAACGTTTACATCCTTTAGATCGCTGTTGTACAGTCTTATTTTAAAGTCTGCTCCGGCAACCGAGAAGGATACAATTTTTGGAACCACGCTCAACGAAGTGTCAGGACTCCACGCTATGGCGTGAACCCTTGTGTCGTGATGAAACGTACGAATAGGCTTGTAAGAAACGTCTTCTATCAGTTCATCCTCGTCCTGGAAAAAATAAAAATGTCAAAGCTCGTATTGCGAAAGAGTCGTGAAAACAGTGAAAAATTTCATCTTCAGAAAGCTCATCCTCGTGTCAAATGACAAAAAATTAATTAATCTCACATTTTTATGATTTTGTATATTTGGAAGGCTGAAAAATTGAAAATTCACCTGAAATTTGACCGTTCCGACGATGATTTCTTCGGCGAGAGCAATGCAAATGAGATGCTGCGACCACTCGTAAGGTGACAGTTCCACGCAGTATATTTGATCGGAAAAACTGAGTTTCGCGGTTGGTGGAGTAATCAAGGCCTCGTCCATTTTTATCTATCTAAATTACTACTTCTATAAAATTAAAAATAAAAATAAAAACAAAGGCTGAGAGCACGTGGAACTTTCTCCTTATTTCCACTAAAACTACCGGCATAACCCCAACCGTTCGAAATGTTTCCGTGCGTTGCATTCGTTGCATTTATATACACATATCGGTGACACGTCGGGAGATCAAAATCGAAAGAAAAAAAAAAAGAATCGTCGCTTATTTCGTCTAGAGATGAAAAACAAGAAAAAAAAATTTAATTAATCGAAAAATTGATGCAATAACTTTGGCAATCGTAAAAAAATGGAGATTATCGAAAGTACTCAAAATATAACCGCGTTGTAACTGCAACGGGAGAATTTTGAAGTTGTCGACGCTCCGAGGCGGCAGCACCGTCCGGATGGTGCTGCCCGTACGCGCGTGTATATATACATGCGATCGTCCAACGTGCCGCATCTCACAGAAGTCAGCCTCACTCTCGGGTAAAATGTGCACGCTTATTGATATTTGTTCCAAAGAGTCTCCCAGATATAAAAGTGCTTGTTGAAAAGGTTGATGAACGGGCGAGAAAAATCATCGCTCGATCGTGCTCCGATAGCGACGACGCGCTTACGTTTTTCGCCAAACGGTGACTCCTCGCTTTGCACCTTTTTTTTTAACGGAGTCTCCTTTCCGTGCGGATATATACTCTGTCAAGGCATGGTCGGCGTGCACGGAATGTGTGTTCCTCGATAAAGTCGCGAGTTCCTCGTGCGCGAACGAATTTTTCAAAATTCGCCCGAAAATATTCTCGACCCACACGCTCGCTCTTCGGGCTTGCCGCATTTTTTTTAATAAGCGATTGTTTTTCAACATGATGAAACGTTGCTCAATATTTACCGAGGATACAAACTATTGTGATTAATTGTTGTACTAGAACGAAAAAGATTCGCGAGGTCGACGGCGACGATAAAATATGTTTGCTTTTCAATCTTGAGGGTCCGGGATACCGAATAATTTAATTATTTTTTTCGTTTTTATATCCGTGCTGCTTCTTTTCTCGAAATTTTACGTTTAACAACCTCAAATTCTTTCGCTTCCTCGACGTTTCTACGTTTTCATGTAAGATCCGTTCAAAAACGGACGACTAAAAAAAAATTATCAAATTTTCCTCTCTTTTTCTTTTATTCACAGAATTTTTATAAATATTCGATATACATAATTTTTTTTAAATTTTAGTTAACCAGATAGTTCTTGAAGGAAAATATGAGACATTTAATTAAACAATACACCTTCCTTGCTAGCAGCATATGATGAGATTATTTCAAAAAAGTTTCTTTGCAAGAATTGTCATTTACAATAAATTTTTTAAAATAAAACCATCAAATATTAATAATTTACTGTTTTTTTTATTTAAATATTTACTTTGTAGAAAAAATTTGTGTGCCCTTGTTTTAAAAGATAAATGTGAAAGTTTTAAGAGTACTTTTGATTTCATGAGAGAAAAAAAAAATGATAAAAAATTTTTTTCTTTTCAGCGTGACAACGGCGCAGGGATGGAGTTTGGGGTGGGTGATGTCGCCCAAATATCTGGGGAACTTGCCAGGGTCGTCGAAGTGATGATGTCCCCGGACATACCTCACCAGCAGCGCTTGGATGTTTACAATGCATGCGAGAGATTCAAGGAGACTTCGCCGCTGTGCGCCCAGTGCGGTCTCTACCTGGCACAAAAATCACCAGACAGAAGTTCCATAGTCAGGCACTTTGGTCTGCAGCTCATGGAGCACTGTATAAAGTACCGCTGGACGCAAATATCGCAGACGGAGAAGATCTTCATAAAAGAGAATGCAATGAAGTTGCTGCAGGAAGGGACAGATCATAATTCGCAGGACGAGACTCACATAAAGGACGCCCTTTCTCGCGTCGTCGTTGAGATGATAAAACGAGAATGGCCCCAGCAGTGGCCAACTCTGCTCGCTGAACTGTGTCAAGCTTGCCAGCGAGGAGAGAGTCAGACCGAAGTCGTTCTCCTGGTATTTCTTCGCCTCGTCGAGGACGTTGCCCTCTTGCAGACTCTGGAATCCAACCAGAGACGCAAAGACATCTATCAAGCCCTTACCACCAACATGGCCGAAATTTTCGCCTTCTTTCTCCGTCTCATGGAGCAACATTTTTCGGAGTTTCAAAAGCAAAGCGCGCTCGGCAATACAACCAAAGCCGGTGCTCATAGCAAAGTTGTCCAGGTAATAATTTATTTCAAACGAAATTAATCTACAATTTACGAAACATTTACAAATTTCGTATGAACTTTAAATCGCACGAAAAAACGTGAATGGAATGAATTTATATTGATTATATAATTGATCTTTGAAGATTGATGATTTAATTCGGAATGTTTTTCGATACGCTTCCAGGTAGTTTTGCTAACGCTGACAGGATTTGTGGAATGGGTCTCGATAAATCATATAATGGCCGATGATGGACGCTTGCTTCAGATATTGTGCCTGCTTCTGGGCGATCCGACGTTTCAGTGTCCCGCGGCCGAGTGTCTCTTGCAAGTCGTCAATCGAAAAGGGAAGGCCGATGATAGAAAACAACTGATGATACTCTTTACGGAAGAGGCTCTGAGATTCATCTACTCATCGGCGATCGCCGCACCGTCCCCAAATCACGTCGTGTCGCACGAAAATCATTATCTCTTTCTGAAGAAGTTGACTCAAGTGTTGACCGGAATGGCGACTCAATTGTGCACGCTCTGGGGAAAGGACGACGCCTCGAGCATTCGCCCGAACCATTTCAACATATTCCTCGACACCGTGCTCAGCTTCACGATGCACTCGAGCCTGACGCTGACTCATCTAGCCAACTCGATCTGGATAATGCTTTTCAAGCACGAACAAATAAAGACTGACTCGCTCATTCTCACTTACATACCAAAGTATATCGAGAGCACCGCGCCGAAACTCATTAAAGTCGCATATCCGAATGGCCGCAACGCGAACGGGATGACCGCTTTTTGTCTGACGGATTACGACTCCGAGGAGGAATTTCACGTGTTCCTGCATCGCTTCAGGATGGACCTGCTCGAGGGCTTTCGTCACGCGACCATGGTAGCTCCCCTCGTAACTTTTGCCTACGTCCAGCAATGGCTCACAGCGAAAATAACCAAGGGCATGGCGAACGTGCGGTACAGAAGCGATCCGAACGATCCGGAATATCTCGAGTGGGAAGCCCTCGCGAATGCCCTCGACTCGGTCGTATCTCGCATACTTCTCGTTAACGAGAGGCCCAGCGTGCAGAACGGTCTACAACTGTTGGAACTGTGTCTCGGTTACTCTCCCCAGGATCCCTGGCTGTTGTCGACCCTGCTCTCCTGCGTGAGCGCGCTCTTCGTCTTTCTCTCGATGTCGACCGGCTCGATGGCGATGCCCGGGGTCGCGATCTTGCCCAGGGTGCTGGAGAAAATATTCGCTGCTCTGGTGTTTCAAGCGAGCGGCGAGACGAAGGACACGCGCTCGAGAGCGACGAAGAACGTCAGGCGCCACGCTGCCAGCCTCATGGTCAAGATCGGTCTCAAGTATCCTCTCCTCCTTCTGCCCGTTTTCGAGCAAATTCACACGACGGTCAGGGGCCTCGTACGAGAGCCCAGTCAGCTGTCCAGGATGGAAAGCGTCATTCTGTACGAAGCTCTTCTCCTGATATCCAATCATTTTTGCGATTACGAGAGACAGACGCGCTTCGTCGCCGAGGTCATCGGCGAAGGCTCCTCGCAGTTCATCGCCCTCGGGCTCGAGGCTTTCAAGGGTCCCATCGAGCTCATCACATTCGTCGGACTCGACAGACCGCCCGTCGACTACGGCGGCAACGATCCCGCCGCCTCCAATCGCGCCGACCTCATGTTCTGCATATCGACGGTTCTCAGCGTCGTCAAGCGCTGCTCCATACCGGAAGATCCTGACAGAGCTGCTCGGGGCGGATTCGTCGCTGCCCTCAGCGAAAGCGGCAATCCCGTGTACAGAAACCCCGCAGCCCCTCACATCATACCGGTTTTGCCCACTCTCTTCGCACTCGTTCGCGCGATGAACGCTCTTTTCACTCCAGCTGCGCTCGCCTCGCTATCCGAAGTAAGCTTTTTTTTTGTTCTTGAATCGTATTCAATCATCATTTTAAAAAATCCAGTTTTCGCATATTTTTTTGTAACACAAACTTCTGAGGATATTTTCTACGAATCTTGAGTTCATTCGATGGAAATTTAGAAGGTCTAAATTTGAGTATGCAATCTCTGCATAATCAGATCTAGTTTTAAAACTAATTACTTTTTAATTAAAAATCGAAATTTTCACTTTGTTTAAAAACTCAATTGGAGTAGTTAAATTCTTAAAGTGAATCAATTTTTGATAATAATTTTTAATATTCTCGTGAATATATCTTTTTTCTGTATGTTTATGCCCAATATAATGATGTTAAAAATATTTATATTCTCGATGTTAGGAAAAAATCAAAAAACAAAAAATTTCATTGTTATACACGTTTTGACTGGCAATGTATCTCTCAATTTAAACGATCAAATATTGGAATATTTTTGTAATACTATATTGAAAAAAAAAATTCTCTATTAAAAAATAATATTGTTATTCGTATTTCCAGGGTTACCGAAACGCTCATGGCCTTCTGGAATCTGAAAAAGCGCAACTTCTCGGCCTGAGTACTGGAAACGGTGACCACGCCCCTGAAACGGATCAAGTACCGAATGCACCCCTGACTCGAATGCAAGCTTTTCTCTCTAATATTCACGATCATTGTTACCACATGCTCGGTAGCGGTTGTCACACTCTTGGTCGAGACTTTTATCAACTGCCGGGTCTTGCCCCTGCACTCATTAATTCAGTTTTCTCGAATATGGAAGTAAGTCTGAGTTATTGTCTTTTAAATAAATGCTACTTGTAGCATCAAGTAATGTATTCATTTTTGTCGAAATCTTTCAGGTCATTCCGGACTACAGATTACGGCCAATAATTCGCGTGTTTCTCAAGCCTTTCATATATTCCTGTCCACCTGCATTTTATGAAAGTGTTCTGGTACCAATACTGACGCATGTATCGACTCACAGTAAGTTTTTCCGAGCTCCTAAAACAAAAACAACGCAATCTTAGTGTCAAACAAGATATTTCCAGTGGTAACATTTTTTTTAATAAAAAAAATTTATTTGTACAGTGTGTCAAAGGCTCAGTGCCAAGTGGCAGTACATAACGAGACTCTACGAATCGGGCTTGGACGAGGAAAATACGGACGCACAAGAAGTTATCGATGATATGCTCAATAGAAATTTAACGAGAGATTTTGTCGACGTTCTGAAAGTGACACTCGTCGGTGGTGCGGCGAGCGATGCATCGCCACCGGACTCGATGGAGCACGACAGCGGATCGATGGCCGTCGATCCACCAATTTCTCGAGGGAATAGCATCGTTGCCGATGTTGTTAGCGAACTGGGAGCTTTCGTGCTTCGTCACCCTTCCACGTGCCACAGCGTTGTTCTCTGCGTTCTCGGGTACATTGATAAATTTTATATTTTATTAATATTTTATCATCAGCTTTGAATCTCATTCTACGCAATTCGTAACATAAACTTTCACAATCTATTCTTTACCATTTTCTAAGACTGCTATCAACGGTATTAATTAAAATTTTATTGGAAGAATATTGATTTGTTCCATTCATTTTTAAAAGAAAAATTAATCTTTATGGTTAAAATTGATTTTTATGGGCAAAATTTTTCTGAAGAACACAATTTTAGTGGTAAAAATGAATGTGTGTGTTTTTTTTTGATAAACAGGTAAAAGTAATCGATCGTTTTAAAAAGTTATTCAATTGTTATTTAAAAAAACATTTATATTCATTGCAAAAAAAGCAAATTCATCAAAACTGATTCAGTTCTTGAAGCGAAAAACGTCACAGAAACGAATTTTCGTAATTATATGTTAATAAGAATGAAGTTTATAATGATTAATTTTAATATTATTTTGTTGGTAAGGGCTCTGTCATGGAACGACTCGAACGCGAGTCTAAAGGCAACGATGCTGACTGGTCCGATCGTTCGAGCACTGGCCAGCGACGGCAGCCTGACCCCAGCGATGGCTGCGCATATAATGGTCGCTGTGCTCCAAGGCCTTCAACTTCATGGACAGCACGAAGCAAATCAAGGCTGCCTCGTGACTCTCGGTGCTCAAGTCTACGAATGCCTGCGTCCCAAATTTCCGAACATCATCGAAGTCATGCAACAGATACCAGGCGTAAACCCAGCTGATTTGCAACGCTTCGACGAGAAAATGGCAGTGACCAGCACGAAAGGGAACAAGGTCGAAAAAGGCAGAAAAGAATTGTTCAAGAAGATTACGAATCAGGTGAATTATTTACCCACTCAAAATGGTCAGATTCAATCAAAACTTTGCATACTTATCAAGGACTGATGACAATACAATTGACAAGTTTATCCCATTATCCTGAACTATAGTTAAAAAAAACACTAAAAAAACACGCTTTAATGGTTGATCGAACTGATAAGTGAGAAATAATAAAAGCGTGGGGTGCCACGCTTCTGAATATTAATAAATACTGACATATCGAACACCCCACGCTTTTTTCACAATAATATTAATATTCTCGTTTATTATTTTATTCTTGTATTAAAAATGATTTCTTTTTAGTTCGATCAACCATTAAAGCGTGTTTTTTTTTGGTTTTTTTTTTCAAACTATAATTAAAAAATAATTTTTCTGTGAATATTTGTGTTGATTTGTAATACGATGATACAATAATGAAGGATAAAAAATGTTTTTCAGCTAATCGGGAGGAGCGTCGGTCAACTGTTTCGAAAAGAGGTCAAAATCGACAACTTGCCGAGATTGGAAGTAACTGGAAAGCCGCAGATGATAAGAGTTGACGATATTTCGAAGAGTGCCGCCGATACGGGACTCACAGCACTCTTCGCTGGACCCACGTAGCACAGAGCTTTGGACAGCCGCACTCTGCATGGTTGGTCTACTTCGATAAGTACTTATAATTTGTCGTAAAGAAATTTATTCGTCAACGCGAGCGAAAGTTACGAGACCAGTTGTACGAAAAATCTCCGTCGAGCGGAAAAAAGAAAGATCGACGTTCCGTTTCCTCGACGAGCCACTTTCCTCCACGAGGAAACGCTAAAAGAAAAAAAATTATCAGGAGCGCCGAAATATCGTTGAAATTTCCTTTTTTTTTAAAACAAATTCGTAGCTGACCGTTGTTGAGTAGTTATTTGGTACTTTTGATAATTTGTTTTTCTTTCTTTCGCCATGATTACTTCGTATCTTGAAGTAATTCAAGATTTGAAGAATTTGAAGGATCAAATACGATAGGTAGGAACAGAATTGAAAACTCACAGAGCCAGCATGTTTGTTCTTCGTCGTTGTGGAATTTGAAACCGAGTCTTCAGACACTATTTGTTGCATCAATCACCGCAATCATCTCGGGAACACCGATCGCCACGGTGAATTTCATAACTCTTAATTAAGTCTCCTTTAATTTATTTTAGTTATGGTACACCGAAGGAATTTAGGAACTCAAGTGTCACATTGCTGGTCGATTTGCACCGTGAACAACCGATTTTACCAAATCTGTAAAAAGTTCCTCTTGTCTTTGAAATTTTACTGAAGGCATCAAAACTGATGGAGCATGAAATAACACAGATCCTCTCTCTCAGAGATGAATGTTTGATTTTCAGACCACATTTTCTAAAAATGATGGTCGTTACGTAAGATTAAATAAATTTTTTAAATTCTACAAATCATAGCAACGAAATTTTTGAGATATTTCAGGATTTACTGGTCGGATTCTCTTGCTTGAGCAATAAATTTATAAAGAGTTATTTATACACTGTTCGACCAGAATTATTTATACTTGTCATCCCTTTGATGAGCCATTATTGATGAGAAACAAAATTAATTTGAGCTTTGTAAATATTTTGTATATTTTTAATACAGTTTCCCTGTGAGAAAATTTTCAAAGATACATTTACTCCAATTTGAGCTAATCCGTAGCCAGTAAATCTCTGAGCATGAAGTTGTTATTTCAATTTTAATTCATAGTGTGTCCTGCAGAGAAGAAAAAATTCATCTCACCATCTAGAAATCGTATCATGGTAAAAATATCACTCGTATCTAACGAACTGAACAACGATGGAAAATTAGAATAATTTTTGTTACCATCAGCTTCGAGCGGTGTTTTTTTTTAAACTGAAACAGCGTAAATAATTTTTTTTTCATGGTAAACCTTCGTTGGAAGGTTTAATTTTTTAACAAAGATTTGTACGAATCAATGTGTCATAAGTGTGGGTGGCATTCGAAGTTAATAGTTGCAGCTATCGGTGGATTGTAACCATATATCAGACGTTTCGTGTTCTGCATTTAGTTGTAAAAGTCTCATGTTGATAAATCGATTTTCGCGATAGATCGTTTGACACGATCGGCCGGGAATTTACAATTTTTATCACCGACGATGAAAAAATTCACGCCGGTTCTACGCTCGCGAAAGAATTTTTTTTTCTTTGGCATTTGTTTTTTTTCCCTTTTTCGTTTCGTCAATGATCATTCCTCAATTATGAAAACTGTTGAAGCATTTATGTATTACGTTTGAGAAGTTTTACTTTTTTTCATCAGCCAATTGCCCGGGAGCGAAAGTAATCAAGCTCGGCACTGGAAATAATCCTTCCATTCCAATATTGTTGAATTTGTTTGTTTTTTTTTTTTAATGATGAAAGAATGGAAAAGAACTGAACATGGATGAAAAGTTGTTCCTGAGGGTGATTTAAAAATTCACGCCCGGAACAGGGATGGCCACGATTCGATGAAAAAAGTATTTAAAATAATTTTTTTGATATGAATATTGTACGAACGATTGAATCCACGAGGCACGAGTAATTGTAAAAAATATACTACATATAATGAAACTCAAAAGTGAACAATTCCGAGCACTGTCAAAGGCAATTATTTATTTTCAAAAAGTTTTTTCGAATTCTTTTTTTCACTGAAACGGTGCCTATGATTGCGAGCGATAACAGAAAATGTGTGCAACACATATCGATTTTTAAATATGTTTTTTTTTTCTATTTGGCTATACGTGTTATTTTTTTTTTCATTTTTATCAAGTATTGTACGAGAAAATCAAGAGCGTACGCTAAATTGAGAAAACATTCTCGTGGTCTAGATTTCAAGTAGAACGTTGAGTGCAGACGAATCAGGAGTTTCAAAATTCGTGGGCACCGAATACGATTTCAGTCCCCGACGATTGTTGCGGAACGATTACTTTTTTTTTTCACAAACGAAGTTTCGGTCTCACACGTCGTTGTACCATTGGCTTGAAAATGATGCTAATCTTGTATATATTGTATTGTAATAAAGAAATGCATTGACAATAACAGCGCATTCGTAAGGATAAAAGAGGCAAAGAAACGAAAACGATCTTATTATGGTCTGTATATAATTATACATACATATATGCTCATATATTTGTCCATAAATCTTTATACAATTACTTAAAGTTCAATAATTATTTTACACATTTCACGTAATTTTAGTTCTCGTTAAAAAGAAAAACAGTACTCCAGTGTACAAGGTGGGTCGGAGTGTATCGTTGTTAATGGCGAATTGACGCACAAATGTGTATTACTCGAATCACATTAGTCGAAATTTGACTCAATCATTCCTCTCAGTAAGTATGCACAAACGTGTAATTCCGTTATAAAATAAAGTAACAACTTTTAAAAAATTCTTTTCTTTCATTCTGACCGATGAGCTTTAGGACCACGTCCGAGCCATCGATTTACGTCTCAACTTATCAAAGCAATTACGATTACTTTATTTATTTATTTTTTTATTACATGTAAAATACACGCATGTTAGAGTACACGTAAAAATGTTCTTTTTCTCCTTTCTCAATATCTGTGAGCGCGATTCGCGGCGAGAAATCGATTAATTAAATTTTCATACAATTTTTCAGAATCAATAAACAATGAGTCAGAGTATTCTAAATTACAACCCAGTGGGGATAAATATTTGCTCTTCTCCGTTCATTGATCGAGGAACTGTTGCAAGATTGAGAAACGGAGGAACGATTTTTTTCTGAAAATTTTCACTTTTTAATGTTCCTCATTCTTGAATCGAGTCACGATAAAATATCCTTTCTAATTACCTTATCATCTCTGGCATTAATAATCATTATCTCTCAATGAATATAAACAATGATTCACGGTTTCATCTTTAAAAAATGACAAACATGAACAACCGCGATTCGTCGCGTACGTTTTTTTCGTCCCAGCGATTCAAAATACAATAAAAACGAAGTTTTCGCGCATTCAGGAACGTCCGAAGTACTTTGCGCCGTCGACGCACCGTTGACGACGCTTCGATTATTATACAATGTACAAAAATGCAAGCAACAAATATATTACTCTTTGGGAGCGTTGATCGAGACGACTAATTTCTATAATTCCCTTCATAATCTGTGAAATATGATGTCGAGACAACGCACAGGCACTTTTTCCTAATTTTCATCTCTCTAAAAAGTTCGATATGAATTTATTTCGAGTAATAGGCGCGAGTCTGCTCGCATGTGTCGACAATTGAAAGTTAAAATAATTTAAAAAATTGAAACAACTCGTCAGACCTCTCTGGAAAATGTAAAAAATCAGAGTTGGAATGTTAATTACAATCGCAACTGATGATTTGTATGATGATTATTTTTATAATCGGCGCAATATTGCTAAAATATTAATTTTCCCTGTCAAAGTTTCGTTCTCTTACTTTGCAAAATCGAGTCAACGTTTCGAATGTTCAATAATATCGAGCGACGTTGACGCGATGACGTTTATCTTAAAACGAATTAGGAATTTTCGTAATTAACTGAGAATTACTTATTTAAGGCCGGCAAAATTTTCGCCTCGTTTTTAGAAAAAAAATTGACTTATTTTTCTCTAAGCTCGCTCACAGGCGCATCGATGTTTCACGGAGTCACTCGCAAGACTCCCAGCTATAAATCGCATAATTTTAAAAATCAATTGATAGGCTCTTTGTACTCGGCAAAGGGCAAGCTTTTGCGAGATTTTAAAAACATTATGTTACTTTTCTCCTGCCCGACTTAACAAATCAACGATAAAGATACGTGATATTTACAAAAATACAATATCTCGGAATAAATATCTTTCTCATTAACAGAGTTTTGAGCAGTCAACGATTAAGGCGAGTACTTCGTATCATAACTTTTCCCTTCTCCTTCCCTCAATACGTTTCCTATCAACAAACAAATATCTGCGGACTCTCACTCGACCGTTTCTATACACAAATAACATTTAGTTATATCTCTCCATTTTTCGAGGGAAAGTAAGCTCGTTGTCCTCAGACCTCGGGAGATTCAAAAACCTATACGAATCGAACATTTATCGATCACGAAAGATAAAATATCTTTCGTTGTCTCCGAGGGATCGTTCAAGTTTCAATTATTTCGCCGAATAATGTGACACTTTGAAAACGTCCCTGCAAAGACGGAGTAAAATCTTCGTAATATTCCAACGGTTAACGATTCAACAAGCGCACGAGCGATCAAGTTTTGAATAAAGATTTCCACGCGACAAGAGGCATCGACCGGGCTCTCATTGACCCGTGCTGTCTTTCCTCCTCTCGACGGTACAATTTTTTTTACCGTTCAGCAGAAAAACGTTCATGTTGTCCTTGCCCTTGACGTAGACTTGACCCCGTGGTTCGAAGTCGTAATATTCGGACAGTATGTCCAAGCAGTTACTGGCCAACTGGATTCGACCGGCGACCCCGGTAGAATCCATCCTGGAGGCGATGTTTACCGCATCGCCCCAAATATCGTAATACAATTTCGTAGCGCCGATAACACCGGCAGTTACGTCGCCGTGATTGTACCCGACCCGGAGTATAAGTTGAAACCCCAGGAGGTCGCGATTGAAGTCGTAGATGACTTTGTGCATGGCGACCGCGAAATCCAGCAACTCGATCAAGTGGCTGTGCTCGTGTTTGCTCTGCTGTCGGACCTGGGGATTCAATCCGCTCGCCGCCATGAAAGTGCTGCCGATCGTCTTTATTTTCTCGACGTTCGCGAATTCCGGCTTCTCGAGGATCTCGTCGAAGTCGCCGATCAGCTCGTTGAGCACTCGGAGATACTCCTTGCCGCCGAGATACGACTCGTCGTACAGCTCGTTGAAGTTTACGATCGTCGCGAATATTATACCGACGTTTTTGTGATTCTGAGAATACTTGGCTGTCGTTTTCAATTGATCGGCGACGTATTTCGGGATTATATTGTGCAGCAACCAGTCGGCTTGGTTCTTCATTGCCTGGACGCGCGTTTTGTCCCTCGCCGCGACCGCGTTTCCATGAAAGCTCAACCGATAACTGATCTCAAATTCTCGATTCAGGAACCAGACGAGTATCAGAAGGAGCAGCATGTCCAGAAATATTTCCGTGTCGTAGAGTCTCTCGTTGTAACGCTTCGGAAGTTTATCCTTCGGTGTCACGTCGTTTTCGCCTTCCTCGCTTTCGGTCGTTGCGCTCGTCGAGGTCGCTGGCTCGTTTATCGGTACGACGGCTGGAATCGGGGGCGCGTAATCCTCGTCCTGGTTGCCTTCCGGCACCGGAGGTGGAGGCACGCTCTCGGTGTCGCGACGAAATCTTCGTGTCGCGGGATCGTCGAACATCGCGATGGCGGGTGAGCCCTGCATCGTCAACGGTTTTCCGGCCTCGAGAGTGAATTTCTCGTTTCCGTGGTACGACAGGTGACCGGCCACGAGGCATATGAACAAAACGCCCGCGAGCGCGACCAGGAAATTCTTCATCCAGCAGTTGAGCTGCGTGAAGTTGCAAAAATGCACGAGCCCGACGAATATCAGGTAACTGTAATAAAACTCGAAGTGATTCAGGCCCGTACGAAATGCGTTGCAAGAAAAATTCATGAGTATCGAAATGATCGGGAGGCCGACGAGCGTGGCACCACAAACGTGCCAGGGATACCAGCGCGAGAAAAATTTGAATATCTTCTGCACGAAGGTCGCGTGCCGCGAGTTCGGATTCACCAATTGACGGATACACAGTATGACGACGATCGCCTGGATCGACGTCGCGATTGAACAGAAAACGACGAAATACAGCGTCGGCTTGCACAGCAGGAACAACGACGCCGTTATCGCGGAATAAACGATAGCCGAAACGAGAATGTCGAAGTACGTGTTGAATCTCGAAGTAGCCAGAGTTGGTGGATTCCCACCGATATCCTCGTTCGCTTTGTGAGCATTCTCTCTGTACTCCTTCTCCATTTCTTTGCTCTTGAAAAATAACGTGACGCTGGATAATGGTGGTTTTACGAAATACGACCTTTGGGAGCTCACGTTGTCTTGAACGCATCTGAAATTTCAATGTATTACTTTCATGATTATTTTACGACGATTACATATCGTATCTTACGAAATATAAACTTTGAGTCTAGAGAATTAGTCAAAAATGCAGCAATGCAATCGAATGAAGTAAAAAAAAAGTAGATACTTGGTAATTTTACCTTATAAGCTGCAAATCCGATTGCTTTCGCAATTTGTGAAAGCAGGCACCAAATGTGTCTGTAACGACGGGTGGAAATGGATACGGCGGCACCGAGGAGGACGGTTCTTGCGTGGAATTCAACGTAGAACTGGATGTGTAGTAACCGCTGACCCTGTGACCCATAAGATCTCCTTGGGCCATGCCATTCATCAAGAATAACTTTGAAAAAATTACTATTTATTCCTACGACTCGTCAATATGAATTTAGAAAAATATTTATAAATATGTCATACTTGTTGCTGTATACTGCTTCGTCTACTGTTGCTCCTTATTCCCGAGTCTTTCCTGCTACAAATGGAAGAAGAGTTACTCAGAGTTTCCTGAGTACAGAGCAGAGGACTCGAAGGCATGGGATTCGGATCCATTTCGATGCCGTTCGTGACAGGTACCTAAAAGTAATTTTAATTATAGCTAACAGTAAAAAAATTGACAGATTTATGGCAAAAATGTGAAAAATATGAAATTTGACGTATTTTTAATCCTCCATGTGTACACTGGCTCTTTAAAGGAACAGTCAAAATTTCAAACTTAAATTCCTCACTTATGAATGAAGGGTGGCCTTTGGCTATCGCATCTAAAAAATCTAGATGGTAGTAGGGACTAAGAGACGCCTGGGTCTGATAGTTCATCTGCAAACGCCAGCCAGTGCAAATCATTCCTACAGTTTTTTTGCCTTTTCTCATAGTTTATCAGTCATTTTTTCACAACTAAAATATATATTTCATGAAATTTGATGATATTTTGGTAATTTTGTATAGACTCAAATCTTAAAAACCAAACTTTTATGTATACTTCATTTATAAGTCCATTATTTTTCCATTAAAACATTCCCCACTTTCAGGAAAACTTTTTGGAGCCCACACCAAAGACTCGATATTTTTATAAAAGCTCATAGCCTAAGCTACAAAAGCCTAAAATAGTTTTCTCTCCATAGTCGTTTAGTGTAGAGCTACGAATTTTTTAACGAAATTCCGTTTTTTTTTGAAACTATTTTTCAATTTTTATTATTAACGATTTCAAGCGTTTGAATAGAGCAACTTTTGGGCCATGTAGTACACACTTCAAAAAGTAACTCTGAATTTTTTCAGAATTTTTAAAAGTCTAGAACGCTTAAAAAAATCGACTGTTTCCTAAAAGACCCAGTGTACACACGAAGGATTAAAAATCATTGTTCTTCGATGAAAAATTGTACTTACACCGTTGAATCCATTTCGATTATCGTCAGGCGTGGATGTAGGAAAGTCGGCTCTGAGCTCTCGAGTGACAACGATTTTCTCATTATCCGTTTCCAACGGTGTCATCTCTTCGGTCGTTCGCTGCCGTTGCAAATATCTCCACGGTTTGTTACGAATTTTCTTTTTTCCATAGCTCGCGGTTGATATTGGACTCTTGTTGGTCTCTTCCTTCTTATCATCGATTTCCTCGTCGTTCTCCGAGTCCAGTATACTCGGCAGCGAGTTCGCTTTCATTCTGTAACTGTTCGTGTTCGTGACCATGTGCAGGTAATGATTCCGCTTCAACTGATTGTTGCACGAGGCGAGGCGATTTCTAGCCTGCATCAACGGCGATATGCTCGTCGGCGTGCTCACATTGTTCATAAATTCCGTCACGAGATCCGACTTTCGACCTTTAATGAAATACGTCTTCATACCTGTGAAATACAATGATGATCAAGCAATTACGACGAAATACAAAATAATTCATTTCAGTACGAGAATGGATAATGAACAATCAACGAGCATAGATCATCAGAATATTTACCTACCATTGATGGTATCTCCAGGTTCGGTTAGGTACTCGTCGCCCAAAAAGCTCATTGTTTTCTCACTAAGGTGAGCTCTTCCAGGTTTCCCCGTACTTTCCAGCTTGTTGGCCAGCGTGACGTCATTCGACCAAACGTCGAATTTGAATCTCTTCGTACCAACAATGCCGCAAAGCACGGTTCCCGTATGAACGCCGACTCGCATGTTCACGCCTTCGCGTCTCTCGATGTCAAATTGCTTGATCGCCTCGATCATCGCTGAAAAAAATAATGCAAAATAAGAAAAAAAATCGTTAAAAATGGCAAACTTTTAGGAATTAAATGTTTATCGAAGCTTTCTCACCCAGTCCCATCTCCACGCAACACTTTGCGTGGTCCGGCCGTGGCTCGGGACATCCGCTAACGCAGTAATAGCAATCGCCGAGGGTAGAGATTTTCTCGCAACCGTGGTGCTCGCAGAGATCGTCGAATCTTTCGAAGAGATCGTTGAGTATGCCGACGAGTTCCTCGGCAGTTTTGTTGGAGCTCATTCGCGTGAACCCGACAATGTCGGCGAACAGTATGCTGACGTCCTCCATCGAGTGCATGTTGAAGGGCCGAAATAAAGATCTTATGTCCGTATGGTTCGAAGGGATCGATCCTTTCTTCAGCGAGTCCTCTCGCTCTCGTTCTCGCTCGCTCTCCTCCATCAGCCAGTCAGCGACTTTCGGCGGCATCACGGAGTGTATCATTTTTTCTTTAAGCTGTTTTTCCATCTCCAATTGACGACGTACCAGCAACGACTGGCCAACCTTCATGAAAGTACCTCTCATGCGAACGAAAGTCATTATCAATATGTGAATACCGATTATGTGTATGCATATCTGCATCAGAATTCGTATCGTGAGTGTCGTCGAGAAATCGATTTCGTCGAACAATTCGTCCGCGTTTTTCAAACTTCGAGCGAGCCTCTCGTGCCCAACACCGCTTGCGTCTAATTCTCCCAATGCTGAATAACTTTCGTTGATGGTACCGTTGACGAGCGAGCTGGGAGTAAAATTCGTCAGAACGTCGGAGTGCGACAAGGCCTTTGAGATTTTTTCAACGACGTTTTTCCCATCCAGCATCGTCATTCCCAGTTTTGTCAAAAACTCCGTTTTCCCCGCTCCGAATGGTTCAGTATTGTTTTCGAGTCGTGAATACCGAGACTCGACATTTCCCGATATCGAGTCGTCTATTATTCGCTGGCTCGTTGCGTTTGTCAGTCTCGTATGATTTAAATAGTAAGAATGATCCGAGACACCAGAGTTGTACAGATAGGCCGTTATGAACTCGAAGAAGACCGAATAAACGGTGCAAATGCAAACGCAGGCGTAAAGTGGCATCGGCACTACTGTGTAAATGAGCAACAATATCTCGGAGCACAAGGCGAAATGTCCAACCAGCGTTAATCCATTGTTCTGCGGTGGGACCAGAACGAGAAACGATAGGGACAGAAGGCACAGTAACGAAGCGACTCCGAGAGATGTTAACAAAATGTAAGATCTGTAGTAATCCGTGTACGTGAGATAAAGAGCCAATACCATGACCACGCTGACGCTGCCAAACATTATCGCTGTCACCGGCCATGACGATGTTTCGTTTTGTACACCGATCACCAAGAAATAAGCCAGCCAAGACAGCGATATAAGAAGGACGTAAGCAAGTGCGTACCTGTAACAGAAATTTATATTTTTTGCACATTTTTAAAAATATTCCTCATACATTCTTAATCAAATATTAATTTGTGTACATTCTCGAAAATATGCCATTGGATTACAGGGAAAAAATATTCACAAGAGAGTGATACAAGCAGATTTGTATTACCTAAATCGTAATCTTATTTGTGGAAAAGCACTGCGCTTGTACTGGTCCTCAAGAATTTCAGAATCAAATTTTGGATTCCACCAAGATCTGGGTGCAGCCCTTTCAAACGGCACCGGTAATCCAATTCCGCAGCATCCGAGTCCTTGGCCGCTATGTGCAAGATACGTCTGTATGTACGGTGCCAGAGACATGTGAATCTCGTCATGGCCATCTCCCGTGTTGTCTTTTCCTCTGCTGTAGCTCACAGAGGAGCTACGCTTGCGATCATTTGGCAGAGTCATTTTGAAGGATGTTTCTGTCAGTGGGGTATTGACATTCACCGGATAGCATCCTGAAATACATTTTGATTATCGCACAATTTTAGATCATTCCAAAATTGTTTCTTTTCGCTGTGATAGCTATGATAATAATATTTTTGACAGCCTGACAATCAAGGAGATGCTTTAAAATTCATAGTTTTAAAAGTTTAACTTTTAGATAATTTGAAAACCTTGCAAAAACGAATTTTCTTCGAATAACAAAAGGTATGCGCAGGAAAAAAAATATTTTGTCCTGAAAATCTTGGTTCAATGATGATCATTAAACATTTTTTTACTCCAAAAGAAGAAAAAAAAACAATTCTCACCTCCCCTTCAGGACCGACAAGGAAAAATAATTTGTTGTACCATTCTTCGATCTTTCATCGCGCGAGCGTGAAACAGCGAGCGAGAAGTTGCAAAAAATATAGCTATGAAGATTAGCAAGTGTCAGAATTTGACATTTTCTGGGCTGTACCCGAGAGGCTAATTTTTCGATGTGTTCGCTTGAATACAAAAGTCTAGAAATAAGTAACTAAATTATTCTACGCGACGACTGAAAAAGAATGAATGTTTTTTAGAAGTTTTTTTAAAAACATCAAAAAAAAAAATGATACTCTCAGCTGATGAAAAAAGTGTACATGTCGCCCTTCGAACCAATACTGGCGACCATCTTGGATTTCACTTTGTACGTACACTATTGCGTACACGCACACGGCGCGCGACCAAATATACAAGGTGGGGTGTAATAACTTTATCAACTCGGAAAATCTCCGCTATTTTTAGACATATGATAAAAATTGTAATTACGAAAGCTATACGCTATCAAGAAGATCACGGTAAGCTGATGGTAATTATTTTTTTCGTGGGTAAAGTTACTTTTCGAGATTTATGAAAAAGCAAAAGTCTTTTCGTTTATTTGTTTCGTAATGAAATATGTATACGCTTTTTTATCTCGAGAGCATCCAATACCGGATGTTAATGCGAATAACGACCTGTAATAAAAAAATCGGTTAGTCATTAAGGTGTAATGGACACACTCGTTGAAATTTCATTACGTGTGTAATAATACTCCGATTTTTGATATCTTATTGGATTTTTTTTACTTTTGGGATGATAATATGGGTATCATTTTTTAAAAAAATATTCATTTCGAATATGTAAATAGACCGTAGCTGCTCGCCGGTTTTACTTTTCGAATACCTCTGTTTGAATACAACACAGCTATATATATAATTTTCGTGGATACTTTAGTAAATTTTTCTATTATGTAATCAGCATTCTCTGTCAATATTCTAAGAATATCTTTTTGAAAAAGATCCAGTTTTAAAATGGGTATCGCAACGTGTAATAATTATATTTTATATCGATATAGTAAATAAAATGGATTTTCCGTTAGCGTTGTTTCGAATCCGGCTCGAGTATTCAATATATAATCGGTTTGATCAGATTTTGACAGTTGTCGTTATGTGTGCGTTTAGCATAAAATTCAGCAGCGCAATTTTTTGATTCCTTTAGATAAAATTTTCGTAAATTCTTTCGATGATATCGTACAACTGCCGTAATTATCATTTTCTTACGATTCTAAAAATAGCAAGGATATTTCCGGTGAACGAACGCTTTTAAATTCCCACCCTGCAAGCTCCTGATTACGTGAATTGCCGCTCACCAGGTTCGCCAACTTGACTATTTGTCAAGAACGCGCGACTACCTTCAAGCGTAAGAGCCCTTCGTGCGCGCGCGGGATTCGGGATATTTTTATTTTTTACAGGATAATTCTTTGTCTAGCGGAAAAGGCCGGCATGTAGATTGTTCGTCCCTATCGACCTTGAATCCTGAATTTTTAAACGTTATTCTGATGGAATCGAAGGTACGTTCGTCTGACATATCGCGATAAATTTTCCACCGAAACACGTGCGGGAACGATTAAAAAATGTGCGAGTCGCTCAAAAAACGACCAATCGTTTTATTGCGCAGTGTTACCTCGGTCGCGTTTTCCTCGATCGTTTCTGTGGCGGAGGTGTGGCGACAATAGCGTTCTGTCCGTACACATTTTCAACACGTTTTAACCATTCTGTAATCCGTATACTTATAGCATTATGTATACGTACGACTTTCGATCTATGAAAAAAAAAAAAAAATAGATGAAAAAAAATGAACGACAGCCCGCTGTAATAATAACGCGGCATAGATTCGTTTGCGAGGGAAATATTGGGAAAACGCTTTTATCGTTTGCTTTTTTTATCATAAAATGGTGATTGAATGTTGAATGCGATTACATACACATTTTTTTACATCTTTGCGAATGTCTCGAACAGGCTCGAGAGGCTCGGTCATCGTCTAAGCTCTTGTATACTAAATTTTTTTTTTTTTTTTTTTACGTAGCTGGAATGGAAACCAACTGCGTTGGAATTAGAATATCGCACTAAGCATTATTACGGTAAGAAAAATCGTGATTCTGTTTGAAATTTCGGTGAATATTGTATTTTTGTCGGTTTTAAAAAAAATTCATGCAGTTCGAATGAAATTTATTCGAATATTTGACTTACGTTTCGAACTTTTGTTCGTCTTCATTTTTTAATAAAATTGCTTGGATGAGTTTCTTACATGCAACGTGAGAAAACGATTTCTAAATGTTTCTGTGCTTTTCTTTCAACAGAATTCAGAGCCCTGAAGCACAGAGCCTTGTATTGTACTTCGTGTGGCAATATTCTCAGCAGCGAGGCAGACCGGATTTTTTCACACCCGATATTAAAAATTTTGCAATGCAGGGTAAGGGCTAGAATATTGTTTCTCAGTCTGCTGGGAATGAATTTGATCGATAATAAGTCTTGATTTTTTCCTTCTACATGAATTTTTAACTATTGTCAGTCTTTGTATTATTTGCAGCAATGTTACAAGCGTGTCAAAAGTATAGTTAATTCTGAGCAGCTCTTCGAGTGCTGCGCCGTATGTTCAGACTCGCAGAAAAAGTTGCTCGAGTGTAAAGAGAAGAATACAGATCCGAAAAACAACTGCCGCTACAAATTTTGTCAGGTAATTATTTATTTTTGTTTTAATCGTTAATGAGGTTAAGTTATGAGGTTAATAGGAAGCATGAATTTTTCAGGCCTGCATCAAAAGAAATTTACCCTTAGCGCTTGATAAGTTGTCACAAAACAAATGGAAATGTTTGGCCTGTCGCGATAAGAGTTGGTGGAATTTACGTGGCCTTTGCGCCTTAGTAACAGAATCCACCGTTGAGTAAGTAAATATTTGTTTCTATTCAACTCATTGATATTTCTGTTTGCACAATTAGTAGATGCATGTATAATATTGTGTATCTGGACTTTCTGCTGATAAAGCATCAAAAACTTCTCAGACCAATTTTCATAAACAATGAACACAATAAATTAACTGAACTTTATCGTTAGCGAGATCACACTTTTTACATTGTCAAATAACAGAATTTTGAATCAATGTGGTTGCACTTTCATTCGTTAATGTACGTAATTTTAAAAACAAGCAAAAGGTTGGCATAAGGCATGAAAAGTTTCAAAAAATTTTTTAGTAGATTGTCGTATTTAGGATCATTCACTTTTCGCGATTTTTGTGTTCACAAGAACTTTACATAGAGTCGTAACATAACGAAACCTTACACTGTCGCAAGTAGTTAGTCGAAGCATGCCTTATTATTTTTCCATTGAAAATATTGATCGCTCTGAGACTGTTGGTTCAGTGATTCGAGCCAGTACCTTCCTGAGTGCTGCATATTCTGAGAGACCACAGCGACCAGAGCGAATATAAAATAAAAATCGTGTGCCAGCCTGGAGAAAGGATAGAGATTAAAAATGAGAAGAAAGAGACTGACAATCGGTCAATCAGCAAAACTGGCTGGCAGAAATGTCTGAAAGTCATAGAAGCTCGTGAAGTGCGGTGGAAAAGAAAAACTTATCGAAAAAAAGATTATGACGGTATGCATGAGGAAGAGTGAGTCGTTTTAGGCAAAAGAACTGCAAGTTATGATTAAATTGGTAAAAAAAGAAATGTGAGAAGTAACGAGACAAAATCTCGATAATTTTGAAAAGTTTCTGAACAGTCAATCACGGCATCCCGAAACTTCTGTTTCAGAAGGACTAAAAGAGAAAAAGTTTTGGGGAACAATCGTAATGAGAGAGAAGATGCTGAAACGAACTTGAGAAACAAATCGCACATGAGGAATCGTCGCGAATTGAAGTCAAAAGAATTGACTCAACGTTTGAGGAGCATTTGCGACGAAGAAGACAGTTCAGAGCGAATTTCGAAACCGGCGAATACTGCATGTGAAAAAAATGATGAACCGAAAATGCCCAAACGAAATGTGAGTAAGCAGATCGAGATATCGAGCGAAGATTCCGATATTCAGGAAGTTACGTACATAAATACCAAGAAATCCGTCGCCGCGGAGTCTTCGAGTTCCAGCGAGCTCAGTGACGACGAATCTCGCAGACGAGTAACCGTGCATAAAAAAAGAAAATTAAGAGCAAACAAATCAGCGTCCACGAAGAATTCTACTAATGACGATTCAGACGAAGAGTTTAATCGGTTGAGAAAGAAACGTAGAAAGTCATCGACGAGTAACACCGTTCAGGGTAAGCATCTCGGATCCAGGGGAGCTGAGAAAAAATTCAAGAAGACTTTGGAAAGCATCCACGAGGATGACTCGCACAGTGACAATTCAATGGAGAAAAAGAAGCTCTCGAGAGTCGAAAGAGAGGAAAAACGGAATCAACGAACACGAAAATCTTCGGAAGAGGACAGTGACGGCTCGGCGGAGGTAGGGAAACGAACACGAAAATCTTCGAAAGAAACTGAGAAGTTGAGAAAATCGGAAAGGGACCCACTTCATGATCTTGAGGAAAAACTCAAGAATGATTATGAAAGAACACTGAAAAAACGAACACAAAAATCTTCGGAAGAGGACAGTGACGGCTCGACAGAGGTAGGGAAACGAACACGAAAATCTTCGAAAGAAACTGAGAAGTTGAGAAAATCAAGAAGGGACCACGACGGACCAAAGAAAAAGGACGAAACTTTACCGGGGAGGAACAAAGATATCGGAAACAAAAAATTTGAGAAAAGAACAAAATTGTTGCCGGTTGAACGATTAAAACTCAAAAAAACAATGAGCGACTCGAGTTCGGGAAAGGAATTTTGCTCGAGCAAGCTCTTCCGAAACACTCACGTTGTGCTGAAACGAATGTCTGATATCCAAGAAGATTGCACGAGAACGCCGGTTAAAAGTGCCGAGGAGGAGGAGAACGAAGTGCTCTCCGAAGACCAGACTTTCGGGCTCAAAAACAACGTGTCCAATTTTTTTAAACAATTGAAGAAAGCAGCCGCAAAATTGTTAAGCGATGTCGAGACGGCCAACACCCAGTACTGCATGAAAAAGTCCTTACGCGTTGGAGACATCAACAGCTTGATACTAGAAACGAAGAACGTAGTCTCGAGTCTGAAAGAGTGCGTTAATCAGAACGAAATAAAAATGGAAGATTATTACGAGAGGTGGTGTAGAAAAACGAAAGTGAGAAACGTGCTGAGAATGCCGAAATCGGACTCGAAGGGTAGCGCGAAAAAATCGACGAATGAGCAGAAAGAGTCGAAGGAGGAGGAAAAGTCTGTCTCGCTCTCAAGGAGTAGAAACCGAAGCGTGACCCCCGCGGAATCGATAACAGTCCAGGAATTAACGGATCAGGCATCCGTATCAGAGTGTGACAGCGAGGCGATATTTTCCAACGACGAGAGTAAAAATTTGTCTCGTGGGGTTAAACCGAAGAGTCCTGTTGAAGAAGAAAAAACGGTATCATCCAAAATCAAGAATGATAAATCAGAAACAGCGGAGAAACAATCGTCCGACGATATGTCAGATAATGAGAAACCGGCGTCGAATAGGCCGCAATCTGATAGGAACAGCGTGGATCTATCGGACGTAGACATATTCGAAACAAGCGCAGAATCTCCGCAGATGCAAATGAACGACGAGGAAATTGTGACGGGAAATGCCGCGGAAAGCAGCGATGATGAAAAATCAACGAAAGAGTCGAAAAAGATGGAGAACAAGAAAAAACGAGACAAAGATTCCTCAAAATCGTCTGACGAGGATCGCGATTCGCCGAGTCATTCGAGTAAAAGAAAATCTAGGAAGGACGAAGACAGTTCGAATACCCCAGAAACGACTGATGATGAAAAATTCACGAAAGAGTCGAAAAAGGATAAAGAGAAACGAGACAAAGATTCCTCAAAATCGTCTTACGAGGATCGCGAATCGCCGAGTCATTCGAGTAAAAGAAAATCTAGGAAGGACGAAGACAGTTCGAATACCCCAGAAACGACTGATGATGAAAAATCCACGAAAGAGTCGAAAAAGGATAAAGAGAAACGAGACAAAGATTCGTCAGGTGACTCGAGTAAGAAAATATCTAGGAAGGACAAAGATAGTTCGGATGAGGAAAAAAACGAAGATGAAAAAGTTCCTGTTGAAAAAAGCGATTGTGCATTGATCGACACCGCACCGATCTTGTCGGAAAGCATCAATGAAGGCAACACCGAGAAGGATGAAAAATCGAAGAAAAACGATGACGATAAATCGCCGAAAAAATGTAGCGAGAAAATGATGGACAAAGGCAAGGATAAAAGCTCGGCAGACTTGGAAAAATCGAATTTAGAATCTTCCGATGGCGAAGAACGGCAAACGCCCGTAAAAGTTGGGAAAGATAAGAACGATGATAACGATAAAACTATACATTCTCAAGAAACAGTTATCAATGAAAGCAATGTTAGCGAAGTGTCCTCGCTGGGGATTTTGTCAAGCGATGAAACCGAAAGAGTTGAAAAGTCGGATGATTCAAAGATATATTTAGCGAAAAAGGAAGTTAAAGAGAAAAAAATCAAAAAGTCTGAAGCAGCAGAGTCGCCAACGGTCAGCGATTCCGAGATGCAATCTCCGGAGAATGAAAGATCGAACGAAGAGGATGGTGAAAAAAAGAACCTCTCCAAGTCAGGAGAAACTAACGGAAGTTCTCTGGATGCGCTTCTTGACGACGAAATTCTCAAAGATTTGACAGAGCCGAAATCGACGTCCAGTCTTTCTCGAGTCTCGTCCTCTTTTGATGTTTCCGAGACAGAGAATCTAGAAGCTCGGGATAAATTGTTGCTGTCGTCGAACAGCGAGGAATCGAGTACCGAAGAACCTTCGACGAACATGGACTCCGCTTTGATGGAAAACGAGAGGGAGACGAGCCCAGAATCGAGTTCAAGCTCCAAGGAAAAGTCCAAAAAAAGTGGCACTGATGGCAAACGGACTGAAAAAATAAAAAAGAAGACCTTTCGCATTGAAAACAAACCTGAATTAATGGCTGACAAGAAGTTGACTCAACGTTGTGAAGTTCGCTTGAGACGATTGCCAAACAGAATTCTTAGAAAACATGCGAAAGCTTTGGCCAAGTCACGAGATTATGTGGACTCGATGAAGCTCAAAAGGTATTGACACGAATCTTCTGAAATGCAATTAATAAAAACGTCATGCTCGTATTTCTTAGTTAATGCTTGCTTTGCTTTTTAGACAAATCTATCGCATTTAGTCAACTTCACAGTAATTGTATTCTTAACATTCAATTTTTATAACATCAGAGTCGAGCTGACTTTTAAGACAAATGTTTTCTCGTATGCAGACTCGTGGACTTGGACGCTCTCGACAAAAAGAAAAAAACCACCAGGGATTCCGATAGCAGTGACAACGCGGGAACTTCGAAGAATACGAAGAAGAAAAGTAAATCCAAAGCGTCGAAGGAACAGGAGGAAACTTTATTGGATCATTTGGAGAAAGTGAAAGCCGGTCAAAATATCGATTTGACCAGTGAATCTGACTTGGAATTGTCGGATAGCATCCAAGAGAAGAGGAAAAAACTGGACGGTCAAAGCGACGATAGTATTATTGACGAAATGGATAATATGATGAAGAAACGTCTCCTCGAGAATTCCGACTCGGATGATGGTAAGAACAAATCAGTTTCATAATTTTCGTCTTCTATTTCATCATTTTTTGGGTACATTTTTTTTCTTTTTATTCAGACGAGGCTCGTCCATCGGAGCCCCAAGAAAAGGAGGACGAAAAGAAGAAGACGAAGAAGGAAAAGAAGAGGAACAAATCGGATGAGTCTTCTGAGGGAGAAGAGAAGGAGAAGAAAAAGAAGAAAAGGAGCAAGTCGGATGAATCTTCGGAAGACGAAGATAATAAGGGAGATAAAAGTGAAAAGTCCCGATGGAGAAATAACAAGCTGTTGACCCTGAAGATATCTGATTCGGACTCTGACGTAGAGAAAGAAAAGTTTGAGAGATCTCAGGAAAAATTGTCGCAGAGAGAGAAGGGCGGTACGCAGACGGAGAGCGAGAGTGAAAGGACACCAAAGAAGAAACGAGTGCGGAGGCGGGTGCTCCAGTCCGATTCGGATGTTGAAGTCTCTCCCCCGAGTGAGTCCGAAAGCCCGGACAGCGCCGAGGACAAGCAGAAGAAGGAAGCATCCAACGAGAAGGCGAAGAAAAAATCGCGCAAGCGTATCAGGAAGAGAAAGGGCTCTTCGAGCTCCGAGGATTCCTTGGAAGAGAAGCGGCCCAAGGCTCGAAGGAAACGAATAAAGACGGCCGACAGCGACAGCGACTCTGACATGGACAATTCACAAGAAACTCCTGGTAAATCTGGTCGAAAAAATATCCGAAAAGTCATCAAGGACAAACAGGTTGCCGATGACACGAAGCAGGCGGCCAAGGATGAGGACGAGAGGCTGCGGCGCATTGCCGAGCGACAGAAGATTTACAACGAGATGTACGAGAATCGCTTGGCCGGCGAGGAAAAGTTGGAGAAACTCATTCTCGACTTTGACGAGAAGACGAAGGAACCTCTCGTGAGCGTCAGCGAGGAATTGGTCAAACGATTGAAACCACATCAGGCTAAAGGTATTAAATTTATGTGGGACGCGTGCTTCGAATCTCTGGAAAGAATCAAAACGACCAAGGGCTCCGGCTGTATACTCGCTCATTGCATGGGTCTTGGAAAGACATTCCAAGTGGTCGCCTTGTCTCACACTTTACTCTCTCACGAAGAGACCGGCGTGAAGACGATTATGATCGTTTGTCCTCTGAGTACAGTATTGAATTGGGTAAACGAATTTAAGATATGGCTGGAGCACGTTCCAGACGGTGACGACATCGAGATTTACGAATTAACGAGGATGAAGCAAAACTTCGAGAGAAAGTACCAACTCCAGCGTTGGCAACAAACCGGTGGCATAATGATACTAGGATACGAGATGTTTCGAAATTTGAGCAATCCTTCCAAGAAGATACGTAAAAATATTCAGGAAGCGTTCCTGCAGAGCCTCGTCGATCCGGGTCCGGATCTGGTCGTTTGCGACGAGGGCCACTTGTTGAAGAACGAGGACACCGCGCTCAGTAAGGCCATGAGACGCATCAGAACGCTCCGGAGGATCGTACTCACGGGCACACCGCTGCAGAACAATCTCATCGAGTACCATTGCATGGTTCAGTTTGTAAAACCGAACTTGCTCGGAACGAAGAAAGAGTTCTCAAACAGATTTGAGAATCCGATAACGAACGGCCAATTCGACGATTCAACGGAGTACGACGTGAGACTGATGAAGAAGCGAGCTCACGTTTTGCACAAAATGCTCGAGGGTTGCGTACAAAGATTGGATTACTCCGTTCTCACGCCGTTTTTACCTCCAAAGCAGGAATACGTAATATTCGTAAAGCTGACAGAAGTTCAGATCAAGGTGTACCAGCATTATCTCGACAACTACGCGCGACGACACCGAGGCGCTGGCAGCTCGTTGTTCGCAGATTTTCAGGCTCTGCAACGAATCTGGACGCATCCTTTGGTAATGCGGATGAACGCGAAGAAGGTCGAGCTCGCGAACGAGAAGAAGCGTCTCGAGGACTCGGATTCTGAGGGTTCGCTGCGGGATTTCATAAACGACGGGAGCGACGATAATTCGAGCGACAGCAACAGCAGCTCCGACGTCCGCTCCGTCAACGGTTCCAACGACGAGGCGTCTACGGCACCGAAACGAGGAACTCGGGCCAATCCGGTCGCAGATGAGCCGGAGCCCGTTAAGCCCGAGGAAGCCAGTGCGGACGACCTCGAGTGGTGGTCGCAGTACATCAAAGAGGAGGATTACGAAGACCTGAGGATATCCTCGAAGCTGTTGATTCTCTTCAGCATATTGAAGGAGAGTCACGCGATCGGCGACAAGGTCCTAGTTTTCTCGCAGTCTCTCTATTCTCTCTCGCTCATCGAAGAATTTCTGCAAATGATCGACGACGAGACGCAGAACGGGAACGAGCCGGAGCACCTCGACAAGCATTCCGGCAGCTGGTCCCTCGGTCTCGATTATTTCAGGCTCGACGGCCAGAGCTCGACCGACAATCGACGACGGTGGTGCGACATATTCAACAAGCCGAGCAACACGCGGGCCCGACTTTTCTTGATATCGACGAGAGCCGGAGGCCTCGGTATCAACTTGACAGCTGCCAACCGTGTTATCATATTCGACGCCAGCTGGAACCCGTCTCACGACGTTCAGAGCATATTCCGGATTTACCGGTTTGGCCAGAAGAAACCGTGCTACGTTTATCGGCTGTTGGCCTCTGGAACGATGGAGGAGAAGATCTACAATCGTCAGGTTACGAAATTGTCCCTTTCCTGCCGAGTCGTCGACGAGCAGCAGATCGAGAGGCACTACACGAACAACGCCCTCGCCGAGCTGTACCAGCTTGAAGTAATCGAGCCCGAGCAGACCCTTAATCTACCGAAGGATCGTATGATCGCGGACATATTTCTGCAGCACAAGGGCAGAGTAATCGCTTATCACGAGCACGACTCCCTCCTGGAGAATCAGGAAGGGGAGGAGCTGGACGAGGAGGAGAGGAAGCAGGCCTGGCTCGAATACGAGGAGGAGAAGAAGGGAGTCCGCGTCCCCCTGCAAAATCCTTACCTCAATTACCAGAACGACCTCATAATGCAGCAACAGATGAATCTCATGAACGCTGCCCAGCAGTATCCCATAACCAATCCGGCGATGATGCTCGATTTTGAGAATCTCAGGCAAATGATATCCAAGGATTTCCCCGGTGTTTCCGAAGCGCAGCAGCAAGCAATGGCCTCCCGGGCGGTCCGCGAGATGTACGACTACGTCGAGCGCCAAGCGCGAAATCAAAATCCCCTGAATATGCTGAACACGGGACTCGGCCAGAACCAATTCAACAATATGTTCAGGCAGCCCAATATCGGTGGAGGCAGCAACCAGGCATCAGGGATCAACGTGGGAGCAATAAATCCAACAGGGCTCACCATCACGAGAACCAACGTGCCAGGAACTTCTCAAGGCCAGCCTCTGCATCGACAACAAAATGGGCAGATGGATTATGGACAAGTAAGACCGGGTGTGAATGCGGTAAACGGCACTAATTTTCTGATGAAACAACTGGCAGCTCCGCCGATTCGGCCTAAACCGCCTCTCCAATCTACAGTCACGAATCCTATCAACGACGACGACATTATGGAGGTAATTTGTAAAATTTTTATTCCAAATGAATCCTCTTATGCCAGACTTGATATGTAAAAAAAAAAATTCTAATTTTTTTTGTAGATTCCTGCGTTGCCTGAAAAAAATCCGACTTCTCTCCCGTCAGCGTCAGGTGATGGTGGAAATAATGAAAAATAAACTTCGACTAGTGAACAATTTTTTATCAGTGTCAGCTTCAATCTGGTGAACGAATAAGCTGGTTTTTTGTTTGTATTTGTTTTTTTATTCGTATCGAAAAAACGGGATGCGAGACTCGTGATAACATTATTTTCGGCCGATCGTTTGTATAAGGTCTAGAATAATTCCAACTCTGCAACTTCATGGTATTAGATGTATAAAACGCGGAGATACGATATTCTGTATGATATCTAAGAACTCGTTTCCGATATAGGTTTCTTCCTTTAGTGATTATTTCACGAATATGTGACTGTGAGTGTTTGGTGATTGAAATAACTTTTGGTACATGAAGAGCAAAAGAAGAAATTCAGAGAGAAATTGAAAAATATTTTGTATCTATACTATAATACTTAGGATGCGTAAGATTGTTTATTTGCGCTTGCACAAGAAACTTTCCTTCGACTAGTTCTATAGAGTTTCCGCCGTATACGCGTCAGTATTCTGACACGAGTGTTAGATTTAACGAAACTTTGAATTGATCTTAATAAACCTGATACTATGTCAAGCAGGATTTATTGAAATTCACAGTTTGTTTTTTTTTTGTCACCGTTTAGTCTAAGTTTATTGATTAACGATAGAGAATAATTGTAATGTTAAATCTCGCAGTTTGAGGCTTCGATACGCGAGGACGGAAGGGCCTTTCTCCATCCACGCTGCAGTAATCTTTTAAGCTCGCTCTTGACGTTAAAGAACTTTGGATCTGCCTCAACGTTCGAATTTTCACCAGAATCGAGATTGTGGTCGTAAAGTTCTTCCGCCAGTACTCTTTTCCAATCAGGCTCTTTTACACTTGAGTCGAACGTCACCCAAGCGGTGTAACGATATCTCTTCGTTCGCAGAGTGTATCCCATTATAGTAATGTCGGACAAGCGTGGCTTGTCGGTGTTCGGTTTCAGGGTTGGCTTCACACCTGGTCGCGGATACTGACTGAAAGCCACAGTCTTCCAAGGTATCACCTAGAAATATTCACGAAAATCAAACCAAAAAAATAAGTACAAGGTAAACGTCCCAATAGATGGACATTTTTGCTATATTATTTTTAATATTTGAATTATAATTGAATTTAAAATCATATGGATTATTTTTCATATACAATGAAGTCTATTTTTTATAACGTTAATTTATTGGAACAAATTTGGTCAACCTTAGAGACAGGGTCGATTTTCTGTCCAACTATTAGGACATTGTACATATTCAAATGTTCAAGTATTTATTTATTAAAGATATTATCTAAAATTAACACATAAAATGAATTTTGGATCATTAAAATATCAGACAATAGTTTAGATGTGAATTTTTGAAGCAGATTTTTTTGTTTGAATATTTTTTAAACAAAGATAAAGTGTGAAAACCTTTAGCTGTCCAACTATTGGGACGTTTACCTTACCATATTATTAATTGATTAATTAGCATAATTTTGCTCATTTAAGGTAAATAATAAAAACTCGCTTCATTGTTCCTCGCAGCTCGTATGAGAGGTACCAGGCTGCTTCCCTCGGTGCAAATTTTCGTCGAAGACGGTTTGGAATCCGCAGAGATGCGTTGACACGTGGCCACCGGAAATCCAGCGAGCTCGGCTATCGTTGGAAAAATATCGACAAGCTCCACCATCGCGTCGGTACGGAGAACGTGGTTCTCGTCCTCGAGAATTTCGTACTCGCTCTCCACAACGTTCTCGCACTTTTGTGAATTCTCACTGATCCCAACGATTCGCCGTGTCGCCTGTCTTTTTAGTTTCACGCTGTCTTCGTCCTCCTCAGCCTGCACGTCTGATTTTGGATACAAATAACCGGTGCGTCCGACGTTTGTTACTTCCACTCGGAGTTTCTTCCTCGGAATCGAGATAATCAAAGGCACGTTCAGCGCTACTTCAAAATTGCTGTATTTCGCCCACTCGGCGTGCTCGCCAAGAGACCAACCTGGGAGAAGTAAGATTAAATATTACAGCTTAAAAAATTGCAATTTTATAACAATATTTTGATTTTTACCATGATCAGACGTTAAAATGACAACTGTGTCGTCGTCCAGCTCTGAGTATTGTAATTCTTCCAGCAAATTCCCGACAAGCTCGTCGATGTAAGTGACAGCTGCGTAGTACGACTGGATTATCTTTTTTGCAAAGTCGACTAAAATTGGAAACGAGAAAATTTGAAAGAACACAAAAACCTACGAAGTAAGTAATTACGAACAAAAATGGATGATTTTTTCCTACTTGGAATTTTTTCCCAGGGAAATTTCAAATGTAACTTTCGTACGTCGTCTCGTATTCGAATGTCTGACCAGATGTTGTAAGCAATATCGCTTACGTTTTTTGGCCACTGATAGGGATACGAAATATTGAATTTGTCCAAGGGGTGATAATCTGTAACTCAGGGTAATAATTTTTCAGATAAATCGTCTTCTTTTTGTACGAAGTAAATGTATTAAGGTAGTTGTATCAGTAGTGAGTTTTTCAGAAAAAGTTTATTAAGAAAAGTCGTTGCAAATTGTTTAAAGAACAACATGCTCAAAATTCAGGGCCATCTAACGTGACCAGTACTTGTTACGTATGTATGAAAATTAAAAAATCATAATCTTAGAACTTTTATAAAAAACTTGAGGAAGCTTTTTCGAAGTACAACTTTGAATTTTGACAATAAATATCTCGAGCTCTATGTAGTGAAACCTCTCAAAATTTAATACACAATTGCACATTGTATCAAAGAAGGTTTTTGCAAATTTTCAATAAAATCCTAAGAAAATGATTTTATGATAGAACTACCTTAAGTTGATGCGTCAAAAATTTAATTAACCGAGATACTCGTGAGGATACTTTAGTGGAATATGAGGTTTTTCAAATCCCACCGCCAGAAAAAACGGACCATCGTCATTTTTCTGATTTTGAATGTACTTTTTTGCAGCGTTTAAAATTTCCAAATCTGGAAGCGTTCTTTTCGGCATCGAAGACACTGAGACTGGGCAGACCTTGAAAAAATTGGTATCTCTATCGTCTCTTCCTTATTTGCATAGTTTCTGTACGCACTTACGAGGTTCGCCGCCAGAAAGGATTCATTGGGAGTCCCACAGACTGGCGAATTTTTGTAACGGTTTGTACGTGGATGAAATGGTTTCTCTGTCCAAGAATATGGACTGTCGTCAGAATAGTTGGAACTTATTCCTGTTAAAAATAACGTTAGAAAATATTTCGAGAAACTGTTTATTTTTATGCTATCCTTCTATACTAATGCATAAACCAGAAAATTCGTATTTTTTAAATTATTCGTCTATTTCTCTTAAAGATTGATTTTTTTTTACAAAAATCAAATTTTCCCATGAAAAATAATTTCTAGCATAATTGCCATCACATTTAAAAATTGTCTCTCTCTGATAAAATACTTTCTTTAGGTAATAATTAATTTATTCCGAAATTAAATTTGTTTTTCTCATAATAAAACTATGACTTTCTTATCATGCTTATTTTTTGACATTCAAGGTTTTGTTTAGTAAAAAAAATTAATAATATTTTTAAATATTGATTTATTACTTAATATTTAATATAAATATCAAATTAAAAAAAAAGTATTAAATTAAATATACTTAAATTTTTTATCAATTTTTAATATGAGAAAAAAAATACGAAATTTAAATTATGTATTTAATTTTCGTATTTTTTTATATGTACATGTGTACGTATAAAAAAATACCTGGATGGAAGACTTTTCCGATCGATTTAGTTTTGTAACCATGATTTTTTAAATGTTCAGGCAACGTGGTAAAATTTCCAACGGTGTCTCTCCAATAGCTGTAAAAATCGTACAGCCCAAGTGTGTCTGGTCTTCGACTCGTTAAAAAGGAGTTTCTACTCGGAGCGCACAGAGCTTGCTGTGAAAATTCAATCCCGATAACAAAAAAAGAAAAGAAAAAACTAACGGTCAGTAGCTTGAAAATTATTCAAACATCGAAACGAAATATTTTAATTTCCAACCTGTGCGTAAGCTCGAGTGAACAGAATACCGTTTTGGGCTAATTTATTTATATTCGGCGTATGAGCATTTTCATCTCCGTAAGAGCCGAGAGCGGGTCTCAAGTCATCAGCGATAATGAGAAGAAAATTCACTCCCTCGGTTGTTCGCCGGATCAAAAAATACAGCCAAAATAATTTGATAATCATTGTTGCTGGAAAAAATGTTAATTGTTACATTCATCGGTTCTTGAATAAGTTTAATACAAAAGTTTAAACAAAAACTTCGAGGAAAAAAAAATGTAGACTGCTCATTTTCACAAAAATATTTACGAAAGAGGTACAAACGTTTTAGTATATGTATATATTTTCGGTAAGTCACGAAAATATTTGTACATTTGTGAATATTCAATAAGGTAAACGTTCCAATAGTTGGACAGCTAAGGGTTTTTTTACATTTTATCTTTATTTAAAAAATATTCAAACAAAAAAATCTGCTTCAAATTCACATCTAAACTTTGTCTGATATTTTAGAGATCCAAAACTCATTTTATGTATTAAATTTAAAAAATATTTCTAGTAAATAAATACTTGGAAATAAATACGTTCCAATAGTGGAACAGCTAAGGGTTTTTCACCCTTATTTATCTTTATTTAAAAAATATTCAAACAAAAAATGTGCTTTTAATTCACATCTAAACTTTGTCTGATATTTTAGTGATCCAAAATTCATTTTATGTGTTAATTTTATACAATATTTCTAGTAAATAAATACTTGAAACTTTGAATATGTAGGATGTCCTAACAGTTGGACAGAAAATTGACCCTGTCTCTAGGTTTCAGCAAGTTTGCTCCAATAAATTAAAGCTATGAGAAATCAGTCTCTTAGTATATGAAAAAAATCCATACGATTTTATTGAGAAAAAAATTGCAATATTAAAAATAATATAGGAAAAATTGTCCAACTATTGGGACGTTTACCTTATCTTCTGTACTGTAGAAAAGCGTACTTTTAAATTTAATTGACTACTTGGCGCGCTTCCACGACGCATGCCCGAGATTTTATGATGCTCGACGAACCAATCGCAGTCTCTATTTATTTTTCAACGTCCTAAAAAAGTTTCCCTTCGATTGGCCGTCAGGTTGAAGCTGGACCAATGGGGAGAGAGTTATTTCAAAATAATGTTTGCATACATATAGGTTACTTTATAACGCGAAACACGGACTAGATAAACAGCAGTAGCAAACGGGTTTTCCGTCTTTCGTTCGTACGGGAGCGTCTGTCTCTTTCTCATACAGGCGTCGCGTCTTTTTTCGACTCGCAGCGAATCAGCTGATTATTGTTTTCGTTCTTTCCGCGAACAAATCGTTGGAGTGTGGGGGTGGGGGCAAAGCGGGCGTCATCGAATGTTTCGCGAGACAGCGAGAGCGCCTCGGGCAACGCTTTTATTTCGCGCAAAAAAGAACGGGAGGAGGGAATATCGTCGAAATGCGGAATAACTCGGGAAGGTATGAAGCTTGAGAAAAATGTCCCTCGTCGACGAGTCAACGCGCAATCGCAACGCGACGCGCTCGAGGTAAAACCTCGCGAGTCTGACGCGATGAGTGGAGGAATGGACGAAGAGGAGAAGAAGACGATTGACGCTGCTCTCCGATATGCCTGATGCTTCGGTAAAAGCGAGAGTTACGCCTTATTGTACGTTTGAACGGGAGGAACGCGCGACTTGTTCGATTTTTTTTTCAAAATCTATCGAATTTTATCGGGGAAATACGTGCAGCGGGGATCTTTACCGACCGGACGAGTCTCCGGAGCCGCGGTTACGAAGGGAGAAACGAATTATGTGACGTTTATTCCTCGCGCGGCGACGAAGAGGGGAAACAAAGGAGGCGGCTGGGCGCGCGCGGATCGGGGAGGGGGCCGCCTGACATCGCAATACCCGCGCGTTCCTGCTGCTCGCGCTCGCTCTCGGCTGTCAGTCGGTTGCAGAATGACGCAGTAAACGGTCAGGGGATTATCGAGAGCGAGAGTTGGTGGTGGGGTTCGAGGAACTTCACTCACACAATGAAAATACGATTTTCCGGAGAAGTAAGTTCGCTCTCGTCCGTGCTTCCTCATTTCGGGCGTAATATCGGGTAAATCGGGGAAAAAGAAGCCTCGCGATGTGTTGACTCCGCGTCGTGAATATAATATAACGTGAATCGAGTTTGAGCGTGTGTTTGGATAAAAGAAACGACCTCGATGGTTCCCTTTGTTGTGACGACGAGCGAGAGAGCACGCGAGAGAAAAGAGAGAGAGAGAGAGAGAGGCTCTATTTTCTATCGCCACACAACACCACCTTTCAGGCACTCTTGAACCAGAGCTTGGACGCCTACGCGTTTTTACGCAACTACGTAAAAAAAAGGAGGAAAGAAACGGAAAATCGTGCGCTTTCGTTTCTCCCCGATGACCCTGACTCTCGTTAAATTGCATTGCACAGCTCTCTCTCTCTCTTTCTCGCGCTTTCTTCCCTTCGTCGCTATTTCTCTCTCTCGCTTCGTGCGTTACCCGATCCTTTTCGATGCCTTATTTATTTTATCGCAAATGCACTCTGCGCGGATGAACAGCTGTCCCCCGTGGGTTGTGCAATTCCGTTCAAGAAGCAAAATAGATCTCCCCACCACTCTCGGAGCCTGTACCATCGCGTTTCCTCTCTCTCTCTCTCTCCGTCCCGCTCTTTCTTCCTTTTTTCCCGTTCCCGCTTCGTTCCGAGTCATTTTCAATGTTAAATAATACGTTTGACGTTTGTCCGCTTTCGATCGCACTTCGCGTTACTCTTGCCCTCTCTCTCTCTCTCTCTCTTTTATTCTCGTTCTTCCACTCTCTCCGCATCCGAATTTCGGCTTTTCGAACGATGCAGCGCGCTTTGCTGCGTGCATGGAAAATTTGACGAATATATGTATTCGTCTCCGCGCGAATGCTGTATCTATTTTTTTTTTCTACTCACGACTTTTCATTATTTTGCTCCGTAATTCCACTTTTCGGACGATACACAGAATACACTCGCGTGGCTATTCGGACACGCTCCCAGCAAGGATTCGCGTCTTCGTGCGAACAATTCGATCACGAGGATCAAACTTGTATTTTTATGCATTTGAATGCGTTTTTACTGTACAGAACCAACGTGTATATCCTTTGTTAAAATATCGTCGACTTTTACGTAATTACGATTTTCCGATACGTATAAACAATGAATCACTGGGAGGTCGTTCAAGATGACCTTCAATAGCAAAGTTTATAAAACGATATGTTCAACTTTTTACATTTAGTTATCAAAATATATAGTTAGTTATCAAATCTCATAGGGAGTTACAGAATTTTTTTTATTTTTTAACCTTTAAAAGGATTGAGCTACGTAGGGCTGATTCTTTTTGTATTTAGAGGCTTGATTTTAATGACTTTTTGAAGAAGATTAAAAAAAAGTTGGATAAATTTAAAAAAAAAATGTGTTGCATTCCAACGATGCAAACTTCAAAGTCATATCAAAATTTTCCATCTTGTGCCGGAAATTTTTTGCTTTCTCACAAAAAGACTTTCTTTACTGGAATAAAAAAAATTCTGTCTGAATGTTGGCGATTCAAAGCTCAAGACATTTTTTTACTGAAATCCAAATAATTCTAATAGAATTTTGGCATTTTAAAGTCTTTATATAATAAATTTGCAGTACAGAAGTTTTTTTTCTATGTAAATGGACACATTTTTTCAAAATGATAATAATTCTGACTAGTCATTCGGAGTACTTTTTTTGCAATATTCCCACATTACAGACATTTTTTTTTTTGCTTGCAGAAGAAGACTTTCAGCGTAGAAAGGAAAAATGTCAGCAGACTCGCCTAGGAGGGGTCTGCACAAGGGGGCTCAAGTTATCTCGCCCCAACCGATCAGCGATCGTTCCATAATCGACAGTGTTGCTGGCATTATCAATGACATTGTACCCCAAGTGCGTACCCACGAGGGCAATATTCTTTTCTTTTTTTTTGCATTCCATCTCAAAGATGCTCAAAAATAATTATAATTATTGTACAAACGGATCAGAGAAACATGAAGATTTGTCATTTTGCCTAGTTAAAAATCAAACAATGAGCATTAAATTTGATCACAAAGCTATTTTATTCTGAAAAAATGTTTCATTGCTCTATTCTAAACAGGCATATGCAGCTGCTCCAAATTCAGACAACAAAGAATCAATAACTTGGGCAAGATTTGAGTATGCGGATGTAAATAATCCTGCCTACTATCCAGATTATGTTGAGGGTTCGACTACACCGCCTTTGTTGCTGGTTCTGGGATACACCACAGGAGTACAAGTAAGAACAAGCTGCAAAGAAAAAATCTACGACTTTTTTCATCAGATATTCAGCTGAAAAAAATTATTTTCGATAAAGTACAAAGAAAATGTTCGTATCTTGAGTACATTTTTGGATGGTCAGAATCTGAAAAAAAAAGAGTAATTTTTTTCCGTGTTTCTTTTTTTTTCGAATTCGACTTTGGATCCACCGTTTTTTCCCGATTTCTAAAAATAATGATCGTATCGTCGAAAAAACACGCACGCCGTGGTGACAGATTCAGAATTGGAAAGTTCTCAAGACAGCAAGAAGCTTCGAAAAATGAAATTTGCGCGACAACGAGACGCGAATAGTTATTCGCCTGCTTCGATGCGAGCCCGCGAAGGAAAAAAAATCACGCGTCGACATGCTCCATTTCTGCGATTATTTTACATCAAGATAGAAAAAAAAACAACACGCGAACAGAAACTATAAATATGAGAACAAGCTTCCAAGCGTAACGAAGAATTCATTAATATGGAATGAGATTTTATTGAGACGGGAGAATAGTAAACCTTGCACAAACCTTTCCATCAATTTTCTCAGACGCGTTATTTTTTTATTTCCTTTTTTACGTTTTTCCGTCGATTACCATTGAATCGCGCGTTAGAGAAAAAGTGTATTCCACTGGTTAGAAATTAACTGTACATCGTAAAGATTTTTATCATTTTAATCATTGTAGGATAATTAATAATAATAATAATAATAATAACTTGAACGAACAATTGAAAAAAAGGTATGGCTCGTGGCGGCGTCGGGCGAAGCTACGGAGGTGCTGTCGTGGCGTCAAGGGATCGTTCGAACGCTGAGAATTTTGCCGGATCCGAACGTCGACGAGGATCGCGCGGATCCGTTCGAGCAGAAGCGGCCGCTGGTCGCGATATGCGATTCGGCGGGCCCTGCACCGCAATTCTGCAGCGTGAGCTTCGTCTCGTTGAGGACGAGCGAGCAGGCGAAGAGCATTAAATTCAAGAACCCAGTTTGCGACGTGTTGGCGAACAAGCGCTCGGTCGTCGTTACTTTTTCGGAAAAGATCGCAGTATTCGACGCGAGAACGCTGGAGGACGTGCTGACCGTGACGACCTGTTTTCCGAGTCCGGGACCAAATCCGAATCCGGTCGCCCTTGGCACGAGATGGCTCGCTTACAGCGAGAAAAAGTTGCTGCCGGCGCGAAGAAGCAGCGGCGGGAGCGAGGGCGAGGGCGTCCAGAGTTACACGGCGGCGGTTCTTTACGCCGCGAAATCGCTGGGCAAGGGCCTGCGCGGTCTCGGGGAAACGGTCGCCTCGAGCCTCACCGGAAACTCCCTGACTCCGATGGCCATGAACAATGTAGGCAGCGACGTGACGCAGCCGGGCGTCGTTACGATCCTCGATCTTCAGGCCTCCAAAGAGGAAAAGGAACTCGACGATCCTTCGATAGAGACCGTAGTCGCTCACTTTACTGCCCACAACGACGCCATCGTCGCCATGACCTTCGACCTCACAGGCGCTCTCCTCATGACCGCTGACAAGAGAGGCCACGATTTTCACGTTTTTCGAATACAACCCCATCCCGGTGGACCCACCCTCGCCGCTGTTCATCATCTCTACGTTCTTCATCGAGGTGATACCACCGCCAAAGTACAAGTAAGCCTGACTAAAGAATATTACAATTCTCTAAATTCCGAAGGAATTTACGGTGCAATATCCTTACACTCTCAACTGGTTAACATATGGATATTTGCTGGTAAAACATGTATAGTTTTATTTCCTTTCGTATAACTTTACAGTTTTAATGGCGTTTTCCCTCCTTAAACCTATTTATCACAAACAGATGCAGGATGGAAATACAGAATATAATAATACACGCAATTATAAAAAAAAATCACATAATGTGCATATGATAACAGTCTTGGGAAAAAATGTATACAACATTTGGAGAATAATTTATTTGGTATTTGTCAAATAACGTAAACGTTATGAGCTTTCAAAAAAATATAGGGTCTTTGGTGTGGGCTACAAAAAGTTATATTATTTAAGCTCCTGAAAGTGAAGAATATTTTAATGGAAAAATAACGGACTTATAAATGAAATATACAAAAAAGTTTTGTTTTTATGATTTGAGTCTATACAAAATAACCAAAACGTCATCAAATTTCATTAAATATTTATTTTAATTGTAAAAAGAAAAACTGAAAAATTACAAGAAATGACAAAAAACCGATTTACCTTCAGTGTATACTGACCCTTTTAGGGAACAGGAGTGATCAGCACTAGCTAGCGTTTGCAGATGAACTATCAGACCCTTGGGCCTTTAGCCCCCTATTACTATCTATTATTTTTAGACGGGGAAGTCGAAGGCCAACCTCTATTCATAAGAGAAAAATTTAGGTTTAAAATGTTGACTATTCCTTAAAAGACCCAGTGTACACACGAAGGGTTAATATTTATCATATACTTCCTTTAGCACGTTTAGATCGTAAGTAAAAAAATTTCACAGTTTTCAAATATCGACTGTTTTTATTATCCAGGACATGACGTTCTCGAGTGACACACGATGGGCGGCTGTGTCAACGGTGCGCGGAACGACTCACGTATTTCCTGTCGCTCCTTACGGTGGGCCGGTCGGTGTGAGGACTCACTCGACGCCGCACGTCGTAAATCGGCTATCTCGGTTTCATCGAAGCGCCGGTCTCACGGACGACGGAACGAGATCCCACTCGCCAGTATCACACGCCGAATTACCTATCTCCGTATATCCTTACACAAATCCAAGATTACCGCCTTACCCTCATCCAACGATACTTCATCCTCTCGCCCAGATTCGCCAGCCTTCGACGTTAAATCATAGCAACAGCCAATCACAGCCAAGGTAAACTAAACAAATTTTATATTTTTTAACACGTTATTATTTCTTGATATTTTAAAACACTGAAAAAATAATTTAATGTTTTTGGAATATGGATCGTTAATATTATTTTTTTAAATTCGATGCAGCAGGCCTCAGCAACGTCAGAGATTACACTCTGACGACAACGGGACTTTGCCGCTAAAAATATGCGCCTGTTTCGCACCTCCCCGCGCTTGGATCTACGCGCAGCGTGATTCAACGAGCAAAGTAGCTAAAAGGGCCGTGGATTCATTATTCATAATGGCTTGTCACGGAAACATGATACAGTACGATTTGGAACCCAAACCAGCTGCGGGTGAGCAGGAAGAAAAAATCTAGTTTTTCTTTCAAATTCGATGTTTTTTTTAAGCCAATATTTGAAAGTAACGATATGAGCTTCATATTTCTTGTTGTTTACTAGCTTTCTCTTCGTCCATCTGTTCCCATTATCTTTTTCAACTTTCTTACTCATAGTAGAAATTTTATTCTATTCTGTACGTCTTTTTTGGAAAGGAGTAATCGTGTGTCACTGACAAGCAGTTTCGTAATTATTTTAGGCTTTCACAATAAGTGTGTCTATAATAATTTGTGATTACTTTTTTAGGAGTACCGAAGGAAAAGGTTTGCGATGACACGAACATCGAGTTGGAGGTGGAGGCAAAGGGTCAATGGCCCTTGCTGAGATCACCAAACTCGTTGGAAATCGTTCCACCTTTGGCGTCGTCGAGTCCTCTCTTGTCGACACTCGGCTCGCCGAAGAGCTCGCGGCACTTGGACACAGCTGACGATCGTTGGCTGAGTCAGGTCGAGATCGTAACGCACGCTGGTCCTCACAGAAGATTATGGATGGGCCCGCAATTCGTCTTCAAGACTTACAACGCTCCCAGCGGGTAAAAATTGTCATTCTCTCTTTTTTTTTGTTTTCAATTTATTTTAATATTTTGTTATGTCTTCAATATATAAAGTGGTTCGGAAAAAAAAAACAGAAACCGTCTTCACAATTGTATTAAACCATACTTTAAAAAAAAATTTATATTTTTTTGACGATTGAAATAAAACCTTATTATTTTTAACCTGCGCCAACAAATGGATAGGTATTAAAAAAGTAGGGAAATTATTATTATGATTTGAAATACCTCAATTTTTTTACCGTTTCTTTTGAATCTCCTCGAGTATCCGAGCATTATTTTTCGTTCGATTTTTATTAATTGTGGAATCACCGAACATTGATTGAAGAATTTTTTATTGGCAGAGTTAATCTGATCGAATCGGAGGCTATAGAGATCGGTGTGACCGGCGGTTCACGCCCTGCCCGATCTAATCCCGTGAATATGCCTCATGCAGCTACCAGACCTCTCGTTCCTGTTGTGATAGATGGATCCGGAAGTGAGTTACTTGCAAAAAACTTCAGAAAAAGAGTCGTATTTCAAAGAATGTCAATTAAAGTAAATTTTACAAAATTTAAAAAATTTCTTTAAATTGATTTTTTTATCAAAAAAATTTTAGGTAGTTACGAGCAGTCACCGAGGTTCATGGAAGCTTACGGCGACTCGCTGGACAATGACTCGATGGGAATCGGAAACGGAGAGAATCAACTTCGTGAGGATCTCGCTGAAGCGATGCTCGAGACGTCAACGGCTCCGCATCGTGCCGCAGGTACGTTTCTCTCTCGAGTTTTATTAGAGTTTAAATGTTGGTTCACAAAATCGAAGTTAAACGTTAAAAAAAAGACAGTACGAGAGTCTGCTTTTCGTTTCTGACGATTATTATATTCACTTTTACATTTTTGCAAATCCTCCCACCGAACACATTCCCGTCGCACCTCGGACTCTCACTTTTTCGAAGCTTGATTTTACACGTGAGAGAGGTCTGATATACGAAGCCTTCAAGTATTTTTATCTGCAGAAAAGAGTTTGCTTGCGACGTGCTAACGCACCTCGATTAACTTTGTAAAAATCCCTGTAAAACTTCAGCTCTAACGACATTTAACCAACTTTTAAATGCTACAAATTGTATTTAACTTTTAAATCACAGACTGAGAGAATTCGATGTTTCAACGTCGAGTTCTTCACTAAATTTTGTTTCCTTCAAATATATATATATATATATATTCTTTTTTTCGACGAGATCGACAAGTGTTTAGTTTGACAAAGATGTGTACATACTTGAAGACGGGATTGAACGGTTTGTCAGGATCTCGGGTCGTCTGATAAAACACGAATTTATTGTCGAAAAGCTCGATGGGTTCGCGCGAGAGGGTCTCGCTCTTCGTGGTATGCGGGCATCGGGGTGGGAAGAGAAAACGAGGGAGAAACGAAAATGTAGACGAAGTGGATAAGTAGGTCCGGTAGATCGTACATTCCGGCATGACGCGCAAAAACGTGCACAGATTTAATGCTTTCTCTGCACGATGGTGAAGGGACGTTCCTTAGAATTGTAAGTTTGCAAAGATACAGAACTGGCCAGAGGCAGGTATCTCCGTTAGAATTCCCTTGTCAGTAAACATCATTTTCTTCTGTATTTATCTTTATTTGCTCTTTCTGCGATGTCCATTCACTAACAAAGGTGTACAAGTGATGCAAAGTGAGGAAAAAAAAAGGTCGAATCTTTTGCCAGAGAACGAAGATTGTCATCGTTCTCTAACACTAATCGTGTAAATATATTTTTTTTCACACAAAATGCATCTTGCGTGTAAAAAGTCTATTGTAATTATTGAGGTAACGCGTAAAGAGTAAATTTTTCCAAGTTTGGAAGTGGAAAAATCAAGATTTTCGTTCCATTTCCTGTAAACTCCTCTCTTTTTCCGCTGTATTCTTGGTTCTCGATTGTGTAGAGTTGTTGGTGTGCGTGTGTGAAAAATGAAATTACGATAAAGTCGAAGCACGTTTATTTTTATCGTTACTATTAATTCGTTGTACTTACTTTTTTTTTCTTTTTACAAAAGTTGAAACAAATGCTTGTATCATCTCGACATTGGTAACTCGGCCCTTCACGCTCCACCTCGCACTCCCTTCGATGATTCAGAATAACGATAATATCGAAAAGCAACGAAATGCCTCATTGAATAAAATACCCTTCGGTAACGAGTCTCTTCATAGCCGCTCAAATTTCAATTCTGTCAATTATACGAGTGAACTTATTTGCATTCTTAAGCTTCACGTGTTAAAAAAATTAATGCCTAAACGAAAATAATTCAGTAACAAAGTTTTGTAACAAAAAGTATAACAATATTGAATAACAACTGAGTGAGAATAAAAGAAGATGATGTAAATTCAGAGAGAGAGAGAGAGAGAGAGAGTGGGAGAAGAGTCGAGTCGAGCGTGATAAGGCTCTTTGGAGTAACGTGAGCACCAAACGGAAGTAGAGATGAATTGTGAGTCTGCAAGAGAGAAAGAGTGTGAGCGTGAGAGAGAGAGAGAGAGAGAAATTTAAGAGAAAGAAAAAAAATTTCGGTTGTTGATACCTGCCAACGGCTTTTTCTGTTACTAGGGAGGCGATTGGTAGTTGAGAGGGTGGGACAACCGGTAACTAAAGTGGTCAACCCATTGGGCACGGTTATAACTGTGATGGCCGACGAGGAGGATGTAAGCTCCAGTCAGGAGTTTGACGACCCGACACCCGAGCCCCCTCGAAGCTTATGCGCCGAGGAAGGGCCCGCCTCGCTCGGTGACTTTGACACCGAGGGCCAAGAGTTGCGCAATCTCACGGAGATCTGCGCCGAAATGAGATCGACGAGCGAGCCGGCGATCGACAGTGTGCCGGACGAGAATATCAAGGAAGTCAGGGAGAGCAAGACGCTCTGCGTCGAGGAGGCTGTCACCTCCGATCCCTGCGAGGGGGCCATCGATTACGAGAGGGAGGAATCCTTCAGGGATGTGCCGACCAGTCTGAGCCTGTGCGCTGAGAAAGGTGAGGTACCCAATAGCCCGATGACACTGGCGCGCGAGACCAATTGGAACAAGAGAACAGTCAAGCGTGAGGATAACCAGCTCCAGGAGAGAACCTTCGCCAAGGCGAAGTACGTCGTTAATTACGACGACGACAGCGTCGTCCTCATGGAGAACAAGTCGGGCTCGAGCAAGCAGGATAAAGAACCCTCGGGGGATATTTCAAAGCAGGAGCTCTCGAGGAAGAGCGAGCCCGAACTGGAGAGAGCTTCGAAAAGGCCGAGCAAGGTATCCGCGGGGACGAGAGCCACCAAGAGGTCCAGTCCCCTCGTTCGCGAGCAACCCAAGTACCTTCTGCACGAGCACGAGGACAGCATCGTAATCGAGGATACGAGCATGCCCGAGGAGAAGGTCCTTCCCGCGCGGAGGCTCGAGATCGTCGCGAAGGAAGTCTCGCTTCCGGTCAAGGAGCAACAGCCGAGCGTTCCCGTCGCGGAGAGTCCGAGGAAGGGAACGCCGAGCGAGGAGACTCCCGACGCGGAGACCCGGCGACGAGCCTCCGGAAAGGACAGAAGGAACTCCAAGACCCTGCGAAACGTCGATTCGTCTCAGGATCCTCCGAGGGAAGCGGCCGAGGCCATGATCGTCGAGTCGCGCCAATCGAACGAGCAGCTCGAGACGAGCGAGACCTTCGTCGATCTTAAGGACGTCGAGGCGAGCGTGAACGACGTTGTGATCGTTGACGCCATGAGGAACGATCCCGAACCGATGGAAGCGACCGTCGCGACCGGTCTGGCTTCTCTGCCCCAGGAGCAGCCGCCTCCTCCGCTCCCCACCTCACTGCCGCCGCGACTTCCCGCTGTCGACGACATAAGCTGCATGGATTATCACATCGTCGAGAGCGGATCGAGCAAGGAAACCGCTTACTCCCATCAATCCGACGACGACATCGAGCACATAAACAGCTCCGAGGTTAGCCAGATGCTCGAGATCGACGGGAAATTACGCTCCGACGATTTCGAGGCCTCGCCGATGCGTCAGAGAAAGAGCAGTAAGAGCACCATCTCCGACGACGACCTGGAGCATATCTACAGTTCGGAGCTCGCGGACCTCATCGATCGCGGATACAACTTGCTGGCTACTGGAAAATCCTCCGAGAAGATTGACGATTTTCAACGCGTCAGAGGCAAAACTCTGGACGATGACATCGAGCACGTCTACCATTCGGAAGTCAGTGAGATCGAGCCTGTCTCGGCTGATTCTCTGGCCCTCGGGACGAAGAAAAAGAGTCAGGAGAGCGTCGTCTCCGAGAGAACAACTGGATTACGAGTCAGAAATTCGAGAAAGAGGAAAGACGTCGTCGTCATCGACAGCGACAATTCCGAGGCTGACGTTACCGTCATAGTCAAGTCTCTCGACTCTTGGAACAAGAGCAAAACCCCGGAGAAGGATCTCGCCGAGGAAATCGACCGCTGCGAGGCCAAGGAGCCACAAACTGTTGATCAAGGTTTGCAGAGTTTGCCGAAGAAGACTCGAGTGAGAACGACGAAGGAAACCATCGCGACGACGATGACGACAGCCACGACGACGTCGATTTCTGCAAGCACGACAATGACGACGACGACGAGCTCCAGCAGCCAAAAACGTGAGCCATCTTCGGACATGATCGAGATAATCGACATCGACGCGATGCAGAAAGCCGAGATTAAGGTCCCAAGCGTCGGCGTCGTTCTCACTCCGGGATTAAAGCTTTTCCAGGCCCGCTATCCTCTCAAACCGTCGTCGTCAAAGTCCCGGAAAAGCAGGAAGGCTCATCTCGAAAGTGTCTCGAGCAACGCGGAGATCGCGGAGCCGGAAGTAGCCGAATCTTCAAAGTCCACGGACACGGAAGAGGCGAGTCAGCAGCCGATCGAAGGGCCAAGCTGGAGTTCGATTCTCAAGAAGCCCGAGATCGAGTGCGGCGAGGTCGAGGGAAATTCATTGGAATCGAAGGACGCGACGACGAGCGACGAGGTCGCGGAATCCCAGAAGGAAGTACCCCGCGAGCGCTTCGTTCAAGAGATGCTGGAAGAATTCGGTGAGCAAGACGAACCTCCGATGATCGTTGAAAGAGTTCGGAAGCTCGTCGAGCAGCGAATTAATGTGAAGAAGCGGGGAAGAAAGTCCCGAGGTGGGAACTCGGAGGCCTCGGCTCCGGACGCGGCGAGCGAGAGAGTTCCGGAGCTATCGCCCGTAGTCGAGACCGCGACGAGCGCTGAGGAAACTCTGGACTCGGGTTGTCGCGAAAAGTCAAGCGTTTCGGAAGTGCTCGTGGAAGAGGAGAAGAATTCGGATGCCCCGGAAGTCGTCGCGGACGTTAGAATGAGCGAGGAAACGCCGGGAGAGTGGAAAGAGCAGAGCCAGCCGGAAGTGAGCTTGTTGAAGGACTCGGCATCGCCGGAGCCGGAAGTTGGGACGGAATCTGAGCGTGACGCGGAAAAGCCGAACGACTCGGACGCCGAGGCTCAGCCGGAGCGTTCGAGCTCCTCGGACGAGCTGAACGCGAACGTCGTGCCCATGGACACCGAGGAGGATAGCGCCCTTCGCGATAACGCGAAGAAGAATGGCGCGACGACCGGCGTGTCGCCTTCCTGGCCTAACAAGAACAAATCGAGATATAGGAAGAAGAGGCGCAGATGAGTAGAGGATTGCGTAGACATGCCCAGGGCCAGCCTTGCCCTCTACATACTCTTTATGCAAGTCGCTGGAGTCGAATAGCGCGAGAAGAACAGAGAGGCGGAAATAGAGAGAGAGGGACAGAGTGAGGGAAAAGAGATAACAATTCGTAAACAGTTGAGAAAAAGCTTTCGTTCTAGCTTACAGAAAGTCCCAGTTGTTTTGCCAAAAAGTCAATCTCATTGAAACACACGTTGGATCTCGGAATCCGAAATGATGCAAATTAGCGCTCGAATTGCTTCTCCATGTTGAAGATTCTTCAACGACAATAGGGACACTTTTTAGTCGGTCGGGTATGAGCTACTTTAGAATAAAAAATTTGTTCGAGAAATACATATAATCCAAAATTTATCAAACAAAGACAAACGAAGCAAAACATGCAATGAAATTTAGAATTTATTGCAGGCTTACAAAAACATAATTTTCTGTGTGCAACTGTCCATTGAAATATGATCATTGGTTATTTTATCGAGACAGAATTCCGAACGAATTTTTTATTTCGATTAGTTCTTCCTGCTCGTGAATTATAAAATTGCGCGTAAACTGCCGCCTTTGATCGATATGAATAATATTCATGCAAAATTCTGATTCGCGGAGAAATACGAGAACGCCAAAATTGTGATTCGCTGAAATTTTGATCGTTGATATTTGGAGCGTTGAAATTGTAATGTTGAGAGAGCAATTTGTCTTTGCTTGGATTTTTCAGTAGTAAGAGGGCAAGGCTCTTTTATGATCATCGGATGCTCTTTTGTCGAAACGAAGAGCCCGCGAGTATTCTAAATATTGAACTCCCTGCTTCGAACGCGCGTGTGTGCTTCTGCGAATGTCTGGAATCGTGTGTGAATTTTTTATTAAAAACGTCACACGTAGGTGACCAATTTTTATAAAATTCCACTCTGTTGAATTTTCGTTAAATTTCCACTCGGCGATTAAAAATTGCATTACCATCTATTTATTTAAGCAATCTTCAGTTGCAATATTCTTCATTGACATTGATTCACGTTGAAAACATTATTTAATATTATAAAAAAAATTTTATAAATAATTGTTAAGTATGATTTTTTTGAAAGTGACACGCGTTCGAAGCAGTAAGATCAAACCCTAAAATGTCTACGTGGTACGAAATAGAAAACAATATTGGACTTTTCGTTATTAGGTAATTATCATTGACCATTAGGTGTTCATTTGCAAGTACGTGCGATGACAGAGAAAAATTTATCTGGTCATTTAGATCACGAACGTGCAAACAAATAATGAGAAGAAAATGCAACATTAATAAAGTTGTGCTGTCCCACGATTATTCTGTCCGGAGGAAAAATTTAATAGGAGAATTTCAACCGCAAATAGTATCTTTTTTTAATCACTTTATTTATTTATTCGTTGTCAGCAGCGAATTTCGCCGTTTTGTGAGACAACCTGACGAAAAACCCCGATATTTAATGATCAAGCGATCAATTTTTCATCGTTGGTTATTTGCGATGACATTTTTCAAGTTTTTATTTCTCAGTATAGAAAACACGGGGCGTTGTTGAGGTACGCGATTTTTTACGCAGTCTCCGCAGTATTTATTTTACCCTATTTATAATTTTATTTTTTCGACAGAATTGTATTTTTCTTTCGATCTGAAAGGACTGTACTGTCGAATATGTACAAACTTATGGAACAATCTCATTAATTAAAGACAGACATTTTTCCAAAATGCCACAAGAGAGACAATGCGCCCTGAGAAAAAAAAATCGACAAAACTGGACTGAGAACGAAAACTACTGTCTTGTACACAATACTTTCTGGCCAAGCGAAAATACATAAAACGAATCATGTAATAATAATCTGTAACATAAAATCTATTTTAGATACACAATCGTATTATATTAATCGCGAAATGCAGAAGGGAAAGGGAGAGTAGAAAAAAGAATGTAATTTCCTGACAAAAGGACGATCAGTGTGAAACAGAAGAAAAATGTCGAGAGAAAATTGGAGCGTGACAAATCGTTGGAGCAATTGCATTGAAAATCGTTTCTTTTCAATGCAATTTTTTTCCAAAGAGAAAGAAAACTTTTCTTTCTTTTATTTTCATGGCAGTGCTTTTTTTCTTTTACGTTCTGATGATTCAAACTTGAGCTATTTAGAGTATTCCTTGCACGAAATGAATGTCTTTAAAATGACCAAGATTTTTATAAATGATAAAATTTTATTTTAAGATGATCGTGCTACTACTCAACAGTCAATTGACTATCTTGGATGAAAAATTTCCCTTTGTTTTTTACGTGATATTATAAATCAGTAATTTTATTAAATATCTTCATTAATTAAATAGAGTACATGGTGAGTTTTTAGAAAATGAAGTATTAAAAGATAAGCTTGATACTTTCATTGAAAGTTGATCAATTGACTTTGTCATCAAAGGCTGGCTATATCAGGTTATAAGGTCAACATGTATTTTTCTATTTGAATTTCATATTTTTTTAAAATTACCTGCATTACTTTTGTTTTTACGATTCTATATGAATCTTTAATAACTAAAAATTTTTTGAATCGTCAGTTTTTTTATTCCATTAAAAAATGTGTTAAGCATTCCGCAATAAAAGTTAATAGTTATATTGCATATTTTTAAATTAAAATTCTCATTTAAATGGTAGATAACTGTCTCATTAACTCGACAACATATGTTGATTTAAGATTTTTAACTAATAACACTTGTAGCAGCACGACCACTTTAAAGAAAAATATGTTAACTCTGCAGTTGGGGTATATTTATCATATACTTTAAGGTAATTCTATAGTTTTATCGTTTTCTTAGGAATTTATTGAAAATTTGCACAAACCTTCTTTGATATTACATGCATATGGGTATCAAATTTTAAGAGGATTCACCACATAGAAATCGAGATATTTATTGTTAAAAATTCCAATTTTTGGTACTCTTCTATTTCAATTTTTGGTAAATATCTTCTAGATGGTGAATCTTCTTTAAATTTAGCATAGCTCTTCATTGTACTTCAAAGAACTTTCTTTTAGTTTAAAAAAAATTGGTAAGATTTTTAAAATGATTTTCTTAAGTACAGATCACCTTGGACGACCTTAAATTTCGAATATGTTGTTCTCGAAACAATTTGCAACAACTTTTCTTAATGAACTAAGTTCAAAAATCACATGGTATGGAGATAAATTAAGATAAAAATTTTTTATTTGACTGTACCTATAGAACTACCTTTATCGAATAAGCAATTATTCCCTACTTTAATTAAATAATTCGTGTCTCTAATATCTTCGTATAATAAATGCAAATCATGTCTCAGGTTCATCTTGAGTTTAAAAAGAATATTTAAACGAATTATTTAGATTAAACTGTGGAATAATCAAGTATACTCGTGAATACGCCATTAAGGATGCATACATCAAAAAATAAATTCTTGACGTTCAATTCGTAAAGTTCAGGTACTAACTTTTTGCCAAAAAATTGTTAGTTATTCGTGTCTTTGCTGCACTATCAATTGACAACCTGAGCATATTTTATCATCAATTTAAACATATTTCATTATATAAACAATTACATAAGAAAAGTTTCAGTAATACTGAAACAGTTTTAAAAGTACTGTCCATACAGAATGTAAATCACTACGAATGAATTTAAAAAAATCAAAAAAAAATTCGTGTTTTTAAATTCATATTTGGAACAAATTAAAGAATTTTTCATAAGCAATGAATGCTAATCTCAGCAGTCTTGGAGTTTGATAATTCTCGAATCATTCGGTAAATGAATAAAAATTTGGTACGAAATTGATCCTTATGCTTAAAATCAACATTTCAAAAATGTGTTTCTAAGCTCCAAATTTATAAAAATAAACATTGAACGTCATTAAAATTATTTGAAATCGACGAAATTGGCGAAACGTAAGAACGTTTTGCGAGAGATCTAGCTTTGTGCGAAGGACATTCGCTTTACTGCAAGGAATACCTCGAGTTTTGACATTTTATTTTTCGTGGAGACTGCGACCCCTTTATCCTTTTTTTTATTTATTGCTAGGAGCGAATTAGCTGTACAATCACCTCGATGGGGACAGAAAGCAGCGAATAACAGCAAAATGTTCAAAATACTCACTCGTAGCATTAGTGACAAATCCACGACTCGACTCTCTAGGCCGTAAGTTATCTCCACGTTATAATCTTCGTAATTTCGATGTGCCCGGAAAAGGAGATCTGGTGCGTGCGTGATAGCAAACACGGGATTAAAAGAGCATGAACTTTGAGAGAAGAAAAAAAAACAGATTCGAATACACGATGAGTGAGAAGGGAAAAAAATGTGTTCCGCACCGAAGGCTATGCTACAGAGTAATTTACGTTTTTGAATGTCGAAGCGAGAGGGCAAAAGAAAAAGTGTTCATCGTAATACAAATTAAAAAAAAAAGTGGAAAAACAAAATATGAAAAAAAAAGAATTTTAAGGTATTATCGTTAAGATTCTAGTTTTTAAGAGGATTACGAGATGTAAGTGATTTAAGCGTGTGAAAGAAACGAAAAAAAAAAAAAAACAAAAAGGAATCCCTCGGTTTAAGGTCGGGGGGTCGAAGAAAAGTAGAAAAAAAGAGTGATAAATTTTTTCGTTCGCTTGTTGACTGAAATTTTGCGCGGGGGAGGAGAAATAAGCGTCGAAACGACGCGATTTCGATCTGTGTAATAATCGAAAAAAAATTGCATGTAGAAATAAAGGGAGGTACGAAAATAGGGACGTGATGTTGCAATCTCGACGCGCGATCTCGATGACACTTGCGATCATAATTGCCTTTCGTTCTCTCATCCTCACACTCCGATAGCAGTAGTCGAGCGAGAAAGTAAACGAAAAAAAAGACGAGAAAAAATGTCCCTTTCTTTTTTTTTTCATTGCATAATTTTAGAGTAACTGCAATTTGGCATTAACCACTACATGCAGGCATGTATCTTAGCTTCGATTTTAATTTATGATGATTATCACGATAACGCATAGACGACGTAGTATATTTATGTATATATTCATAAATATATATATGAATTTATTATTCTAAAAAAACACACGCATATATATATATTTATAGATATATATGAGGCTATTTACACAAATTGCCCAATGTAGCTCTCCGTATTGATTTTTTTTTCTCTACCGTCGTGTTCCAGGATCGTGAAAAAAATATTTCATGCAAGATTCAATTATCTTTCTGTAAAGAAGAAATATCAATTTATTGTATAAAATTATAAACTTTTCTTCGATAATTTTTTGTATTTAGTTGGAGAAATTCGCGAGATGTGCACAATCGATTATTCGTTGAAGAAAAACGCTACTTTCAAAGCAATACACAAATACGGTTTCATCTCGATTTTCTTGTAAAAATCGACTTTAAAAAATTGGTTTTTCAACCTGGAATATTCTCAGGTGAAGCGAGATGCACGTTTTATTCGAGACAATCCGGAACTGGCGGAAAAGGGAAATCGGAAGAAGAATGCAATCGTTACAGAAACGAGCGACGCGAATAAAGCATTCTCCGATCATTCGAGTGTAATTTTTTTTTGTTACCCCGAGAAAATATCAATCACCGACCCGAGTATTTATGATTAAGCAATTTAATCGAGATAATCGTTGCGTCCCGACGTGCACCGAGAGAAAAAAAATTTATAGTAGATTTTACTATAAAAAAGTGACAGCTGCACCGATTGTTATAGAACTAAATATATTTTGCTCAGATCATGTCTTAAATATATTTCGTTTTACTATAAAACCAAATATTATTTGGTTCCAAAATAATAAGTGCAATTGTCACTTTGTGGTAAAATCTATCATCGCGATCGCTTTCGGTGCGCGGTCGAACATTTTTTTCTGCGTAAGAGAAAAACGAGATGAATCTGAAAAAAAGCATATATGTTTAAATATATATTAGATAATACAAAAAAAATGTCAAGATTGGTGCGCGTTGTGCGAAATGTGTTTGGAGCCAAAATTGTTAATAATAACTGAGACAAAGATAAAAAGAAGAAGCGCTTGAAAAAGCACGCTTGTATTTCGATCCATGAGATTACGCGAATAAGTAATTATCTGTATTTGAGAATAATTTAAAGCATTATAGTATCATTATAATATTGTTATTATGGCTATTATTATTATTATCATTATCATCATCTCGATTATTTTCGGAGTCTCGAAATTTTTAGATTCTCAGAAATGAATTTTAAATGGTTTTTAAACGTGGGGACGTTGATACATTCAAGATTGGGGAAAAAAAGGGAATAACGATTTATGGGTTTTTGATAATGTCATGAAACAAAAATTTGTTACCATTTCTCTCTATGAATCTTTTTTTATGTCTGTCTCTCTGGCTGTTGCTCTTTCCGAGAGAAGAATAAATCGTTTCGAAGGAAAAAGACGATTGAAAAAGTAAAATCTCCGTTGAAAATCTCGAGATTAACGAGAGGACGAAAATTTCGGATGATAGAGGATAAAAAAAAACTTAAGTAATAATCTAGCGTCTCGAAGATCTCTTAGATAAACGTTAATATTTAATCTCCTGCTCGTTCAGCACAAAATGTAAAGCGAGAAGGCGCGTAGATGAGAGACGATTACAATTCGGAGGACGAGAAAAAAAAACGAGGCGAAATTTTGCCACGGGTATACTGATTTTTTTTTCTTTTTTTTCCGGAACGCGGGAAGAGGTTTCGAACGTCGAAACGTTACGAGATTTGCTCGTGACACGCTTCGATTGTACCGAAACGACGTATAAAAAAAAGAAACAAAGTTAGAAAATATATCGTAAAAAAACAATGCACGAAGAATAATTGTACAAAAAAAAATGCGGCGAGTTTGGCGACTGTAACGCGCGAGCTATATTAGCCGTAAACGGCGAGATACTCCGCCACGATTGCGACCACAAAAGACGAGAAGAAAGGGGGAAAAAGAGAAAGATATGAGAAAGAGAAATAAAAAAATGTTTAAAAAAATGAAGGAAAAGAAACAAATGGACTGTACGTGTTATTGTGACCCGATTCTTTTATAATCCTTTATTTTTAATGAAAATTGTGCTAGTTTAATTTTAGGACACGTGGCTCTCCCAGAATTTGCGACAATTAAAGAAAATGTTTCCTTTTTCCATACCGCACGATACTGCATTTATGCTTATTGACATTTTTTAAATCGATTTAGCTCCATGAATCGTCTTTGTCGAGTGTAGAATTTATCTTGAACATTTTTTTCAATGTTTTATTAAAATTGAGGAAAAATGTGTCATTGCAGGCGTTAATGGAAATTCAACCTGGGAGATCCAAAAATATACGGTTTAAGCGTGTACCGGCTCTACACTCGTGTCGAAAACGTAAAGATTTTCAGAGTTTCAAAAATTGTCCGTCCTTGATTGTCTTCAAATAACAATTAAAGTCTGTGTCGAGCTTGTCGCACGTACAATTAACAGGAAGGCGCATCGATAAAAATTTGTCAACTAATGTCAGTTTTTCTTAAAATTCAGTTCCAAATTAATCCAATATTAATTTAGAGATGACTAACGCGCATGTTTTTGGTTCTTGAGCCTGAATCTAATTTTTTTTCTCGATTGTTTTATTCTTCGGCACGATTTTACCGCCGGGACATTCTTGAACGAAATCCATAAAATAATTTGGCAGTTCGGTGAATATTGGACAGGTGGACTTTAAATTTTTCAAATTTTTTTTTTAAATAAGCATTTGTATTTTTATGTTTATTACAAATTTATGTATTTTGACTTTTCAGGTGGTAGTCAGTCGATCGCGAGCTACGAGGATTTGAGCTCGAGCAGTTTCAGTTCTGCGAGCAGAGCTTCGTTGGACGCGAGGAGTTCGCCAACCCCGTCTTATGGAGCGGAGAACATGATGGTCTTTCCTGGCGACAGCAGCGGTTCCATCTGAGATTACCTGAGGTGCGCAACTGCACTTCCCAGTTGGTTGCGCTGCCTCAGATAAGTTCTACGATTATCCGAAACAGAGAGAAAGAGAGAAAGCTGCTACCGAATCGCCCAGAGTGAAAGATGAAAAGAAAGGGAAAAAAAACGCTCTTCTGACTCCCACACGGATTCGTTTCGTCGACATGCATCGTTCATGAAAAAAAATTCGTGAAAAGACGAGACGAGAGAGTAACCATTTATTCCATATTTTTACATCAAACTCGTTGAGTATTTCTCGGATTAAAGAGCAGACTAAGAAATCACTTTGTTGTGAGATTTAAAAAATGTGACAATTCTCACACTGTGAAAGGAAGACGGAATACAAATGTGAATTATTGCGTGGCCATATTCACGATCATTTTTCGAAAAACCGAGAGAACAAGGTGGAAAGAAAGATTGACGAAAACTCGATGTTATAAAGCGCTCAGGCCGTTTATTACGTGTACACAATTTTCTAAGATTTATTCGAATAATGGATAATGGATCCGACATTTTTGCATTTTCTAAAAAGTCCAGACCAGTTTAAGTTTTTGCACCGTTTTTTCCACGTCGTTCTCCATAGAAACGACGCACTGTCATAAATTATACAAGTACGATTATAAAGATGTACGTTTGAAATGTCGAGTGGTAAATTTTTCCACTCTTCGAGAGTTTCGATTGAGTTCTCTGAGTCAAGGAGCATCTTCGACAGGAACAATCGAAACGTTTCATTTCGTCGTAACGAGATGAATTTTTCTCCAAAGTAGTGCGCGTTGACGGCTCACCGCGAGACTGTCACACGAAAACCTGGCGTAATCTGCTTTACACATAAGTCGTTTTTAAAATTGAGCAGTATGAATGGAAAATAGAGAGAAATTTTTCAAGAACGGATCACATTGCGTAAAGACGAATCCTCTGTTTTGAAAAATCGAAGAGTAAATTCCCATTTTTTAAGGATTTAAAAATTAAAGTTTGAAAAAACGCTTCGAGTCTCACGAACCAAAGTTTAGCAACTCTCGCACGAAAGTAAAAGAAACGTAACGTCGCGTTTCTACTTTTTCCAAAATGAAGGAAAGTTTTTCCTCCATTCCAATTTTCACATCGAAGAAACAAATCAAATTTCGACCGATTGGATTTTCTTAGTAAGCAGAAGGCCAAAAACCAAAACAAAATACAGGTACGCAAAAGCAAACAGGGTAGATGTAAATTTAGAAGAATCAAAAGAAAACAAGCGAAAAATCCAAGTAAGCGCGTGCAGAAAATAAAGCACGGCTACGAGAAGGTTACTGCGAGGATTTGCTCGATTTTCGTGTTAATTGCGCGCGATTAGAAATACCTCTTCGTTGTGTCGTATAAACGGTAGTTGTCAGCACGTACGGATCGTACCTGGTGGATGCGGAAGAACCTGAGCTGACCCGAAGAAAAATTGTGAAAAAAATAGAAAGTGAGAAGAGAGACAATGTAAAATCGCAAAAGCCTTATCAATTTAGCATTATTGATCTCCCGTGCAGGTAGAAAAGAATTTTTGAGACAGCCGTGTGATCCGTAGTAGGAGAAAAGTCGCGTAGCTTTGGCTTAAGAATAAAACATTTGAGAATAACCAGCTTTGAGACAAGGAGGAAGAAAATTGACGAAAATAATGACATATTCGCAGATAAGCGAGATAGAAATTTCGACGAATCGCGTAGCCAACATACACATATATAATTATCTAGGGTATTATAAAAAACTATAAATTGTTTAATATAATGCATACTTATATATGTGTCTGCTTGGCTCTTCGTTTGCTCACACGTATATTTTTCTACCCCTTATTTTGTATCGGCTTTGGTAAATGTAATCGTGAAAAAGTAGTGATAAAGAGGAAAAGAACAAGGTCGGCCGGTGCGATCCGCGGTGCTCATAGTGAATCATATAATCGCAAAAAAAACAACAGCAACACTACATATTACATAAATATTATAAAGATATGTAATCGATAGGGTGTACGTCCCGTTAATGTAAGCGCTTTATAAATCGTGTTGTACGGAATGAGATCGTGAGAGATAGACGACAGAGCACGTGAGTGATCAGATTGTAGATTGTGGTAAATATTGAGTGAGTGAGTTGCGAGAGAGAAAAGTCCGTTGAAAGTTTATGAGCCTCCGGTGCTCGTTGAAAAACGGCTTAAAAAGAAACTAAAAAGAAACTAAAAATGATGAGACGAGACGAGAAAAAAAAAGAAGATAAAAACATAAAATTAGCCGTTCGGTTTTTCTATAATGATTTTATCCATTTGTATATTGTACAATAAGAATTATTGATATCCAGGGACCGATTTTGGCCGCCGTTTACTTATCGAGTATCTTTTTCTAAGCCAGGCAGCGGTCGCTGATCTTCACTATTACGATTGGCAAACGAAGTAACAATGATAATATAGCGAATCCAGATCTCGATTAATTCTTGCACTTTCGTATGGATGTTGTTGACGAATTTTTCATTTTGATTCTGAAACATATAAAAACGGTTGGACTTTCTTCCAGGAAAGGATTAAAAATAGCGTAGATGAAATTATATATACGTTCGCAGACTCTTCTCGCGTCGTTCGCATTTTTCACGAAACTCTGTGCAACGACTTTCGAGAGGAGAACCATTGTCAAAAGATTTGTACTTAGAGAAATTAGAACGGAGAAGAGAAAGAAAAAAAAACCAATTTTGTTCACCAATGACTGAAAGGATATTTGACGATATGTAAGAGTGAATTGTTTTTTTTTCCATCGGTGATATATTTCGATAAGAAATCCATCTTATAAAATTATATCTATATACATTCCAAAAAACAATAATAAAACGGATGAATCTTTCTACAATTCGTTGTAACGGGAAACCTAGAGTGACATTTTTTATATTATAATTATTGAGTAATCGTGATAATTCGATTATTACTACGATACGATAATTACTGCTATTTCTGCTTCGATATGCAAAGGTTTCATCCTCTTCGTTCGCCTTGAAATAACCATTCGAGATACTGAAAAAAAAAAACAAACAAACGAGCAAACGAAACATTTCCAATTCAGAGTGAGAAGTACGATGAAAAATTGATGATTTATGATAATAAGCTGTGATTGAGATATTGTGGATTCGACCGGTTTTATTGTAAAAGCGAGAGAGTGAGACGTCGAGTAGGAAATGAGTGAAGCGAAACGAGATTGGGAAATGGAAAAGTGTTTAATATTCGTTGGAGCTACGATCGAATCGCTTTGAGAATTCATGTACCGAGGGACAAATATTAACGTTGTGTACCGTTTTTAGCTATGTGCGTGCATATAGGGCGCGGAGAGATTGTGATTAATGTTACGGGGGCCGATAAAAAGATTACGCAGTTTGATTGACGATTCGTTACACAAGCATCACCTTTTTTTTATCGCAAATTTTGCGTATATTTGTCTCACGAAGATCCATAAAAAGATATTTAACATTTTTCCCATACGTTAACAATCTTTTAGATGTTAAATTTGAGATAATTTTACACAGCGACGTGTTCATCGTGCGCTCTTTTTTTTTTAACAACACTTGCACGTACTTGTTTTTATTCTTTCGAAAAAAAATGCATTAATTTTATCACTATAATACGTTTGTAAATTAATAAAGAAAACAGTAGTAATTATTTTTAAAGGATCGTAATTCGGGAAGTTCGAATTGACGTTCATTGATATTTTTGTACATTTTGTACAATGAACATTTCGTTGAGTAAGAAATTCGAGATGCTAAAATCCGAGATGTTTCATTTAGAAAGAAAAGTAACTAATATTGGTAATTTTAGAAAACATAATTTTGTAGCTTTTATTAAAAAAAATAAATTCTATTTCGTGTACTGCGAGATACTTCGGGGACAATAACTGCGTAATCTTTCCCAGCGTAATATATACATTCGTTTTTCATATATTTTACTATATTACGTATTAATTGATGAGTAAAAATCCAAGAAAGAATGAAAAAAAAGATCAATGCTCTATCTCCAATGGAAATCATTTTCCTGTGCGAATGTGTACCAGAAAAAGAGATAAGAGGGAAGCTATCGCCGTTGAATCCGCTGAGGCACGAGGTAAATGTTTCTCGAAAAACATATTCGTCGTATCATGTCCATTTTACTGTGGAAAAGTGTGATGTTTGTAAATTCAAATGAATCAGCGGATTAAGAAGTGAAATAAAGGATTTTTAATCATCGTCGAATGTACAAAAATTTCTTTGCACCATATTTTCGACATTTTTTTTTCGAATTTATTCATAAATCATTTTAACTTTTTTAACTTTTCTCTTTAATTTTCTGTTTATAATCTCGTTTTAAATGTTACATATGTAATTCTATTTTTTCAACAAAGGTGCTTATATGCAGCGTGAAACGTCGTCTGCTCGGCACACGTGACGTCACTGTACGATCAGCTGATCGTCACTTTTGCCACGAGGCTTCGAATGAAGTGACCAAGCTCGAAATTCGATCATTTATTTTCGTAAGGGATGCAGAAAATGGATTTGAAAATTACTATTTTGTATGCCAGTGAAACTGGAACTGCACAGGATACTGCTGAACAAATATGGAAAACTGCCAAAAGGTATTTAATTGGATACATCAGACAACAAATGTAAACTTGGAATTTTAATAAGGGTTGTTACCAAAAAAGTCATTTCCATGTTAAAATTAAAGAGAATTTCAAGATATTTATACATAAGTTGCATTTCCAATGTTGAAAAATATTCATGTTAAATTTTATTACACTATTTTTTTTTATAAACTATAAAATGAAACTGTATTTTTCTTTGTTTATGCAAAAAAACTCGTTTTCTCAAATTTATTTATTTTCTAGATATGGTCTAAGGTGTTCCGTAAGTGCTATGGATGAGTACAACATTGAAAATTTAGTAGAAGAGAGGCTTACAATTTTTGTAGTCGCTACAACGGGCCAGGGTGATCCACCGAAGAATATGATAAAGTTCTGGCGCTTTTTGCTGAGAAAGAGTCTACCTGCTAATTCTCTTAAAAGAGTTAGTTATGCAGTTTTGGGATTGGGGGACAGTTCCTACAAGAAATACAACTTTTCGGCAAAAAAATTGAATAGGAGACTGGCACAGCTGGGTGCCACGGAGATTCAACCTATCGGCTTGGCGGATGATCAGCATGATCTTGGGATTGACGCCACTGTTGGGCCATGGGTGCAGAATTTGTGGAAGATAGTAAATGAAAAGTTTGATGCGAAATTGAATGATGTCCAGAACACGGAAACTGGAATGATAGAGAGATTTAACGTCATGATAGAAAAAGAAGTAACAGAAAATTTGGAAAGAAAGTACAAGGATATCTACAGACCCGAAGTAGATGTCAACAAAGACTTAAAAATTGGAACAGTCATAGAAAATATGCGAACGACGACGGAAGATCACTTCCAGGATGTTCGACTGATAAAGTTTCGGGTGGAGGATGTAAAATATGCCCCTGGTGATATTTTATACATCAGACCTAAAAACTCTCAGCGTCAAGTGGACAATTTTTTCGAATTGCTTGAATCTCACGACATAGACTTGAGTCGGGAGACAGTGATAAGGGTCACCGAGAAAGAAATAAAGGTTCCATTCCCGCTGAGGCAAAGACTGACTCTTGGCGAAATAGTTGAACAGTACTGGGATTTGAGTATGAAGCCGAGACGGTCAACGATGCAAGTCCTCGCTTCCTTGAGCGACAATGAGCTGGAGAGAGAAAAACTAGAAGAATTTTCTCTTGCGACTGGACAAGAGGAATTATTCAGTTATGTGAATCGTCCGAGAAGAAATATACTCGAAGTTCTTCGAGATTTCCCTCACACTGCACGCAGACTCAATGTGAGAGTGCTCTTCGAAATAATGTCGCCCATAAAGCCAAGAGCCTTCAGCATAGCTTCGAGTCATCTAGCTACAAAAAATGAAATTCATCTGTTGGTCGCCGTGGTCAAATACAGAACGAAGCTTATCGAGCCAAGGTTGGGTCTTTGCTCTAATTGGCTGGCGTCGTTGAGACTCAACGACGAAGTGATATTTTCCTTGCAGCCAGGAACCTTCAAATTCCACTGCGACAAGCCTTCCATTCTTATTGGCCCTGGAACTGGAGTGGCTGCTTTTCGATCGCTTCTTCTCGAAAGGTCAGCCCTCAATGCTGATTTGAGCGACACTATTCTCTTCTTTGGCTGCAGAAACGAGAAAAAAGATTATCACTGTCGCGAGGACTTTGAAGCTCTGACGAAACAGAATAATTTGAGGATATTCTGTGCATTCTCCAGGGACCAAGAAAATAAAATGTTAGTTTCTTCTCTAAAATTTTTCTCTAGCATATACGAAAAAAGTTCATTCATTTTTCGTTATTACTCAAATTAATGAAAGCTAAAGTTATACAAATTATTTTTTGCAGATATGTACAGCACGTCATACACGAAAAACGTGAATTATGCTGGGAATTATTGAAAAAAGGAGGCTGTATTTATTTGTCAGGTAGTTCGAAAAATATGCCGAAATGTGTTCGTGACGAGTTCGTCAATATAGCTCAAGATCTAGGACAATTATCGAACACAGAAGCTGAGGATTTCATCTCCAAACTCGAGAAAAGTGGCAGATATCAAGAAGAAACTTGGGGATAATTTTGCAAAGAAATTAAATTTGTATATAAGATTATCAGTAAATCGCATGGCAAAAATAAAAATAAGTTTTTATAAAGTCTTTTGTATACTAAATTTTAAGTCTTTGCCATGAAAATATTAAATTAAGAAAATTTTAATCGCCATTGAGTAAAGTACATGTAAAATTTGGGTATTGAATATTTATCTTTTGACTGACTTGAATTTCGCGCTACATTCTTAGTACAAGCAGCGTGGGCAATGTGTAAATGTATATAACATAACCTCTAATAAATAGTAAACGCGTCTGCACAAAAATTAATGAGGTTTGGTGCTCATAAAAACATGTATGTATATTTTTGTACGACAACGTTGGACAACGTTTGAGCAGAATATTGTAACTACTGTTTATTAAAAACGAAATTAAATAAACGTACGAAGTGTGTGTTGAGTTTGGATTCGATGATTATGTAATGACAGTTTACCAAAAATCGAGTCTAGCCAAAGGATGAAAGAGTACAAACGTTTGGCCGCACACAATTCCGCCTGCAACGAACTTTATTATGTGTTTCAGGATTGCGAAGCACAGGTAAACATTTAACAAAAAATAGAAAACAATAAATTTTTTCATTATTTTATTATTAACTTGAAATTCTATTAATTTTTAGAATCCTATCCTGAGAGCATTTGGTGTCTGTTATCAGACCCAAAAAGATTTTCGTAACTGCATAAAGGATCAGGTAATTTGAAAATTCGTTATGAGCAATGCAACATCACTATCAAAAATTTTTCAATCTTTTGTAGAGAATAATCCAACGATCTGAAAATTTGAAGAAAGCTAGAGAAAAGGAAGCAGAAATTAAAAAAAAACTTGCAAAATTACGGGAGGAAGAAGAATTGAACAAAAATTAGAAAATGGAATCTACTGCTTTGTCTCATGAAAGCGTTGAGAGAGATGTAGTTGTTAAAGATGAGCCATCGCCCGATGTTGATTTTGATTATTCTCTTGACAACGACATATTGGATATGGTAGAGGAAGTGGATTTGGAGACTCCTTTACCAAATATTACAGAACGTTATTTTACAACTTATTATAGAATGAACTTTCCAAAGGAAGGTGAAGATGTATGCATAAGAATTCACACTAACAGGCTGTGTATGATTACATTAGCTCCAAATCACGAGATATTTCAGAAAAATAAGACAATTGAGAAAATAGATTTTCAAGTTACTGAAAAGTTGAATAGAGCTAAAAACACAGTCTCTGGAAAAGCCAAGCATGGCGCCCAGCCGCTTCACGAAACTTCCAAAATTTGCACAATTGCTTGCACCGATGGTTCTGCATACACAGTGAGATGCGGAATGACAGGTAAATTGACCGAAGTGAACATGGATTTGCTAGAAAAACCCGAACTATTGAAAAATCTACCACACAGGGGTGGATATTTGGCGATAGTTTTGCCAAAAATTGAGGCTCTTGAAAAATTAAAAAATATTCTGGTCACTGAGGATGCTTATGATGTTGCGATTAAGGATCGCTCAAGTTCAATGAACGAAAATACCACCAATCAGACGAACGGGATAGGAAAACGACCGTGCGAGGATGAATCAACAAGATCGAAAGAGAAAATAATTAAAATGGAAACATCGGAAAATGAAAATATTGTAAATAATGACGAATCTTTGACTATGGCATGTACTTGACTGGTATCTCAAGTCAACAATTTCAAATTAACCACGTAATTTATGATAAAAAAATTATCTAAAATAAAAAATACGTTGTTGTAACTTGAAATTCTCTATTCTTATAATACACATTCAATTATTTGTACGTATGTACATTTATGTACGTCGGTAAGTTTAACGACGATGTGACTGGAACTTTGACTCGTTAACTTCCGATTTATAAAATTGTACGGGCGTTTGATTTGGTGAGGAAATCGATATCGAGTGACTATACATCTTTGGTGCAAGATCCTTCTGGCACATGTAATATATACGTGTATATATCGTTCGACAATTGTTTTCGACATAGACGTTAAATCCGCGATGCTTTGAATCACAGAAAAATCTCTAACGACTTATCATTCGATATACATTTTCTAAACGCGCTGCGTTTATACCCGTGCAATATTCAGCTCGTGTGATTCATTGACGATAATAATAAAAATAAATACACTTTACAATTTTTACACAAAAGGACATGGTCAACCGTCGGCAATTTCATATCAATCTACTTTTTGTACTCTCTGTATGGGATACTTTATCACCGTTGACACTTTCTTCTTCTTTGACTTTCGAGGTCCTCATCAAATTACCTATCACTATACCAAGAAATAGGATGAGTCCGACTCTCTGATTCGAGACGAACTTTTTGGCGCAATCTTTTGGATTATTTATTTTCAAAGTTGCTATCTAAAAAGAAATTTGAAAAATTGTTATACTTTGAATGAATACTCTTTAATAGTTGTGTTAAGATATTTACTTGGTTAGCGAGATGTCCACCGACCAATCCTACAGCTGCATAGTAAGGCCACGTTTGATCTACCATGGCACCAGATGTGATCAGACCAGCGATCATGCACGCAGCAAATCCAGATAGGTACAAGTTAGTTTTGTCACCAAATTTCAACGCGGTTGATTTTATGCCCAACAGAGCATCGTCCACTTTGTCCTGATTGTATTAAAATAATTAAAATTTTTTTTTTTAATTTTTTGGACGACGATCATTTTTTTTTCTAATCAATCATTATTACCTGATGAGCGTAAATAGTATCATACAATATCGTCCAACATATTCCTGCTGTATAAAGTGGCAAGCAAACCGACCAATCACAAAAGCCATGGATTGCCGACCATCCTAATAAAGCTCCCCAATTGAAGGTCATACCCAGTATGAGTTGTGGCCAGTACGTGATTCTCTTCATGAGAGGATAAATAACAACTAAGCCTGAAATGTAAAAGTGACAAGGAATTTCAGACAAACTGTACGAGAGTAATTTTGCAATTTATATCCAGTCAATTGGTCCTTAAAAATCAATCGTTTACGTTTAATGTCTTTGGGATGATGAAAAAAAGATGCCTGTCCAAATTTTAGTTTCTCATGAAAATAATTCGAGGTTCCTCATTGTAATTTTTCATTTTTCATTTCACTTTTTCCATCATCCTGAAAGTATCAAACGTGTGTACGCGAGAAAGGAATTAGTTATTTTTTGGAGTAATCCAGTGTAGAACCTACCAAGAGAGCTTGCTCCCAGTGCGACGCTGTACCAATTCAGTTGGAGTAAAATTGCCAAGCCAACGCTCAATTGCCCAGCAAGAAATACCAAAGATTGCATCTGAGTTACTTTCCCAGTTACCAATGGTCTATCCTTTGTTCTAGCTACCTAATGTCACAATGCAGAAAAATAAATAATTTTCTTGCAAAATGATAGCAAAAGAATTTTATTTGCTCAGCCAGAAATTACCTTTTTATCTATGTCTTGATCCCACATGTCATTTATAGTGCAACCAGCCCCTCTCATTACGAATGCTCCCAGTCCGAATAACGTTAACATGTTCAAATCTGGTAAAGTCCCTGCAGGTGCAGCCATGGCTATGCTCCAGCCACAGGGCCAAAACAAGAGCCAAGATCCTAGAAATAATGAGAAATATTTTAAAAAGTTGCAAAGAGTGATAAAAAGAACAATCATAATCCAATTTTTTTAACCAAAAGTTGATAACTTTGTTTCAATGCTTGTCAAATTACCTATCGGTTTCTCTATTCTCATTAGTTTCATATAAGGCTGTGCATTCGGTGGTGCCAGATGTACCAGTTTGGCAGCAATTCCCATGTGCTTCCATTCTTCGGAGCTGCATGTGTTGCTTGAAGATTTATCTACGGTTTCATAGCTGGACGTGGACTTTTTTATAACCCTGCTCTTGATTTTTGCAGTGGCGAGAACAGGAGAGCTTGTATAAATGTCTGTCCAATTTTGCAACATCCAACTCCGCCTCAGGAGTAAGTCCTGGCCGCGTGTGTTACTCTGTACCCTCGATAATTGCAGAAGAGCTGAACCACTGAGACAGTGACATCGTTTTAATCTCAGCATTGTTCAATTGTCTATCTAAAACGTGGAAAAACATTTGGAAATAAGGAGCACCAGAGTGTCTGCGAATCCTATTGTCAACGATAATTTTCGAAGGAGATGAATTCATGAAAATACGTAGGCACGGGAGTAAACAAATTTTTTTTAAACTTTATATAAAACACTGTCATCCGGTACAATATTATTTGTTATTCGCTGTCATAACAAATAGAAACTGTGAAACCTTCGGATAACCTCACTTCTTGGTGTGTTCCTCATTGTTGAAACAACACAACGAGAACACAATGTCAATTGATAAAAAACTAAATGTATATAATTATGTAAGCGTACCATCAACTGGACATAATGACTATTAAATTTATGTAAATCTTTTTTGCGGTTTTTATCGTTACATAATTACATGCAGCGATTAATTCGTTGCATGTTGACTCCTGCCTCGTAAACGCGGCATGACATGCGTTCGGTTATCTTATAGCATACGATCATACAGTTAGAGCAAAAACGTATGAAAGAAAAAGTTGCACTGCATGATGTAAAAGTGAACAACATTTGTATTAAATTATTTTCAAATAATTATATAAAAACGTTTTTAAAAAGTAATGAAAATAAAATTCAAAATAATTTATATATTTTATAATCTCGAAGACTGCAAATCTTGTTATAATATAAATTTATAAAGTTCTAATTAAACTATTGTAAAAATCGAATTTTTCTAATCTTCGCAGTTACGCAATTTTAACTTTTAAATACATTTTTTTTTCGATGTGACATTTTTTTTGTATTTGTTATTGGCGCCATTTTAGAGCGACACCAACGGTAGAAAGTTGAAACAAACACGTGGCGTTTGGCGTTACATGCCATTTCTAATCTTATTTGAACGCAAAAAAGGAGTTCAATTATTGTGGTTGAATCAATTGGAGCGTAACTCGATAAAATAATCAATCAAAGAGTAGACAACTGTCACTAAGCTTTGTCTGAATTTTCATACGTCGATCATTACTCTCAAGAAGGACATGTAAGAAACGGAAATCTTGAGAATGTCCATAAAAGTGCCCAGGGTCATGACGAAAAATTTTCCAGCGGTGACACGAATGGGCTTTCCAGCTCTCATTATAACAAATTTGAGATCTTTCATCGTCCTTGGAGTCATTTTGTACCAGATGCTCTCGTAAGCTGCTCGACCGAGATCCTCATTTTGGCTGGTCAAGTAATCACCGCCGTAACTGTATAAAAATAGCTGCGACATCAGAGAAGTGAGTACGATACTGGCTTTTATTCCTGTGAATGCATCTCCAGTTTTCAAAGCTATTATAACCTGCACACCTGAAAACAATGCAAATTTTTAGGTTCTCTCCGTCAATGCGTTTCTATGTAGCTTTCCTTTCGTTTCTACAATAATAATGATTCAAGATGGCGGCTGCCACAAAGTTTCAACTGAAGAATATTCTTCCTAATTCTGTTTAACCAAAATTATTTAGATTTTAAGGATGTATGCCCAGTAAAATCCGCAGTACATCTATTTGTTTTTTTTCTAATTGTTTTTTATGTGCAAACAATAATGGCAATACATTTTTTTATCCAAATAGTAATTTAAAGAATAAAAATAGTACGAGAAAATTCAATCAAGAACATTTCTGTAGAAACATCGGTAACGATGGATTTTTTTTCGTAGAAAGATCGAGGATGATATATAGTTATAGAAAACACTTTTTCTTTTTTGCTACCTTATATAGAACACGCCAATTTTTCGCTTTTTTTTGCAATTTGGTCGACTTCCGGTTAAAGTAATACAGGGTTTGACATAATCTTTAATGCTAATTATTTACTTTAAATCAACGGTAAAGTTGTTTATTTTTGTTTCAATCAATGCAGTATAACTTATATTCCTATAGATTTCAATTTCAATGAAAATTATGACGATAAAAATAACCCTAGAAAAAATGTTGGACGTTGATAATTGGGCCAATACTTACCAATATTGGCCCGATTGTCAACATAAAAAATTTGTATTCTAGGCAATGGGTATACAGCCGTAAATGAAAATTTCATCAATGGAGGTAAGAGAAACCTCCATAGTTTTATTCGAAGATCTTTTTTAAATGATCGGGAACCATACTTTTTTTATTTTTTTCCAGTCGATTCATCGTATTTCAGTTTATTATCGATTTTAAATTCGCTAAAAATTTTAATATATCAAATTTTGGGCATACATCCTTAATGTGAAATAAACAATAAATGAGTACAATTTTTTTGTAGAAAAATAATACATTTCTTCGAGTCAGTATAGCAAGAGAAACTTCATTCATGTTAAATAATACTATAAAACCAACAAATTGAAGAATATTCTTCTGCCTTTTATTCTTAAAATAGATAAAAAAAATGGAGTTAATTTACCCATGATGCAAATTAAGAGAGCACTCATAATTAGTTGGGCGAGAATAATGAGATGAAAAGTGTTTTCGAGTTTGTCGACAAGATCGACGAGGTGCGAGTGTCTTTTGGCGAGAAGGACCAGACTCTCCCTGGCAACTTTTTCATCGGTTTCGTTGTCCATGCCGATGGCCGCCAATTTTATCTTCAATATTTCGAACTGGCCGCAAATGTGCATGCCGAGTCCGAAGAAGAAAACGTCGTTTCCACAGTTGCCCAGGCAGGTCGTCACGAGTTGGACGACTTGAAGAAGAAATATCACGTGATAGAGAAAACTCGTGGTAAAACTTTCAAAAGTGCAGGCGGTCTGGAGGGGAAAATTTCTCATTATCTCAGTCCCGTTAGGGCTGAAATTAAATATCGGGAGAGGCAACGCGAGTATTATCCAGGACAATGTTCCACCCGATGCCGGTCCCATCAGGGAAAAACAGACGATTCTTCCCGTTCGCGCGTGCCTGCACATTATCTTCCGGTAATTCGAGTCCTGGATCATTGGTGAATCGCACCAATCCTTCAGAGCCGAGACAACGTTGCTGCAAACGTCGCTGCGATGAATTCTCACGATAATTCCTTTGGCACAGGCCAGACTCGCGAAAATGTCGAGTACCAGCAAGTCTAGGGCGTTCTCAAAACTGCCACAATTCAGTAGAATTTCCGATGTCAGACATATCGACGTCGCGGCCTATCGACATAACAGGCAAATTATAATAATATAAAATTATTATAATATAAAAGGCATATTAAACAGGCAAATATTAAAATATTACATATCTATATTTCAGAAAATATAGAAGATTTTAATTTTAATTTTATTTTAAAATTAAATATTAAATTAAAATATTAAATTCTTTTTTATTTAAAAAAAATGTCTGTTATCATATAAATTAAAGTCGTGTAGTTTCAGAATACTATTTTCTGTTTCTGTCAGATTCTTTATATGATTTTTATTAAGATATTTGCATGAAACTGTATACTTCAAATAAAATAATTTCTTACAAATTTGCAGGAAGATTTTTAACAATTGCTGTACTTGCAGGATTATTTATTTAAAATAATATTCATGATATCGGTATATAAGAGAAAGTTATAGATATTTCTATAATTCAGCTTAATATTTATAACCAGAAAAATTTAATTTTTAGTTTCAATAGCGTTCTATGAAATTCTTAATAAAATTTTTATTGAGATATTCGCATGAAAGAATTTCAAAGCTAATTTCTTAAAACATGGAATAAATTTCTCCATAATTCAGCAGCTTTCCATGTCAAATATACTGATGTCACAGCTTATTCACATATCAGAATACGTCAAATATTGTTGTAATTCAGCAAAATGATTGTTGTTCAAAAATTCAAATTGTAGCTTCAATACTGTTCTACCAGATTCTTAATAAATTTCTTATCGAGTCACGTACTTGGGTGGAACAACGACTTCAAAGATAACTTATTAAAAAATGTACCTAAACATCTCTAACAATATCAACGATTAGGATTTACATAGCAGAATTTGTGATTTACAATATATAGATATTCACGTTACAGCCTATCAATATATCACAAAAAAATCAAATATTATTGTTGCATTTCAGAAAAAAGTTTGTTGTAAAAAAATATTCGAGTTGTAGTTTCAATACCACTCAGATTCTTAATAAAATTTTATCAAGAAGGTATACTAGCATGAAATAATTTTGAAGATGATTAGAAAATATTTGCTAAAACATCATTCAACGATACATAAGTGTTCACTGAGAAGTACATTTAGTTGAAAAACGCAAAATTTATTTGATGGGTCAAAATTGAACACAATTTCATAAAATCAAAAAAACTCATTTGGTCATTTAACTGAAGGGTATTTATTTGTATCAATTAAATTTTTTCAAAAAATTCTTTTCTCAGCGATGGGTAAAATACAGGTTTCTAAATAAAAATCGAAGTAATTATTATTGATAATCGCAATTGTTATTTTGCATTTGTCAAGATAAAAATGTACAAAGTGAAAGATTACGGTTTTTCGAAATTAAATTTATTTTTAGAATATTTCGATGTGCAATCATAATAACTGAAGTATTTGTTTTAGTAAAATATAACATTGAAATAAATTTTATAAAATATTCAAATAGTTGAAAAAAAGTGATGAATCGAACTATAAAATGCACCTAGGAAATCGTCTGTATATATACACGAACATAAAAAAATGTTAAAAATAATATATTTTAAAGAACAAAATAAATGATAAAATTTAATAATAATTCATAATAAAATAAAAATTAAATAATAAAATAAGTATATAAAACATTTAAAAACTTGAAGTATAAATAATCAAGTGTTTCATCATCCAGTAAACGACACATTCAGTATTAAAAACAAAAATGTTAACATTATGGGAAACTACATCGAAAAAATAGTCGTATTAAAAAATAAATGTCTCAATTTTCACATGGTAATATCCCAATTCACTTGGTAAAACTTCTATGTAAATATTATTCACACTATAAGGTGCGATACTACGAGAATATATACAAATTATAAAGAAATTACCATTAAAGTCATTTCATGCAAATATATATACCTTGAATAAATAATTACATAACGAAAAGAAAACGTCGAGGATCGTAAACACGATAAAAACTTGTATACAAGAATAATATAAAAAAAATAAGATAGTTATGTTTTTTTCGATAATACCTGGGTAATAGCAGCAACGACGAAGCGAACGTCCGAAAAAGTTTGACCAATGTTCGGCGGCCACAGGCCCAGAGGCCACATTATGAGTTTGTAGACGAGGAATTCGTAGTTGATATCCTCGTTCCATTTCCCGATGTCCATGATAGTGAACGAGGACCTCCCTTCGTCGCGGCTTTGATCTCTGATGACGTGGTAATATCAAGTTGTTTTTTTTTCTCTCATCGGCGTCTATTTTTTCTTCCGGAAGTCCGAAGATCGTTGCACTTTTTTTCTTTATGATTGCACGGAATATTTTGTTGAGGCTCGAAACCTTTAATTTTATCGCTCGCGAGACATCGGGTGCACGGAAATTCTTTTTTTTTCGTCGTCCCATCGGACGGTGCCGAGGAAAAATAAATTATTAATCGCAAAAAGGGTACAAATGCAGGGTTGGAAAATATAGCGAGGCTCCTCGTTATTTATTCAATTCTTCCTACGCCCCCGTGTCCCTTTGTTATATCTAAAATATCTTTTTATATATTTTATGGCTATTGCATCCTGTCGTCATAGGAAAAGAAGAAATAACTTCTTTGTTTCTCTCGTTTTGCTGTTTTATTTTTTCTCGATGCTCGTCGAATTTTCTCTTGCCCGGAATTCGAGCTTGCGCACGAGTCGAAGTGCCCGAGATCGCTCGTCAGTCGGAGCTTCGGAGTCTTGGTTCGTAGATGAAACATTTTGTTTCTTTGACTGAGCAGCAATTTTGTAAAATTAATTAAATTTTTGCGACCAAATCCATTAAAACATTTCGCTCAATTTACTTTTAATATCAATTCGGACGTATCGGATTAAATAATTTAGGTAAATTAAGTAAAATCTTATATTTCCGATAAATTTTTTTTCTTCTTAATACTGATTTTTTTCACGATGTCGAATCGAAGTAAGATAACCGTCCCAATAGTTAGACATGTTCCAATAGTTGGACAATTTTCACCATATTATTTTTAATATTTGAATAATTTTTTTCTCAATAAAATCGTATGGATTATTTTTCCTCTACGAAGAAGTGAATTTTTCATAACGTTAATTTATTGGAAAAAATTCGCTTAATCCTAGAGACAGGGTCGATTTTCTGTCCAACTATTGGGACATTATACATATTCAAACGTTCAAGTATTTATTTACTAGAAATATTATTTAAAATTAATACATTAAATGAGCTTTGAATTGCTAACATATCAGACAATAGTTTAGATGTAAATTTGAAGCAGATTTTTTTGTTTGAATATTTAAAAAAAAGATAAAGTGAGAAAACCTTTAGCTGTCCAACTATTGGGACGTTTACCTTATATCTTTTATCAATTGAAAATATTTTATATTTGAAATATTTCATATATTTTGTTAATACTAATAATTGTAAAATAACTTTTTCTAACAATACTCGTCTTTAGTATAAAAAGTATTCAGATGCTGCTTATTATCTATAAGAATTTCATAAAACGTAAAAAAACCGATATTCCAGTAAAATAGAATAAAAATTTATGTAATTTTTACCTGTTTTTTTCTTTATAAAAGTTAAGAGCTTCCGCAAAGATTTTGTCACAGTCGTTTATCATTTGTATAGATCATTGTTCTGTTTGCTAAGAGGGAATAAATTTTTGATAAGAACCACACAAGTGAGTGTTCGATCAGACCGTAACGAATAAAAAATTGATTGGATATCGAATTTGTAGCAATTGTACGAATAAGAGTCGATACAATTGCCACAATTATTTAGATCCACTGCGTGGAATTTTAAATATTTTTATTAGAAAAAATCATTTTTGTTCTCTCTCATAAAGGTATGTTTTAAAAAGTTATTGTTTTCAACATTTAATATTTCGTCTTCTATGTACTCTTCTAAAATGTTGCACAGTTTTTTACATATACAATTTAAATACATTTCACCATAAAGTGACAACTATACTAATTACTTTAGAACTACACATGTTTTTTTATTAAAATGAAATATATTTAGGCCAGGACCTGAACAAAATATACATTTAGTTCTAGAATAATTATAGTATAGTTGTCATTTTTATACAATAAAATGTGTTTATGTTAAACTCTCATCACCTATTTATTTCATGATATCTATTTCTTACGTTCCTGACATTTGTCGTTATCAATAGAAAAAAAGAAAATTGAAAAAGGCTGAAATGGCATAAAAAAGAATTGCTGACGAAGATATGTGTCAGAAATATTTTTTCCATTCCCAAACAAAGTATTGTTCATGACAATAAAAAATGGGGAAAAAGTTGTGTGAAATAAAATTTGGAGTGTTTCTCGATAAATCTGAAATTGGAAATAAATCGGAGATGGTTAATTCTTTCCGAGCTTTATTCTTGTATCATAATTCTCAACACTGAGAGATAGGAGGCTGAAGTTTTGATGACGTCCATAAAAGTCGCTCTCGTCATGCTGAAAAACTTGCCGGCTGTCAATTGTAGCGGGACGTTAGATCGCATCATGACGAATATTAAATTTTTCGCCAAGTGATTAGGCAATTCGTACCAGGAACTGTCGTAAACCGATTGTATTATATCATCGCCTTGGCATTGCAGATTCTCCCCCACGTAAGCGTACATGAAGGTTTGCAGCAGCATGAATTCGATAATAAATATATTTTTTATCGCCCCGACGTAATTATTTTCCTCGAGTGTCATTAGAAAGGAAAATCCTTGAAAATAAAAAAAAAACAAAAAAATGACAGTGCAGTTGAAAAACTCGCGAAATCTTCTTTCATGAGTTGGATTTGGTCTACGACAAACTCATAAAGAAACAAATTCATGATCGAGTTAGATAATGAAGAAATATACTTCATGTGTTTTTTTCTTCGTTAAATTTCTTGATGAAAACTTATAAAGTATTTCTTCATAATGTCCCTCGTGAAGTTTTTCTTCATGAATTTTAAATTTCTTCTTTTTGAAAAAAATATCTCTTGAAGAGAAAGCTAACTCATGACAACTTATCAGTATGATTTACATTTTTTTAGTGTATGAAAAACTCACGAATATTTTCTTCGTGTTATATAATTCATGTAGTTCTTCTTCATAATTCAATTTATGAAGTTTTTTTCATGATTTAACTTATGAAGAAAATAAGATAATGAGTTAGATTTTTATCATGAGAGGCAGAGTTCTTCATGAATTTTTTTTCTTCTCGATAGAAACTCATGAGAGAGGATAGATAGGTAAACGATAGATAAAAATGCTCGATTGATATTTTACCGAATATTGTGATGAGCGTGACGCTGACGAGTAATTGGGTGAATACAATCATATTGTAAGCATCTTCGATTTTTTCGGCCAATTCGAGCAAGTGCCTGTGTCTGTCGATCAGCGAGCTTAGCTTGCTCTGACTCACAAAATGATCATTTTCTTCCCCGATCGAGCTGAATTTGGTCTTGAGAATTTCCAACTGTCCGCAAAGATGAGAAGTCATAGCGATGAAAAAAGAGTCGCTGCCCGTGTTTACCGTGCAGGTCGCCAGAACCTGAAAATTTTTTTCGTTGTGTTTCGAAAAACATTGCGATCAATTTTAATTTACAATTATATACAGAGAGAATTTTATATGAAAAAATACTGTTTGTGTCCTAACGTGCGGCAATGGATCGATAATTCTGAAGATTTTTCATGCAAAATTTATTTAAATTTATTTACCATAATTATATGTGATAATTATAGTAAAATTTCGTAAAAGAAGTCATGAAACTTTTGAAAAGGATGGTACGGACCGAATATCCTTCATGTGTGCTATGGATCCATAAGGTAATTGATATTTATCATAGTAAAAATTGTATACAATTTTATTGTATATACGCTGAAAGAAATGTCGATAGTGGATTTTACCATAAAGTGACAACTATACTTATTATTTTAGAACTCAATATTTTTCTATAATTGAATAGTATTTTTTTAGGGCTGGACTGACAATATATTAAAATCGAATATACTATTTTTGGGAACTTATTATAATGGAATGGATTTAAAAAATAATATAGTATTCTATCGTGACTCTATGGCAAAACATACCATATTTTTGTCTCAATGTACGTCCTAGTGCAAAATTGACCACCACGTTACTATACCAAAATCTAATAACTATACATACACATATGATAATATTTTCATGCAAAATTCTCTTTGTGATCGAAAAGTGATTGAAGTTTTTGAATAACCTGCATATATTGGATAACAATGACCAGAGGATAAATAATCCAAGGTATGCCGTTCAAGGTGCAAGTGGACGGAAAGAGAAACCTCTTTCGGAGAAAGACTTCAGTTTCGTTGGTCGAGTTGGCGGAAGGAACGGGCTGATCGTTTCCTTCCGCGTCGATCCACCTGTCCGGTTCGGTGACAAAAATTTTCACCGTGTACAGAAACGTTGACGCGACCGCGGTTGATATCAGCGCTGTCGCGACCGTTTTATACGTTTTTTCTTGGGCCAGCATGATTTTTCTGTATCCCTTGGTCTCTTCCGAAGACCAATCCTGGATCGCCGAGATAACGCTCGGTCGTAATCTGTCACGGTACACATGGTAACAAACTAATTTCGAGAGAGCCAGCAGACCCGATGCGACCACTATCACGTCGTCGATCATGTCTTCCGCGGTCCCGCATCGCACGCAGATTTCTCGCAACGGAATCGCCACTGTGCCGAACTAATTTAATAAATGAATTTTTTTTATTTGCCTATAGGCAATTACGTATATATGCCAAATCATAAGCAGTGACAATAATATATAGAGAAAATTTTAAGTATATACTCATATAAAAGTACGATATTGCACACATTACTTTTATATTTAGTATATCATATACTTACATCCAGCATACTAGATATAATTAATTAGATTATAGGTACTGTAAGTAACTGGATATAATATATAGTATCTTTATAATAATTAATATATGCAATAATGTGTAAGAAAATTTAATAGAATGCAATAATAAATTATAGTTCAGAGACTTGTCGAGTGAGAACAATATTTTCTCATAATTATAATAAGAATTTATTGACGATTTAAGCCATTAATAAAAATTCAACAGTCAAGAAAAAGTCCATTTGGTCCTGGATCCACTGGTTTGAAAATTGATAAGCGATGTATTGACAATCGTTAGGACACTTTATACAATTATTATTTAAACTCATTATAAACTTTGAATGATACAAAAAAAGAAATAATAAACCAGCTGTCATGTAGAAAGAAAAAGTCATTAACATGTGAATTTTTGATATATCGTTTCAAAATTGAAAAGTATTTATATCAATTTTGACAATGATTCAAGGGACGGTTTCAGGTTATCAGACTCTGAATTTTTAGAATTTTAACGAGTTATATGGAATGAAATTTATAAATTTGCCTTGAATATAAATAACAGAAGCCTTTAGTTCATTTGTCAAATTTAGTGAATATATGTTTGATTTTTACAAATTAAAAATTTTTTGATAAAAATTATTTATTTTCAATTGTTTAAATAATAAAAATGTTAAAATTGTTTAAAATGTGTACTTAAACTGTTAATTGATATTATATATCTAATGGAAAACAAATGACGAATTTTGTAGCAAAAATATAAAAACGAAATTACACCAATTTATCATTAGAATATTAGCAAGTTACTTTTGTCATATATGGACAGTACGTTAATTTCACCTGTCAAAAATTTCAGGTTGTCTTGGTACAGTCAAGTTAAAAAAAATTAGGCTTAATGAAGCAATAAATAAAAAATAAATGATGTGAACACTTTCAAAAGGAATATAAAAATTATTTTGAAAATACTATTTCAAGTTGAAGATAAATTTTATACGTACTTTTGGTTACGATCACACTATATGAGATGAAAATATCTCGTGATAAAGCGTTTTATTGCTTTATTTATCAAGACGTGAAAAAACGTACCACAAGTCCGATACCAAGAAGCACGCGACATTTGAGAAGGAAATTAACCGGCATGAGTGGCCATAGCCCGAAGGGCCATGTCATTTTGTTGAAAAGTGCCAGCGCTTTTTTCGCATCGTTGTTCCAATTTTTTCTATTTGTAAAATCCTCCATACGCGAGACAATCCGAAACGTTCACTGCTCTTTTTCCTTCCCTTACTCCTTCTCTTCCGCTTTCGAAGACAAATACCAATAATTTGGCGTCTCGAAATCGAGGAAGAGGGCAAGCTAGCAATTTGGCATAATCGTCATTGTTAAGATGAAGATTTCAGTAATATCTTGAATAATGCTCGATCGCTTATGAAATAAAAAAACTCAATTGCTTATCACTTATTCACAGTCCATCTTCGTACTCTCCTTCCGCATTTTTTTTTCCTTTCACCGCACTCTACGCAATGTGCATAAAAGATAATACTCTCGAAGGTCTTCGCATATAGAATGGTGAATCAAATATTAAATATCGCGATAGCGCTGAAATCGCTCTCATGTATTTGTGAAAATTGATCAAAGAACGCTCCATCGAATTACTTACTTTCGTTTCTATTTCTGCGAAACGTTTCTTTGTCGTTCGATCTCCACTTACGTCGTTCGAAAGAAATGACAGAAAAATTGAGTAACGTATAATTCTCTATTTTTTGTGAACAACACAGTGCTTATGTGACATGTTTAATTAAAAAAAAAGTAATTTCAATGTCTGTGGTTTACCAGTTATGAGTGTTAAAAGTTTTGCATTAAAATATATATATTTGCTCTGGTGCAATCTTAAAAAATGTATAAAAAGTGATGGATTTACGTGAAATTTAGTTGTCTGGTCGTAAAATAAAAAATCCTTATTTAAAGCTCTATAAAAAATAGCATAAACTTATATGTATACAGAGGAATTTAATGAATGTCTGGTTTTTAAATTATTTTATTTTTATTTGTATTGTATTAACTATTTTGTACATTAAAGATTTTCTACATGTTGGCGAAATACGTAATAGTTTTGCAGATATATGTTTAGTCAGTTCGTTTTTTCTAATAGTTATACGTATAAAATTGAAGTTAACATCCAGAAACTGTTATCCGACCTTCAGCTTCTTCGTCTTTCACATCTTTTATTGACACAAGTGGTGAAAAAGTTTTTGATTGTAAAGTCAAATGGTTGTCTCAACGAATAGAGTTTTGAAAATTTGTTACGACATTGAAACTGTGAATTTTTTTTCGTCTCGAAATTACACATATTTTTTAAAATGAATATATATTTTTGATAAAATGTAATTTATTTTATGCGCTAATGTATAATGTATCCACTTAAATACGTGCCATCAAATACGAACCTGATGCACGTGAAACACGATAAGCAGTAATAAGGAAAATATTTTAAAGATTTGTATATTTTTTTTAATTTTAAAATGTAACGGAATATTATAAGAATGAAGAATATTCCACGCATTTAAATTTATTCTGAGACTTCTCGAAATTATTCGCGCTGGATGTTCTGTCCTTGAAGGTACAGTTTTTGTAGTACACAAAAACTCTTGACGTCACCTTTGCTCGTGCAAATACACTCGCTTTGTACTGTCTTGTGAAAATCAAATTTTCGAGTCTTCGACGGAACGTATACGGCAGCGAGCATCTCTCCTGTCCTCGCGCACAATTTTCAACTCGCTGTCTTTTTTATTTTATGGCCCATAAGGTAATTTGAAGAGGTTTGTTCGCTCGCTCGCATTTGTCTTGTGTGTAAAAGGCAAAAATCATCGAGTGAAATTATTTTAAAAATAATCTTATGAAAATTAGTATTAACGTTCTTTGATGTCATATAAAAATACTATATTCAAAATTTAAGGAAGTTTTAACGTGCAGATTTTGAGATAATCATTATATAAAATGGTATAAATACAATGGTATTGTATAAAATGGCAACTTATGAGAAATCACAAAAAAAATGTGATTTTTACAGACGAATATCTCGATTTCCAAATGATGAATGTCATTGAAATTTGGCCACAAATTTAATAATTTTTTCATTTTAGTATATGCCAAATTTTTGCGATAAAAGTTTTAAAATAATTTATCCGTGGTAAACGTGTGAACTGACGTAAGTTTTCACGACGAGAGGTGTTAAAAAATTTTTTAAAGTACCGAATCTGGAACACATTTGACACTTGTCGACATCAAACATTCAAGATGTCAATAATAATGAATTTTCTAGCATTCGATAAAAAAAAGGTTCTCGTTACGACTATGAATCAGTTTCCTAATTTTCATCAGGTCAGTGACTGGTCTGGTACAGCGAGTCGCTGACAGTATGACGTGTGGTTCCTCGAACAGCTGCAAGGCTGACAATAAGCCGATTCCACAATGGCGTTTAACTAGCTCGAACAACTCTTTGGTTAATCTTACAGCCGATAAAAAGACGTGAATCTCACAATTTTTAATTATATTACACACACCAGTCGTATTCCAGAATTATGTCAAACTTAAACAAAATAAGTGCACAATAAGCTTTTTTAATCAAATTTATTTCAGTAATTTTTAAGTATTTCAATTTAACACGAAACTAAAAGTTATTTCTTAAGTCTATTTTGCACATAAAAATTATTATCACGTCGATAAATTAATATTTTCATCTAGTACTAAAATAAAATGATTTGCGAATGAGAAAAAAGATCGAATTGAAATTGCGTGAAAATTCATGTAAATCAAAAACATAATTAATCCAGTTATAATATTTAAATTTACGTGCAAAAAAAGAATTATGTCGATAAATTAATATTTTCGCGTGTTATGCTGAAACGAAAAACTGGAAAATTCATGCGAAAATGGAGCAGTGAAGAAAAAAAATCTAAACACACGGATGATCTCTTTTTCTTTCTTTCGAAAAGCGAAAATAGTGTTGGGCCTGGATGGAATTACCGTGGATTTGAGGATCCCAGAATTCTTCACGCTTTCATCTTCTCTCCGCGGCACAAGTCCATTTGCAAAGCTGAGTTTGTACCGGTTCAGGTTGGAGGTAAATACCACAAGGCACCGGACTGCTCATTGTGTTACCGGCTTAAGCACGTCGGACCTACACCCAGGTAGGTAAGTACCGTTGATCGGGCTGCGCTCAACGCCAGTCAGGCCACGACTCTCGTAGCGTCAAGTGTACGAATCTTCCACAGAAGTGAGCGCCAGAAAAAGTCTTCCTCCGGGCTTTATTGTTTTACAACGACCGAATAACAAAAAATTCAGCTCCTTCCAGTGGCTATCGGGAAACAATAATCTGAAGAGGTAAGAGGCCATTTTCCACGCCAATCCTCGTCGATCCGTCTCAGAATACGAATCGGAGCGATTGTAACGAACCGGTTACGCAAATTTTTCATATTTCACGAAAAAAAATAACGTTTCGTCCGCTGGACTATAAAGAAGCGAGTTTGGGACCGTGAGTTCAAAAAAGAAAAAAAAAATATCGACAATCGGAAAATGTTGAATATTCATATCCAGGACAATAATTTTAGGTCGCTGTCTTCAAGGTTATTTTACTATCTGCGAGTCTGATAAGAATTGCGTATTTAAAAAAAATGTTCCGATCGTCGAAAGGCAATTTTTTTACTTCTCGGGTACGATAATGCGCCACGCGCGAATATTTTACTTGCTCGTGTGTATAAGTGCAACTATATGTCCGTTTGTTATCGAAAACTTAAATAATGACAAATAACCGCGTTACGCGGCAAAAGAGAATTGTGTTTTGATGGAAAACAGTATACATTGTTACTGGTCGATAAAAAATCGATAATTTACACAAGCAATAATCGATAATATTCGATTTATCGATTAGAGTTAAACGTCAATGAAATTGAAGTATCAGAGGTGAATATTTTCTAACAATTTCTAAATATTTTTAAAGAAAAAAAACGATTTGTAATCCAAAGTACTTATATATAGTTCAGCGAAGAATGAAATGCAAAATCAGATTAATAACAATGGTTTAAACTGTTTAAAAATGTTATAAATTTATTGCTCTTGATTGAATTTCAAAAATAAATAATATTTTCTCAAAATTTCTGAACATTATTTTTATCATAAAGAAAATTTGGAATGGAAAATCTTGATATCGTTCAATAGAGGACGAGACTAAAAACGTCATTTGATAAAAATGGTTTAAAATATATGAAAATGTTAAAAAATGATTTTTTAAAAATAGGTTATAACAAATAAATATTGTTAAATTTTATCAATGACACAAATTTTATTATGAAAACATTTGGAATGAAGAATATTAATATAGTTTAGCTGGGAACTGAGTTAACAACCAAATAAAAATAATTCAAGTTGTTTAAAAATATTATGGAATAATTTTTATAAATTAATGAAATAAAATGAGAGTAAATGAATAGAGTGAAGACGTTTAGGGGCCAGTGGCCTCGCGCTTGGCACATGGCCTTGACGGTATCGTTATTTTTCTCATTCTGCAATGATTTCATTGTATCTTCCACCACAGAAATTTAATTTCTTGAAAATACAGCACTTGCGGTCGTTGTAGCCACCTTTGACGCCTGTATACCTGGAAGAAGTGCAAAACGAGTAATTTCCCTCTATTATGATGCAATATTTATTTTATAAATTTGATCTCTTGCGTGACGCAGCTTCGGGAGACACGTTGACGAAGAACGCGTACCGTTATCCCGAATCTCTCATTTTCCATCCGAGGAATGTTAATCTGAAGGAAGAGGTTTCAAATTTGCCAAATATTATTAAAATTCTGTTTTTTTTACATTTTGCATAAATATCGTTTAAATAATGAATATAAAGTTCATAAATAAAGCTTAAATGGTTTAGCACTGAAAAAAAAACAAATAAAATTTAATTAAATGCCATTTCGTTCTTTCAATTGAAATTGTATAGTAAAAAAATAAACGTCCATTTAACCTGTTTAAAATAAAAGATTGGCATATGTAAATTACAATACACGAAAAATTATTATTTTCATCAATAAATATCTCCATTTTTACATAGTTTATACTCTTTAAATTTTACACACAAACTTGCGTCTGGTGATAAAGAACATTTATGCAAATTTTAAACAAATCTTATGCAAAATCGTTTCATGCAAATATGCCATTTTACAAATTTACTATATATTTAAATAAATTGAATTTGGTTGTACCAATTGGTTGAATACCATATTTGGTTAAGTGAATATTTTTACACTTGAGATGCGAAATTTAATTTAGAGTCAAACGAAGTGACATGTATTTAGCTGCTCGTTGATGGCTCCTTAGTTAACTTTGACCGATTTGAATTAATTCGAACGAGTTTTTTTTTCTCACTGCGATAGCATTTTTCATTGCAGAATAGCATTTAAAAAATGTCTTTCTCGAATGCAGTGGTTCTTGGAAATATTAGCGAAACATTGGCAAGCGAGTTTGGAATTCTCCGGGTATAGAACAATCGGAAAATAAATGAGTTTGGGAGCCGAAGGAATTGGCGCCCGCGAGTCGTTCAATGGCCAAGAGAGTGCTTACCGTTAGGAGAGGGATCGTTCGTAGCAGCGACGAAGAATGTCAATTTCGTGCGGTTTACGGTACCATCCGAGATTTCCCGTCACAACTGACTCACTTCGATTATTATTACGCACTGTGAGCCTCTCACATTCAAAAAAAATGCGAGTTGCGCATCCTCGGGCGTGAAAATAAAAAAACAAGAAAATAAAGAAAAAGGAAAAAGAACAAAAAAAAAAAATAACAATTCTCCGGATCTCGCATCCTCCGGCTTTTTTCCCCTCTTCGGAAGATCGTAATTATTCTTAGGGCTCGCGCACGTGGTTATCATTATTATTGTTATTCATCTCTTCGCTCCTCGTACGTCTTGGCTCGAGTGAATAACCTTTTCCTCGCTCCATCTCTTCTTACTCGCGCGCCGATGAAAAACTGTACGAACCGGGCTTTCGCACGATGTCGAATCGAGCATCCACGATCCTTCCGAGAACTTAGTCACGCACACTTCGTCAATGAACATCTCATTTCTTCACCATGAATCCGACACCGAGCGACCTGACCTGACGTTTTTAAATCTGTTTTTGGCAAAAATCGGTCGGGAATTCCTGTCTGATCAGCCAAATTAGTTTTCTAATGAAAATGTACAATACTTGAAAAAAATGTTGTTAAAGGTTTCTTGTCAACGACAAACTTTTTTTTCTCCGTGAATAAACCTATTTTTGACAAAAATTGGTTACAGCAGCTAATATTTCCATTCAAAAGTTTTATCAAAGTCTTTTTGTCGATAAAAAATCTTTTTTTTCTGAATATTCTGTTATTTTGAGGAAATAAAGTTAATTACAAATTGTCCTAGCTATCCAATATTTTTATTTGTAAATTGAGCTTTATTGACGTCTTCTCATCGGTAAATACTTTTTTGGCTCGTGAATAAATGTTTCTACGGCTAAAATCGGTCAGAAATTATTTTCATCTTACAATGTATTTAATATTTTTATTTAAAAGTTTATATGGTAAAAATATTTTCTAACAATTTATTATTATGAATTTAAAAGTCTTTTTGGTGATAAACTTTTTTTTCCTTCAGAAATTTTAAGCTTCATGACAAATTTATTTATTCATTTATTTATAACAACAAAAATTGAAAAATTAATGAGAAATTTTGAGAAGAGTTTCACCATCTGACATTTTTTTATTGCTCACATTACATTGCTCAAACATGCTTAATTGTGAAAAAAATCTCCTGTTTTTAAAAAATGGAGAACAGAAAGCGTGTAACGACGTCGTTGTTAAAGCAAAATGACCATCGAAAGACGTAATTTGAAATTCGTTAGTTAAGAAATAGAAAGATCCGTTGTGCGCGTCGTCTCATTGTCGGCCGTAACAAATGTGCCGGCCATTCGCTCGTTGAGAGTCACAATTAGACACCAGTTTCAAATATTTTCTTAACGACCATAAAGATTTGCACCGTTAGAGATAATCCACCTGTCGTCTTTCCAATGTCTTTGTTGAATGTTGAAGGTAGTTTTCTTAGGATTTTGTTAAAAATTTGCAAAAACCTTCATCTTTGATATAAAGTACAATTGTATATTAAATTTTAAGAGATTTTACTACGTAGAACTCGATATATTTATTGTCAAAAATCACTATTTTCTGCAATCTTCCATAAGAGCACGTGTTAAATAATGCGATTTTCAACTCTTGATATCTTGACATCTGTGTAGTGGAACTTCCTTGAAATTTTGCACAGCTGTTTATTGTACTTCAAAGAAGCTTCTTTTAGTTTTATACAAAATCCTAAAGTTATGATTTTTTAAATTTTCAAACATACGTAACATGTACAGGTCACCTTGGATGAGCTTGAATTTTGAGTATATGTTATTCTAGAAACAATTTGCAACAACTTTTCTTAATAAACTTAAGCTCAAAAACCACATGGTATGAAGATGAATCGAGTTAAAAACTTTTGATTTTATTGTACCGATAGAACTAAATTTTTGCACTTTCAATTATATACAAAAAACGTTTTCATATATAATTTCGTAATTCTACAACGTTACAGAAAAACATACCATAAATTTATCTTTGAAGTTATTAATGCTTTTACCTTTTAGGTATAGGAGAAAAAATGAATGTCTCTATTTATAAAATTCTCAATCCATTTTTTTGGATTTTTTAAATATAGAAAAAAATATTTTTTTGAAAGATCAATCGACTTTTTGTATTCCAAATAACGCATTAATCCTCATAACTGATAAGCTCCACTGTTCTTTTTTGAAAACGAAGTAATTTTTAATGAAATTCGTGTTTGGAAGAAACATCAATGAATAAAAGTCGCAAAATGTATCAAATTTATAGAGCAAAAAAGATTATAGAGAAGGAGCTGCACTTTGCTTTTCCGTCAACGTATATTTTCCGGGACACGGTGGTATAATCGAGAAGTAGGGAGAACAATGAAAACAATCTCGGTACGGAGCGTGAACGCTCGCTCGTATTCACGAAGCAACGGGATCGCGATGATCACGAGCCGAAACATTTCCGGCGTCGCTGCACGCGTTCTACCGTCGAGACGCGCCGGTTTCGTCCCATCGGGAAACGGCCAGATATAAAATGTGTTTTTGACCAGGACCTGATAAGATGCACCGGCCAGCGAGATAGAATTTAACGCTGTCGGGCTCTCCGCTCGGATTTAGGGTCAACGACTCTCCGCTCACTTTGGCCCTCTCGCCAATGAGTACGGAGAGGGCCGTAAAAACATCCTCACACTTAACAACCTCCTCCAACCAAAAAAAACCTGCACAACAAGTCGTGTGGCGCGTGATAATAATTTGGTTTCGAAAATAATTACAAGAATTTTGTGTTGATTCATTTTTCGATAACTCACATGGTAATTTTGTGAGATAAAAAAGAATGATACATTTTTACTATACAAAAGTGACAACTATACTAATTATTATGGAACTATTTATTTATATTCTGTTTAGATTATATCTTAAATATACTTTATTTTACGATAAATATATATTTAGTTATAAAATAATCAGCATAGTTGTCACTTTATGATAAAATCCACTGTCGTGATTTCTCTCAGTGTATATACCTGGGTAGAACATCGTTTTTATTATTTAATACGTAAAAATTTGGTCAATGAAAAAATATTGTATACATAGTAAACTGGACTATAAAAGATTGATCCAAAAAATCGACATCTTTAAAAGTGAATTGTTGAATATTTTTTAAATTACGAGAGACTTTTTTGAAGACCATCAAATTTCTTACAAAAATACCCATGGGTCATTTATGTAGTTATTGAGCTCAAAAATTCAGAATGAAAGAAAGATTTTTCAATGCTATTTAATAGTATAATAAATAATTTTAATCAGGAATCTCTAAAAATTTTGATTAAAGGCTAAAATTTTAACAAGCACCTTGGGAGTATAAAACGTGTGTCTGAGAAAAAAAAAATGTTTGTACCATTTTGACTTACTTGAGATGCGACCTATGAAAGAATCGCTTGGTGATAGAATTTCGAATGTGAGGTTTGATATCGTATAATTTTTTGTTCGAAGGAATAAAGTCATGAGGATCCCAAAGATATCTATTTTATTCGTTCTAATCGGCTTGGTGGCCTGCAGCGAGAACCATGACGACCCCGATTCTTCGGCAGTTTTCATGGAGGAGGTGCAAGCTCTGTTTGCTAACAACGGGGGTTTCCAGAACCTTGCTTCTAAGTTTATGGAGTCGGACGCGGGAAAGCAGGTGAATATAATATTAACAAATTTTCAAAAAATACAATCAGTATTTTCTCATAATTACAAAATATAATCTCAAAATTATCCTCATATATTTCAAAATAATCTTATCCATAAAAAATGTTAGAGATAATTATTTTGAACCGTACTTTTTTCAAGATTTTCTAAAAAATTTCTAAATATCTTCCCTTAATTAAATTGAAATTCATTTCAAGTTTCCCAGCCACTTGAAAAACAATCTCACTCGAAAAAAAATTGAACTATTTAAACTTGAGAATTGGAAGAAAAAGTTTTTAATAAAATCTTTGTCAATCTGCGTTTCGAAAAAAATTTTCAAAAAATGCAATTTGTATATTTCTACAATAAAGTTACAGCTACGAAATTTGTCAACTATTTTTTTATGAGGCAATATCTTGAAAAAAAATTCTATGAAAAAATTGTGTGATTATTTTACAATCATAAAGGTTGGCAACATGTTAACCGGAAACGGAAAAAATTCTGGCGGTGGTATCGGCGACGTTCTCGAGGGTGTCGGGAACCTTTTGGGCGCGATGTCCGGGAACAAGGACCCTCAGTCGCGCCAGGGCGGTGACATGAATCTTCCGATGTTGGGATCGATCCTCGGGATGATCGCGACGGCGAGCGGGGCGGGAAACAAACAGAGATCGAAGACACATGTCGAGGGCGATGCCTCGTCGACTTCCGGAGGTTTCGACCTCGAAGGAATGCTGAACATCGCTAGCATGTTCGCTGGCCAGGGTGGCAATGCCGAGGGATTGATGGGTCTTCTACCCATGTTCCTCGACGGTTTTAGCGGCGGAGATTCCAAAGCCAACGGAGAAGCCAAAAAGCAGGATCACTCCTCGCATTCTTGGTACATGCCCCCATTTTTGGAAAATCTTCACGTCATGTGGGATCATTTCAGGTATTTTCAATAAATTATATCTTCAGTGAAATAAAAATTAGTTGGAAGCACAAAATTTTATTCGATTTACCTATAATATTAATTGTTCAAGCAGATGTCATATAAAACATCATTTGATGAAACTTGTAGAAAATATTTCATTGATTTTACAGAATTGATGTTAAACTTAAATTTTAGTTGAAGTAACAATACTTGATACAAAGTTGAAGAAAATGAATATCAGCTACAACTGTATGCTCTCTGAAACTAAAGCAAATTACTACAAATTATTGATTTATTCAACGTCTATTTTGTTTATTAAGTATTAAAATGCATTTAGTTCAAGTGATTTTATTTTATTATTATAATTCATTTAAACTATTAATTATTTTCATTTTCAGCCACTCTGAGCTTGGGCAAACTTTGTGGAGGAAAAGCGGTCTCGAGAACATAGTGAGCACGATGCTGAACGAAAATGGCCAACTGAAGTACGAGCAGATGCTTGACAGTTTTGAAAATCCGACACAACGAAGGAAATGGATCAGATCGTTGACGAATTACGTTGCCGATTGGATCGCTTATGTCGCAGATCCTGCGACACGTCAGAGGCATATAAACACTGTTCAGTTCGTTGGCAATAGTTTTCTCAAGTCTCAAGGCTATCCCAAAACAGCAATGTTCGATGCTAGCAAACCCGTGGAGAGTTTAACAAGGTATGCATTTTATTATAATTAGGACTTTTAATTATAATTTTATTATAATTTTATTATAAGTATTTTATTATAATTTATTAATTAATTTATTATTATAAGCATTTTATTATAATTTTGTCATTAAATTTGTTATGTTCGATCTTAAAATATGGAAAATAACCAAGTTTGTCATAATAAATTCAAGTCAGACATTATTTCATTAAAAACTATCCAAGTACACACTTATTCGTTAAAAAATCTAACCAAGACGATAACTACAATGTAAATGTTGTCGATGAAAGTTAATTTTAGCTTTTCAATGGCATGGTCTATATGTGAAAAAAATGATTAAATTCTTAATACGTCTATAGTCGTTTTAGTAATTCATGTACTGTCATTAATCGTATATAGACACAAAATAGCTATATATAATGTTCATCAGTTGACACAGTCAGCATAGTTTTTTTTACCCTAATGGCAACTTTATTAAATATTTTTTAATCGTGTATACTTAGGATCGTAAATGCTGGAGCCAAGAGGCACTTGAACATGCAAATTGACAGTCATCAGTACATCAAACCGGCCATCGCTTACATTCAGGATCTGATGAGGCTCGCCTCCGAAAAAGGTTTCATAATGTCCCGAGTCAACGCGAACGAGCTTAGTAACAGGCTCAGCGACACCATAAACAATGACTTTATTTCTCCTTTGCTCAAGGTACGATAATTTTTCACCATGAAAAATAATTGATTAACGTGTAATTTAAAAAAAATTGTTGATTTTAGAAAAAAAAAACATATAGTTATTTGCAAGTAGTAAGTTCCAGAATAGTTTTAGAGAAAAACATTTTCGAACGTATTACTCATATTAAAAAAATTTGGCACGTTCTACTTCTTGGACGTTTTTATTGGCAAAGCGCCATTCGTTCTGACATGTACATTTATTATGACAAATTGAACGGTTTCAGACATATCGTGCCTACAAATGGGCCATAAAGTCACCAAAGTGCGCGAAACACGTGCTGTGCACCATAAATCAACAGAGCAATGAAATCGAAGATGACAGCAAGTTGAGTCAAATGAGATCCACTCTGACGAGACTCGCGAGTTATCCAGCTGCCTTTACCATAAGCATGAAGACTGGAGAGAGTTTGTGGTCGCTTTACAGTGCTATTCAAGAAAGCGATCGTTGTTTTGTAAGTTATTTTTAATGCTTTTTTTCCCTCTTATTTCCAATTAAGGTAAACGTCCCAAAACTTTATCGATATTTTTTACATTACTTCAAATATTTGATTTATTTTTTAACCAATATAAACACATTGATTACCTTTTGCCATATACGAAGGCGAATTTTTCGCAAGGTTCAACTATTGGGACATTTTTAAATGTTCCAGAAGTTATTTACTGCATATACTATTTAAAATGAATACACGGGCAAGGTTTTGTATAGTTGAACTACATAATAATGATTTAGATGTGAATTTGATGCAGATTTTTTCCTTTAAATATTTAAAAGATATTAAAACAGTGGTAAAATTCTTAAATCTTCAATTATTGGGATGTTTATTTTAAAAAAATGTTAACTCGAAGCGATCAATGAGAGAGCAAACTATGTGAATAATGCGTCTAATGAGGTACTTTCTTTTTTTTTTATTCAGGAAAAATATCCAGCTGACTGCGCAGAGTTCCATGAGGAAGAAATCCGTGTAACGACCGAGTCCGCCCACAGCGAGCTCTGAAAACCAAAATATTTTGTTCTCCCTTCCCAGTTTGAAAGAGAAGAAATAATCAGAGAGTGTGTGTTTTTGAGTAAAAGAGACATTTATTCGGGTTGTACGATTGACGATTACTTCTGTTTCGAGCGTGACAGCCACAACGATTTTTCTTCCATCGCTCGTCAGTTTACCAGTGAATCTCGTTCAAAATATTTCTGTAGCCGGTGAGATCTGAATCGAATTTTTCTTCACGCAGCATCGTGAAACGTTACACGAACAGAGAATCGATTTTTTTTTCGATTTGATCGAAATTTTGAAAAAAAAGTGTTGAAAAATCGTTTCGATCCTTCTGTGAAAATGTGCGACTGTAATTTTCTTTCAATGTTACAAATATTACGCTTTTCCGTATTATTTTAGGATTTCCGCAGAGTATAAGAATGCCTTTTTTTCGACGAGACACGAAGAGCGCACGAGCGTCGACAATTCTTGTTTCGTCGAAAAACAATATGTTCGCATGGTTGAGAAGAACGTGAAGTATGATTTAACAATAACATAAGTCTGGTGCGGCTTGCACGTGAAAATAAATCGCAGTGGATCGTAGTTCGACTCTTGTAAATATTAGAACGTCGAATAAATAAATAAAAAGTACGAGTTAAAATGTTCATGTGCGACGAAAGAGAATAACTTTGTGTGGCATACTTTTATTTCGTTCTCCCTTTCATTCAAACCTTCAACACTTTTAAAAATATAGGGTTCATTTCTTTTTTATGCTTCTGCACGCCCACTCGAGACCTTCCTGCAACATTTTTCGTTTCGAGACATTTTTTTTTTGAAAAATACGTTTCGAGTATACTTTTGTATTTTAGAATAAAATGAAAAAAAAGGATATCATCGTTACCTTGACACCCTTGCCCTCGGTCGCTATGCAAGATTGTATTTGCCAGTCCCGATCTTTGATATTGTGAAGACCGAGACCTTCCGCGATTTCGGCGGCCGTCACCGCAGATCCGAGATCCTGCTTGTTCGCGTACACGAGGAGAGGAACCGTTCGCAATTTATCCTCAAGCAGAAGCTCAGAAAGCTCCTGACCCGTTTCCTCCAATCTTACAATATCCGCGCTGTCGACAACGTAAATCTGTCGAAATTTTTTTTTATTAATTATGAATATTTTATTTTTTATTGTCATGACGAATTAATGATGTATTTCAAGTTGAATACTCCTTCACGATTTTTTAAGGGATGTAGCAAAAAGTAAATTCTTGACATTCAGTTTGTATAATTCGGACTCTACCTTTTGATAAAAAGTTGCTAATTTTTAGTAACTTTGTTTGACTTATTGGCAAATTGATTATATTTCATTAATAATTTAAACATTTTTCTTTGATTAAGGTAGTTCTATCATAAAATTGTTTTCTTAGGATTTTGTTGAAAATTTGCAAAAACATTTGCAAATTTGCAATTATTGTCAAAAATAATCACTATTTTCTGCAGTCTCCCACGAAGGCACGAGTTAAATATTGTGATCTTCAACTTTAGATATCTTGACTACTGGATAGTGAAACTTCTTGAAATTTTGCACAGCTCTTTAAAGTACATTTATTAAGACGATAACTTTAGTTTAAAAAAAAATGCTAAGATTTTGATTTTAATAATTTTCATATATACGTATCAGGTACAGGTCACCTTGGATGGCCTTGAGTTTTGAGTATGCTATTTTTGAATCAATTGGTAACAACTTTTCTTAATAAACTTTTTCTGAAAAATCACATGGTAGGGAGATAAACTAATTGTAAGATAAATTTTTTTTTATTTGACTGTACTGATAGAAGTACCTTAAAAAATTAAATAAGAAATATGTAGTAAACATTTTTGAAAATACTATCTATAAAAAATACTGTGGATATAATAAAACAAAAACTAAGCCTGATATTTTTCAATTCATACATTGGTCAAATAAGTAAATTTTCCACAAAAAGCAATACTACTATAATTAAAAATTGAACGTTCAATCGCCAATATATCTTCGCTCAAAAATCGACAAAGATACATGTTTCTTGTGGATTTGGTAAGCAAAGAACTTTTAATTTTTGTGTAATTAACATTTTTAATAAATATTTTAATTTTGTTTACTTCAACTCTCAATATAAACGAAAAGATTAAAAATCGTTCATCTCATCAAGAAATTTTTAATTTTTTTTTCTTCTACTTACCAGTACGTCGGTATTTTCGAAATAATTTCGCCAATACGGTCTAATCTTGCGTGCACCTCCGATGTCCCAAACGTTCAACTTGAATCCTTCACTTTGTACACTTTTTATGTTGAAACCCTGAGTAGGAGTTACCTGGTCGAAAAATATAACGATTTTTATCATCAACTGCATAATACGAAAGTGAATGATTAATTAAAATTAATTCATATACTTAATAAATAAATAAAGATAAATTAATAATTAATTGTCAATATAAATGGATAAGGAAGAAATAAATAAGTATGTAAATAAATAAATAATCATTTTATAAATAAGTATGTATAAAGATGCTTGAAAAATAAACAAAGATTTATTATCAATTAATCATTAATTTATGAATAATAATTAAAATAAATGACGTTTTACATGTTAAAAGTATAGGGAAAGGAAATTTGTTAAGAACATGATAAAAATTAGAGAGAATGTTCTTTGTCACTAAATAAATTTCTATAAACTCAGAAACAAATATCGTCTACATTATTTTCGAATAATCGAGTGATAAAAAGTTACGTCCTTATACACGGATTGTATATCTATATATATTGTCTAAAAATGACTATTTCATGGTTCAATTGTTCGGAAAATACGTAGACGAAAACTCTAAAAAAAATTGTATTCACGTATTTCATATGGAAGAATATTCTCTCCAAATTTGAACGAATTTCAATAATTTCGTAATGTGTAGCCAACCTCCTTAACGCTCGAAGAAATAAATTTTGACGCCGATTTTTACCTGAGTTATGTCTTCACTCGCGAGACACTTCAATATCGTGGTCTTTCCAGCGTTGTCCAGGCCAAGAAGAAGCAAGCGTAGTTCCTTATTCGGATTGGAGCGCAGTTTGCGGAGTATCGACAGGAGTCCCTGAAATTAATCGAACGCCTTTTTTTATGGTCAACGAGAACGTGGCTTTCGATCGATACGAAATAATTCATGAGTCAATCCTGAGCTCGCTAATTGAAGATTAATTCGTAATTGATTATTTGGCAAACATCATCAAAAACTTTTATAAATTATCCCTTCGAGCGTCAAATCTCCGAAGAGCGTATTTGAATTTAAAAATTTCGTTCTTGATTTTTATTTTTTAAACTCTCGTTCACACGTTCCACGTAAAATAAAGTATACGGCAACATTGACTAAAAAATTGATTACAAAAGCGAATAACGGTGTATAACCCTTTAAAAATTCATTAAAGAGCTGCTTAAATTTTTATCGACATAAATGTCATTTTTAATTCATTTCTCGTAAGGTTATATCACTCGTTTCGCAACGTGGGGTGATGAATTTAACGAGGGGTGCGCATTGCGAGTTGAAAAAATTCTATTGCGTTCGTACTAAAGGTGCGGTGTTTTATTTGAATTTATACAGATATACGTATATTCATATTTGCACTATTTTACCATGTTAATAACGTGTCTTGAGGCCTCGGGAACAGGGTCTGAGACTCTCTCGGCAGACGCTCGTTCCTCCACTTCCGTTGCCTACCGAAATTCGTGTGTTGTTTTGCCGGTATCCATGGCAGGTGCTACCCTCTTGATATTTCCAACTTCGTGGACTCGCCACGCATGCGTTCTGAATTCATTTTTAGCTCATTTAATTCCCCTCCATTGAGACATATCTCGAAATCGATAAGAACGATCCACTGAAAGAAAATAGTGCAACAAGTTGCACGAGTGCGCAAAAAACTATCAGCGAACAGTTTCAAATTTTTGAACGACTTCTCGCGTCGTTCGACGAAAATTTAATTACCGAGTATCGATAACGTACCGATCGTCGACAATGTGAGAATGTTGCCATGCCGACTGTTGATAATGCAGTGTGTAAGAAGTAAGGGAGCGCGCAGTCAGAGAGCGCGCTGCTCGTCCGCGACGCGCGAGTTTCCGGGATGTCGCTCTGTGATTTCGCAGATTTAGAAACCTTGAGTTCGGCGGTACGTCGTCTGGCTGCTCAAAATTGTAGTTCGTCGCGTATTATTATTGCTATTTTGTTGCACCATGACCTCATTTTGTGCTCGTGGAGGAGAAGGAGAGACGACGAGAGAGCCGCGCATGCAACGGTAAGGTAGGTGCACCTAATCTCAGCCACTCGGCTATTATTTCAATACTTGATAAAAAAAAACAGATATTATTTTATCTCCTAAAATGTGTGTAAAATGTAACGTGTAGGAAAAACAGACAAAGATTAAAGAAAATTTTGGTTGGACTTTGGCGACACCCGACCGCGATTATACGCAATTCGATACAAAATTCAAAACTTAATAATACTTCTTATCAGCAATTATGAATGAATGAATTAAGAAGTGATTTTCGCATTTGGTAGACTTCAAATACCCTTTACAGGGATATCTTTTTATACTACATATATAATATCTATACTAAATTTCAGCAAAATTAGACATTAAGGTGATGCCGTAGATGTACCACGTGACACAAAACGCGATTTGCGCGTGGGCTAAAAAAATATTATTCTCATTGACAAAGAATTAAAGAAGTTTGAACCAATCGCGTTTTCCAACTGCCTGGGATCTGCGGCATCGTCTTAACAGGTTTTCGGAAGTTTATGGCTTCAAATATTTGAAAAACCGCGGTATAATGGTTTGTAGATTAAATTTCATAAAAATACAACATTTCATATGACCGAAAAATGGTACCCTACTAATCGAGTGCGAAAACACGAGGCTTCGGGGAAGTTTAACCGTCGTTCGAAGAAAATTTATTTACCGACCATCGATAACGCACCAATTATCGACAATGTAAGAATATTGCCATGCCGACTGTTGATAATGTAGCGCGTAAGAAGCAAGGGAGACGAGACTGCGCGTTCAGAGAGCGCGCTGCCCGTCCGCGACGCGCGAGTTTGCGGGATGTCTCCGTGATTTCGCAGATTTAGAAACCTAGAGTTCGGCGGTACGTCGTCTGGCTGCTCAAACTTGTAGTTCGGTCGCGTATTATTATTGCTATTTTGTTGCACCATGACCTCATTTTGTGCTCGCGGTGGAGAAGGAGAGGCGGCGAGAGAGCCGCGCATGCAACGGTACTAACCGAGTGCGAAAACATCGGGCTTCGGGGAAGCCTAACCGTCGTTCGAGGGACAATGGGCCGCGCGCTCGACACACCGAAATCGCGCGCACACACGTTAAACCCATTGAACACGAGAGCGCGAGCGAAATTGATTTCGTTTCGGAGACAGGAAATGCGCATTCCCCGAACATTATCCACGGAATAAAACGCAATGCTGTAACAAACGTTCATGACAAGTCCGCGAACGGGAGCCGGGAACAATGGTTCGTACTTTAACACGTTAAAAACTCATTTAACTTTTTCGCCTTTCGGCCGCGTTTAGAAAAATTCACCCGACCCCGGCCGATCTGTTTTCAACCTCCCCATTTTTCTTCCGTTTTTTCATATACAGTTTTTTCGACAATAATGCTTCGAGCTCTCTGTTTGGACACGAAGTGTCTATGCTGCTCGAATCGGTATAGATTTGCCGACAAAAATCACTTTTCCCCGTATCTCGATGCGACACGAAAAAAAAAAAAGAAAGTAATAAAGTAAAAAAGAGAGTAAACTCTGCACATAAAGTTCATAATTCGTGGAAAGAACGTAACTATATCGATATCTCGAGAAATTTGTGACATGATTGATGTAAATATATAATTTGAGAATAAATAGAATTTCGACGTATTCGACAGTGGAGAACTTTATTTGCGAGTTTTGTAAAAACTTTTGTCTGGGCAATAAGGGAACGAACCCGGCGACGAAAAAAAAAACGTCGAGTGTTGACCGATGGTGAAGAAAGATCGTGTAATTGGAAGTCGAGCGGGCATGATACTCCTCGAATGCAACAAAACCGCGTGGCGCGTTCGAGCGTGTTCGAGCGTCGCTCGTTACAGCCCAAGGCCGTCCAGAAATATCCGTGCGCGCTTTTCGACGCCGCCGAAGACGGCCAAGTGGCGAAAGCCGATCAACTCGGTGTGTGGCGCCGCGGCCATCACCGGACTCGCGAAAAATTATCCGACCTGAAAATATTCACTTTTGGGGTTACGTTTTTTTCGTTACTGAAAACGAGCCGACCGCAATGTTTCCTTGCAGGTCTGCCTAGTTGAAGTTTATGCAGCTTATTATTTTTTTGAATATATACGAGTGCACATTTTTTTATTAATTTTTTATTTTATTTATTTTTATTTTATTTCTTTTTATTTTATTTATTTTTATTTAATTTATTTTTATTTTATTTCTTTTTATATTATTTATTTTTATTTTATTTATAGTCAATTACAGATAATGATTCAGATACGACGTGTGACATTTCAGTATAGGAGATATAAGTGCAAAATCCAATTAATTCGAATATCGAAATTATTTATCTATATTTCGAAAAAGTATATGTTAAAATTTTATCACGTTTATGGACGACATACTTATTTTGATTAAATTGAATAAATAATTGACGATTACACAAGTATTAGGTGAATTATTTTTAAATTAATGGTCACCTATTTATATGTATGCAGTTATAAAAAACGCGCAAATATGCAATTTTCAGAGAACCGAAAAAAGTTGCATACTATAAAAAACGTCAACTTTACTTGTGATTAAATGTTTGCATAAAAAATATAATAATACAGTTAATATTTAATAATAAATTTTTTAATGCACTTTTATAAATTATTTAAGATATTTTGAATGAGTTATGATAAAAAAATATCAAACAAAAAATATACAGATTTTTTTTTCTGAAGGGTGGTCATCATGATTCAACATAATTAACGAATAATAACAATTTCTTAAAAATTATTGTCACTTAAAGAAGTCAAATAGTGTCATAGGTTTGCGAAGTAAGGTTTTTAATCGACTCGATAACTGTACAAATATCTTCTTAGGAAAATATAAGCTATAGCTATAGTAATAGTAAATTCTTAATGTAAATTCTCAATTACTATAGCTATATAGTAAATTCTCAATGTTCAATTCGTAAAATTCAGTTCCAGTCTTTTAGCCAAAAAGATGCTAATTTTATGTTTCTTACAGTTAATTAAAGTATCAAATAGTAGTTCAAGTATATTTTGTCAAAAATTTAAATAGTTTTAATTATTCAAACAAATAAGAATAATGTATAGTACTAACAATTTATTTAAAAAACATGATTCGTAAAAATTTTACAATTTTAATTCATATTTCGAGTGTGTACAAACTTTACGTAAGAATTAATGTCACTGAGAGCAGCATTATTTTGACAGCTCTTGAATCATTTGTTAAACGAATAAAAAATTTGACTTGAAATTTAGCCATGTGCTGAGAATCATCATTTTAAAACTTTGTCTATATACTTATCACATTTTTTCAAATATTGCTCATAAATCCTGAATTGTTTAAAAAAAATGAAAAAAGCGCTTTAATTTTTGGGTCTGTTTCATGTATTTTGTGAAACTTTTCAATGACGTACCTGAATTACCACGTCGAGAGAAAAATATGGTTGATTTCACCATAAAGTGACAACTGTACTGATTACCACGAATTTAAATATATTTCTACATCATGTTTATCGTAATCAATTTCCAGAAATAGTATTAAATTTTAATATATTGTTATAATCCAGGCTCACAATAAATTTAATTCTACTATAAAAATATAATTAGATTTGAAATAAACATCATATTAGCAACTTTATAGTAAAATCCTATTATCATTATTTCTCTCAGTGCGTCAATTTAAATATGGAAAATATGTAGTTTGAAATTTGGGGAGGTTGAGATTATTGAAAAAGTGGTCGCAGCCCCAGGGTCGATTAGGAGGGTCGGACGTGTGTACTTTTGGTGGAAAATCGGAAATGACGTGGGCGAGGGAAGGGCCGGAGGATGACGAGATCGACACGAGGGCGTAGGAGAAAACGCAGAGCTGATGGTGGACGCTAAACTTTTGGACACACGTAACCGTGTCATCCGGTTTGCCACACACGGCTCGTTCTCCCTCCGGTCTGGGCTGTATCAGGCAAACGTCACGTGTACGTGTCAAAATCAATATTTGGCGTCACTGGGTTATGATAACGCGGAAAAGACGGAGATGGCAAAGGGAGACGGGTACGGCTCGGAGTTGGAGGAGATGGTTTATTCATCCATATATACATGCGCTCATATATACGCTCTACAGGAAGTCCCAGAAGTAGACGCCGGAATAAGCGTGCCGAGCGCATTCGTGACGAAATTCACGATCGAAAACTAATTCTGCCGTTTTTCCATCCGGAAATCTCCAGAGAAGTTATTTCCGAAGTTCAGCAAAACGTCGAGTCCAGCTAAATTTCATGCTCTCTGAAATAACGTATAAACGATATAGCACTTTTTACTGGCACGTTAGGTCAACAAATTTGCCTTTGTATTTTTTTTCAGGAAGCTCGATCACTCTGAGGCCAATACGACTGTAATCAATGAAAATTTTATTTTTTTAAGACGAATACTTGATTAATCTATATTTTAAAAATTTTGTCAATATTCAGCGTGTCGTTTTTTTAGTGAAAAATTCTTAAAGTCAAGCTTTTTTGAAGGTTTATATACTTCTATAGTCTTATGGAGACTGTTGTCCGGAACTTAAATTATTAGAGCCTTACGAAAAATTCAATTGATTCCAGTCTGAAACTAAAATTTAATAGACTGAACCAAGTAGAAGACGTAAAAAAAATTAAAAAATTTCCACCTTGTTGTACAATTGACGAGTTTATTACAAAATTACTGTCACTTTCTTGAAAGTGAAAACCCCTCAAGTTGCCTTTTCTCGAGAGTAACTCTCGAGTCGTTGACGATTTAATTCTCTCCGCCATATTTTATAAATAACTCGTCATTCACGTACTTTACACATTAGAAGAGATTATCAAATTAAAAGAAAAATTTTTAAATATAAATAACGTGATCGGCGTATGTTTTGTTCAAATTAATCACTCATTTAACTTTAAAGAACTGATCGAGAGGGTCGTGCTGCTACTCAACATCGATTGATGACAATCTTTAAGAAAAACATTCTGTTTATTGTCTACTTAATATTTCAAGTCATTTTATTCTTAAATATTTTCAATAATTAAAGAAAGTGCATGAAAAATTGATAGTCAATAAGGCATTTCAAGATTATTTTATCGAAACTTGGTCAATATTGACTTTTATCGTCGACATTTTTTTTTTCATTAAACCATGTATTTTTGTATTTAAATTGAAAATATTACGACAATTATCTCTGATAACCTACTTTTTTTACGCCATCATACAAATCGTTGATAGTATATAATTAAAAAATTAATCACAATTTTTTTAGTTGCTTAGTCGTCGATTAAAATCTTCATAAGATGTGTTAAAATTGCACATTTTTAAATTAAATTATTCAATAAAATGATCAATACGACCTATATGTAAATATGATTTATCTTGCACACGGTTTTATTACAACATATATTTTTAAAAAAGATTTATATCTATAATAACATTTACAACCGTATACGATAACTTTGAGTCGAAATATTTCATTGAGAATTCACTTTTCTCAGTTTAAAGTTAAAGTTCTTGGACACCCTGTATGAACTCGCTTATACGCGTGCTCATATCCGTTTATGTGCACACAGGAAAACGCGTACGCGAATATGCCCGTGTGTATTACGTATTCTGTCAACTGTCGAGCGTATTGTACACACGTCCGTCGTGTTGTGCTTTTAGGTACGAGAAACACACGTATATATATCCGAGTGCACAGGTATATCTCGCGCGCTCTCGTTTCTCACTCCGATTTTCTCTTTCTCCGGTCGCTTCTGCTGCTGTCTCTGTGCTCAGACCGCTCGATGTCTGTGACTGTTCGGGCACGTGCAAAGCTCGCCAACGCTCCCCGCACACGTTCGCGAGCCGCTTATACCCGCGCGACTCAAACTCTTCGCTTTCATGGAATACTTCGGCGTTTACACTCAAACCGTGTGGCACGTACACGTTGCATTTACCAAAATGGATATACACGTGTTTCGAGTGAGACCAAACCGATTGAATTTTATCGCGCGCTCAACGATTTCTTTTTCACGCGCTCGCATTTCTATACGCTACCAGCATTTTTCTCCCCCTGTTTTCTTTCATTTCTTCCCGATCGTTGACAGGCAGTCTCGCTATCTACAAAATTTCCTTGATAATGTAATAATCCGTAGATTTTATCTTGTTTCGTTCATTTTTTGAACAAATATGGCAACATTTACAGAGGCTTAAAAGTTTGAATATTGATTTCAATTTTTCGAAATACATTCAGAGTATAATAGAGATGTTTTTATTATAAACTGACAACTATACTGATTATTTATTATAGAATTAAATATGTATTTTTAGATTATTTTTGATAAATTGTATGAGAATGACGTGGACCAATAAACGTAATTAGAATCGATTTGAAATAAGAAACAATATACTTCGTCGATTAAAAGCTCGCACAAGATTGATAGTTCTCTATTTTGAATGACATATAATTATTAATGTGAATATAGTTTTTCGTTGTCTTCTTTAAATAATATATTTAATCATAGTATTCGATAATCTTATATATATGAATAGTAAATTTCCTTTCCAATACTTTCCATTATACATAATTTCTAAAAATGTTCTAGCAATTATTTTATTTATTTACATTTAAATTTGTTGTACATAGAATAATTAATTATTTCAAATATTTTATACATTTTTCTCAAAAATACATTATCAAATGAATCTTAAAAAACCTGTAGAACATTTTATCCAAAAACCGACAGTAGTCTGAATGTTTCGTCTAAATTTTTGATGAGCTCAAAAACTTTGGTGCGTCGCTGAAATTTTGCGAGACGCGGGCGAGGATAGATCGAGGCTCGTACACACCTTTCTCGAGTTTTTCTCCGTCTCGCTCTCGCACAAGCCGTATCTATTCATCTCCCGGGGAAGAAAAGCTTCTCGAGCGAGTCTAGGTCCAACTTGTTGCTTCGAGTCGAGCACCCTGGCAGTCTTGATACTCGCCCCCGCATCTGATTAGATAATTTCGCACACACGCTCGGAGAAACGTGCTCGCGTAACGTTCGGTTTCGGAAAGTGTGTATAGCGCTGGCATGAATTTTCCACCGAAAAGTTTTCACGAGCTCTTTATCGCGATGGTTGCCTCGATGGGCGATATGGTGGCGTATCTCGGGATATTACGCGAATTTTCGATGGGAAATATGAGAACGCGAAGGTTCGTAAAAAACGGGCGTAGGGGCGTGTAAAAAAGCGGCGATGAGTAAGGGGTGAAAAAAAAGGAAAATATAAGGAAAAAAGCTTCGCAGTTGGAAAAGAGGTGAAGCTATATATCGGAGGCACGTTACCATGGTGAATCGGGTTTGGGAGGAGTCGAAGGAGAAACGAGGACGAGGGACGAGTTCGGGGATGGACGGGAGCGCGAGAGAACAAGAGGACGGACCGGAAACGCGCCGGGATAGGAGAATTTTGTAGACCGCGTTGCGATATTGCAAATTACGAGCTCCCGGGAGGTCAGGCCGTAAACTTCCGGCTTTGGGCGCTCCGATTCAACGCCGGGAAGAAAGTTGCAGCGCTCGCCTCCCTTTCCCCATTACTTTTTATCTATATATTTTTCACCGTCGAAGATACCCCCCGGCCCTCTCATCCCGCGTCCTAGCTCCCCCGCCGAAGTGGGAGCGATCTCTCTGGCGCGCGACGAACATCCCCCGGGCTGCTCGCAACCGTTTCCGGCTAGTCGCCCTGGACGCGAAATATTTCTGAGAGACGACGACGACGAAGCGTGGGGATTCTCCGGTTAACGAGATTTCGAGTCGATAAGGCTCCACCGGATTCGACCTTCCGCAACGAAAATTCAAAACGAAGCAAATTTACTTCAACCTCCAACACAATTTTTATCGAAAAAGTGCACCCTTGCTCGATGGAAAACACTAAAAAATTATATTAAATCGTTGAGGGTTGATTAGAAAAAAAATGGGCGTGGAAAAATGAGAATTTTGGACAATTTTTTTCCATTAAATTTATCTTATTAAATTAATAATACAAAGTTATTATGTTATGTTTTAACTTCACTTGACCAACATTTAAAAAGTATAATGTGGACGAAGTTATTGTAATTTTTGTTGGACCTCGTTCCTCAAGTAGTATTTTATACAGACCATCAGAATATTTTATTACTTCCTCAAAAATCAATCAAACAAAAAAACGCATTAATTCAATAGTTAATCTAGTACTTAATCAAGCATTTTTATTTTTTTAAATAAATAATATATGGCAGCTTCTGAAAATTTTTCAAGCAATTGAAGAATTGAAACCCGCGAAGTGTTTTTTGAATTGCAGTGGTCACCGATTTTTAAACATAGTTTCGAAAAAAAATAGTCCAGGTGCGTTCGAGGGTCAGATAATGTTTCGGTAAATGTAGTAAATCTCGAAAACTACTCATTTCATTGACTTCAAATTTTTGAGTAATATTTTCGAGAAATCATGTACTATGAAAAAAAATGCAAAAAGTCGATGTTTTAAAATGAAAATAACGAAATGAAAGTATATAGAGAAAATCCACTCTGCTCGATGCTCGACGAAAAAAATGTCTTTGAAAAGGAATTGGTGTAGTAAGCTATGAGGGATGATGGAGCGAGGGAGGGGAAGAAATGAAGCGAGAAGTACGGCAATATCGGAGGATTGGCACATAAGGACCGCGAGAGGGTGAAATTAAGATGGCCAGAGGCGACGAGGGGGGGAGGGGGAGGCAACCTGTGGTGCAGAAAAGGACGAGAGCGTTCGAAGGGCGGCGGGTCGTGGGATCCGAGAGCGAGAAGGGATGAAAGCTCGGGACACGGGTATTCGAAGGGAGAAGAGACGCCGAATGAGAGAGAGAAAGAGGAAAAGCGTCGAAGAAAGCCCGAAGAAAAGAGAGACGAGGGCGCAAGTGGGTGCGAAGCTATGCGCTCGCGCAACCCTTCTCCGCGGGGGGTGGTTGGCGCGGCACTGATGTCTTCGGGCGAAGAGCCGCCGAGACGCTGGCCCACCGGGGCGACCGTATTACACTAACACAGACACAAAAAAGACGTAAACTTGGATAGCCATATTCATGTATTTGTAGTACAGTTTCGCTTATAGGTGGAGGGAAAAATAGGGGAGGGAGGGCGGCTGTATGTTGAACGTGCACTGAGAAGAGTATAGAGGCTTTTCTGGTCGGGCACTTTGCCGCACCATCGACGTCTGGCTCCCACGAGCACCTACTCAGTGGTACTTCGCTATTTCTATCGGGTTTTCGTAACCGCAAAGGGATAAAGGAAAGGTGTTCCGTCGGTTTCTTTGCTCTCGCTCGAACCAGCCGGTATAACTGTACATTCATAAAAGTACTTGTACTTGGTTATGGGTCGATGGGCGAGCGCACTTTCTTCACGCATTCAACTGCTTTCCTTGCTCTCTCTTTCTCTCCTTTCTCTCCCTCTCTCATCCCGGCGCTCTCTCACCATTCTCTTCTCTTTTCGCTCCTTTCGCCCTTTGATTTTATTCACTGCGATATTTCGCACTTGAAATTATTGTTGCGCCATATCTCTTTGAAATACCGAGCTCGAAGCTTGAAAGGCATTACGGAATCCGGAGTACGCTCTCTGCTGTCCTCGGGATATTACGCTTCGGATCATATCTTAGCGTGAAAGTGCTCGTATTCCAATTTTTTTTTCTTCAATACTGATCGAGTTTGGAAAATTGGAGTGAGTCACGCAGCATTGATATTCAACATTCAGTAATCTTTAGAAATACTTGTTCAACTTTCTTTTACGTCTATAACTTGAATAATCATTTTGGGTATGGCTGTTATCATGATAGTGGTTCTATACTGGTTATACGATAACATTAAAATGACGTTTTTTTTTGTAAAAACAGTTCACAAGTGTTTTAAAGATCACAGCTTTAGTAGCATAGTAGCTTTTTTTGGAAGTAATTACAAAAGCACACGATAATGGCTTAATATTATAACATAATAATATTAATACATTAAAACGTACAATCGGTAAAAAAATAGTTAAGGGATGAAAAAATGTAATAAAAAAGAAATTTAAAAATGGTACAAGAAAGGAAGTTTTTCCTGTATGCATATAATCAGGAATACTGAATCATGTACCATCTAAATTTTCTTGTGCGATAATTACAAATTAAATTATATGACCTTTTGGAACTGATTTGTTGAACTGATTCAGCCATTGTGTGGATTTCTCGTAGAGTTTTCTCAAGAAGTATTAAAAAATTTGAAATAAAAAAAATGTTTACAATGACATTTTCCTTTTTACGTCAATTTTTTTGTACAATAACTAAAAAAAAGTTTTCAAAAGTATCACGTAAAAGTTTATAATTCAACGACGAGAAAAATGCACCCCAGTGATGAATCCTGAGAATCCTACATAGGAAAGACTTCATTTCACGCTTCCGAAGACAGAAAACATTCGAGCGAGATGTTCTTCAGTAAAAAGATGCTTAGCAAGTTGTCTCTGCATTAAAAAAATGTGAATTTAAAATCATGCAAACGAAAAATTGTTATTTATATCCGGCACAATTAGTATATGGTTCTCGACTGTCACAGTTATTACGTGAATTTCATTTTTTTTGGCACAGCAGGATGTAAATCGAATGCAAATCGTTGATCTGCCTGATTGAAGACCCTCGAGCCGCATATTGTTCCATTTCAGAATGAACGTCGGGAAAAAAATGCAAAAGCATCATCATTATGGAACTTCATGAGAGACGATGACAAGGAGCGACGTGGTTCATACGACAGGCTGCACATGTGTGCTCCTTCGGAGAGCTTTCCATGTGCACACGAGTCGAGCCATCTGCATGAGTTGCTCGACAAACGTAAGCTCGTGTACCGAGTCTGGAAAGGGATGGAACGACGAACAGAGAGAGAGAGAGAGAGAGAGAGAGAGAGAGAGAGAGAGAGAGAGAGAGGAAGGTTGAAATACGGAGAATGAGAATTTCACTGGTGCACACCAATAAATGGTATAGTAGACAGTGTACATAGATATCCATCGTGTCTTCTATCGCAACAGATGCCTGTTGCTACGCGGTCGAGGTATAGAGCGCGGTGCCCGATGGCAGTGTGGATCGCTCTTATTCCCTCTCTGTCTTTCGCCCTTGTTCTCCATATCCGACCCCAAGATCTCGTTCTCTCTTTCCGGACAACTACCGGCGCTGTTGGCTGTTCCACTACGACAAACTTTTCAACTCGCCTCATCCCGCTTAAACATTTGCATATCCACCTCTCGCCCGGATCTCGCGGTTAATTTTGCAGATAGCTGTTGCAGGACGCATCGCTTTCCTTTCTCGCCCCGTCACGCCAAATTTATCCACGAAAGGCTCTATTATTTATTTTGTCGTAGCTCGGAATGAATGAATGAACGGATTAATCGTTCTCATGATGACGACGTGTCGTATGTCGTACGTCGTATGCTTGAATGATCTCGGGAGAATTGAACGGACAGTTATAGATTCGTGGACAATCTGTTCGGCAATCGTGCCTGTTGCCAGCTGATCCGTACAAACCTCCACTTTTCTGAAAACATCGATACAGCGGTGTCATCGAATGGTAAGAGGTTAAAGGGGTAGGAAAAAGAAAGAAAGATGGGACGAGGAAAAAAAGCGTCGAGGATCCAGGACTTGGAGACCCTCCCGAACCTACCTTAAATCGAAGAAGCGCAGGGACACACCCTCGCGGGGCAATGGTAGGGATTCTTGAGGACTCGGCAGAGAGACCGGCGGGTCGAAGGGGACGAAGGCGGGGGGGGGGGGTCGAAACGACCCCGGGAGTTTTTCTCCGATGGTTCGGAGAATGCGAGTGTCTATATCCGACGTGGGCTCCGGGGCCGCCTTCGTTTTCCGGAAGCCTTTTACCGTCTCTCCCACCTTTCATCGTCCCCACCCCCACCCCCTTCTCGAATCGCTTTTGTCCATCGAGGACACGCTCTTTCTCACGCTGACCACCTTGGCGTCACGCGGCTCTCTCGCTCGCCGCTGACCCTCTTCTCCTTCGCTGAGCCCTTATTCTCTCCCTTGGACCTTTTTCACACCCCCGTAAGCCCCGCACCCTTCGATTTCATTCCCGATTGAATATCAATCCCGGTGAGATTAGCCTGCCGGTACGAGAGCCTTTGTAGATTACAGGAACGACGATCGGGCTGATGCTTCGAAGAATCGAATATATGTGGATCTGCGCGTAGTGATTGAGTCTTGGGCGAGTACAGAGTATATTGAGTATATTTTGTATATGTACAGAGTATGTTCGATTGACAATTAGGCGGAGGAATTAATTAACGAAGGAAGTCTTCGACGCGGCTTTCGCCGGGAACAAAGGGAATTCCGCGGAGGCCTCGAAGGGTCTCGGCGGTGGCCCGAATGCTCGCGGGATATATACGGGTGAGAATAACGCACACGCGAGCACAATGGGGATGAAGAGAGAGAAGTAAAAGGGAGGACGGAAGATCGCGTAGGAAAAGAGCGAGCGGACGGGGAAGAAGACGGAAATAGCGCGCGGCAACGCCCATTTTTTGATAAGCTAGTTACCCGGCACCCTCGGCGAGGAGGGCACTCTTGCGAGGAGGAAAGCCGAGAGAGGAAAGAAAACGAAGAAGAGTAGGAGGAGACGCTGCGCGTCGTCCCTTCTCCTCATCCTCGCACCGGGGTTGCCCCTCGCCCTTCGCCGCGCCCTAGCCGCCCTCTCGGTGCATTTCGCACCGACGTGCGCAGTTGGTGCAACGGAGAAAAAGTCGAGGAGGGACCGAGGTTACGCGGGGTGAAAAAAAAAGAGGGAAAGCTCGGTCTCGCTCTCGCCCATGGCGGGCGGGACGAGGAGCGGGACAACGAAGCGAGAGCGAAGGAAAAAGTACCGTGAAATAAGTGAACGAGAGGGTGATGGAGTGATTTTGAGGGAGAGGCCGGGAGCGAGACGGACCGAGCGGACGGCCGAGGCTCGCGAGAGAGAACGAGCCCGAGATAGGAAGGGAGAAGCACACGCCGGGAGGGCGCGGAAAGTGGTTACGGGGACCGGCGAGCCACGGAGATCAATAACTGCATAAAAATAAAGTGAGGCTCTGGCCCGCTACCTTTAACCCAACCTCCACTTTTTCCCGTTTTTCTCCCTCTGCCTCCCTACGCCTCTTCCCGCCACCTCCTTTCATCCCTTCTTCCTCTTATTTCGAGAGTCCCCGCACGCCAAACTCGCATCCCGCCCGTGTCTCTCGCGATTTCGTCGAATATAACCACCGCGATTCTCCCATTTTTCGCTCTCTCCCCTCGTTTTTTCGTCTTTCATCCCCTTCTCCTTGGAAGCTTTCTCCCTTTTTCGTTCCTCAAAGTCGCGATCATCCCCTCGTTTGCTTTTTTCATTTTCATTTTTCATCCAATTTCCTTACTCCGCGGTGTCTCTCCCTCTCGTGTTTTTCTCATCGTACTTCTCCGTCTTTTCGTCATCAGTCGCTCTTTCCTGTCTTTATCTTCTTCTGTCTTGCTCCAAAGCCGCCCGATCATCCTCCCGGCTTCGTCTTACCACGCGTATCCCCGCTATTTTTTCCCCTCTTTCACCGTCTCGCGGCTCCCACACAACGTTTTTCGCATCTCTCGCAATTCAGGACTCCGACCAGGAAGTCCCACCCTCCGACGCACCTGCCCAAGATGCTCTTGTACACGCTCGACCTGTTCGTACCTCGGTCGTACCATGACGAGACTTATATATTTGTACTTTTATTTTTTCCTCTGCTTCTTATTCTTGCGTCGACAGTCAGAGATTATTGTCTATGCATATATTCTCTTAAGTAGAAAAATAGATTTAGGTCTATATACGATTCTGAAGTGACTTTCATGAATTTTTTTGGCAAGGAAGATATGTTTGTAATTTATTGAAATTTATAGAATATTTTATGCACGTTTTTAAGTAAATGTTGTAATTTTTTTGAAGTATTTTCTTGATAAAATATAGAAGATGTGAATTGTCGCATAGTGGGGGTTACCATATTAGATATCCATTAGACATTTTCTGGAAACAACAGTTTTCATGTAAAATTAATAGGATTTCAAATTTACTTTAAGGACATGCCTCTCTTCAATATGAACCTTTGGGAAATTGTTTCAAAATCTCCTTTTAAAGGTATTTAAAGGAAAAAGTACAATTTTTTGTTACATTCTTTCAACTTTTCTTGCAATAAAAGAGTACTGAAAGCAATATTTCTCTATAATTTTTTATTTATGTAGAGTACATTTATATAAAGAAACTATAAATTTTCAAAATCATTGGTTAAAATCTTTAAATTGTTCACTGCGTCTTTCTTCATATCCTTCGTTTTGAGCTTGCAAATATTTTATTAAAAATGTCATGTACAAACTAAGGAGAATTAATATGCTTGCCTCTGTGGATCGTATATTTTTATTAAAAAATAAAAATTTACTTATTCTACAAGTAACAGTTTTTAAGTAAAAATATTAACGGATACATAGAGCGTGGTTTGGGTAGTTTCTATTTTTGGTCATATAATATCAGAAGACAAATTTAAAATCTCATTTGAAACTTTGGGATAATTTTTTAAATTAGTTTTGTTATAAAATATTTCATGGAATAAAAAAATCTATTGAGTCGTATAATCTATTTTCCTAAGGGATAAATTCCTTGTAAGGAGGAGAAAAAGTCTTTTTTTACCCTCTTCGTAGGATTCGCTTCCTTTTTTTTCTCTCTCCGCTTTCTTTTTTTCTCGACTTTTGTTTCGCTGTTCTCGAAAATACTCCGGATCGGGACACGCTTACGAAGTTTTAAGGACAAGTTGTTACTTCGCGAATACTTTTTACCGTTCATGCTTTTTTCTCGATAATTTATGCTGCACGTGAATTTGTCGACGTTCCCGGAAAATTGGAGGACGATTGAATGATTTTTCGGAAAGTACACTTTTCTTCCGCGAGTTGCGTTCTTTTACGGCTAAATTCGAAGCTCTCTCCCCTGTTCTAATATCACTTTTAAACGCGTTCAGCGATCGTTCGCGTCCGCGTTTCCGGGTAAAGGAGTATTTGGCTCGCGCGAGAGTTGATTGCAAACTGCGTACGAGGCGTCGACGAACGATCGCTTTCGAAGAAACAATTTTACACATACGTCACCCTTTTCAGTGCACGCGCTTCTCTTTTCGAGAGAAAGGATCGTTTCGACCCTCCGTGCGTACAAGCTCATCAGCCTCGCAGAAAAAAGAGCGAGAAGCTTGAAAAATATCAATTTTTCAACCCCCAGCAAAGCCAACCATTCGTAAAAAAAGTTGTTCTTTTTCCCTTGTCGAAATGTATCCAAAAAATAATCAAAAAGTTTTTCATACATTTTCCTAATTAGAGAAATTCCATATGCTGGTGAAACACTGGCTAGAGTGGGGCTAGTTGAGCAAATTTTCATACATCATTCAACATAACTTTTGGAATGTAAGCATAAAACTAACTTGCTACCTACGTCATTCGATACGTTATTCTTTCTGTTTAAAATGATTTACAGACAAAAAATTTGAGGCCTAATTAAGGAGCCATATAAAAGTGGTCTTAATATTAATATGAAAGGTACATAAATCTATACGAAAATTGTAATAAACCTTTTATGAATATATTTACGATCATAGTTGATATTCAATATAGTCAATTGACTACTTTTAGGAATAATTTCTAAATGATGTCTTCTTGATATTGAAAATCATTATAATTGTTCAATATTTTCTACAAGTGAAGAACTTGTGTTGTATTGCATATATTTTTTAATATACTAATTTAATTTTGTTATGATTCCTTATGAATCGATAATGATTGATACTTTAAAAATCTAAAAAAAATTTTCTTATCTGACTCGATCAAATTTCACAAAAGAAATATGCTAGTTATTCCTCTATAAAGCTTCTCGTTATAATATTGCATTCTTTGAATACAATTTTTTTATTCAAATGATCGGTACAGCCTGTACAAAATTATTGCCTAGTGTCATTGACTCGAAGATATAAAATTAGACTCAATCCCTTTTTTTAAAAACTTTTCTAAGGGTTTTACTTTTTTATAGAAAAAAAGATAAAGCATTTTTACGCACCACTTGATAATCATACAGCGATTAGTGATCGCGCGATTTGTTTCCCTTCCTCATCTGTCTCTTAGATCTTACTAATATACATAGGACATTAACTCTACAATATATATTATTTAATAACAATACAAACACGTACATACTATGCATATAATAATTATTATAGAACTAAATACAGTTTTACTATTAAAATATATATTTATACTTACAAAGAATCTGGTTGATGGTTTTTTGACGGGACTGTCATATAAAACAAAAAACTAAACAACTAGCCAATAAACCTGCCAATAAATTTTACTATATTATTACTACTACAGTGAGTGTAGTTGACATTTTGTTGTAAAATCTATCATCATGACTATGATAATAAATATTCAATTTTCTTCTTATAACTAGATCAACCCTATCCAATTCGAGAAAGTTTTTCTCAAATAAGGGCGGAAGGGGGATGAAATAAAAGAAAATCTCGGGGCAAACAGTTGAGGAAATTTTCCCAACAACAAGTGTGTGAGTAGTGTGAGAGACGGGAGTTGGGCACGAGAAACAAAAAATAAAAATTAGAAGAAGGATGAAGAAGGGGACGCGTAGGCATCAGCAGAGAGTGTACGACTCGCGAGGGTGTATAGATATATATGACGAGGAAAAAGAGACGGCAAGGAAAAGGGCGCTCGGGTTCTCCGGGATGTTTCTTTTCCGGAGGAAGGCAATTTTCACGCTGCCAGTAATTTAGTGGTACGCGAATAAAGGGGTCGCTGTTTACCGCCGCAACAAACCATTCCCATATTCGTGTGTGCAAAGTCGCTCGTCGGCGCATCTTCGGATCAACGTCGCCGAGGTAAAAATGCGAGAGGGAAGAAAACGAGGTACGCGAGAGGTGGGAGAGAAAATAAGAAGAAAGGAATGGAAGAAGCTCTCGCCGGAGGAGGCAAAGCGAGAATTCTCACCCCCTTTGAACTTTAAGACGAACGAAAGGGGAGGAAATGCGATCTCCTGGGTTCTCGTTTTGCGAGAGCCACGTTAACCCCGTATACGGCGAGTTTCGTCCCTCTCTCTCTCTCTTCTTCCGCTTCCGCAATAACCCTCTCGCGCCCTCTCAACCCCCCATCGCGTTTCGCTCGTTTGGCTTTTTCCCTCTCCGTCGCTCCATGCGCCACATGGATCGCCGCATCGCGGTGTCCCGTATATGTACGAGAAACTGAGCGCTCGAGTCTACGCACGGATATAGAACCGCCGGAAAGTGGGCATTACATTCTCGTAACCGGAATAGAAAACGATTTTTTAACGGATCGAGCTACCAGCTCTAACAGCCGAGCGAAAAAGCCGGTCTTTCGGAAAGATGCTCGCGTAAACAGGATCGGAATAAAAATTACGTGTCCCCGAGACAAAAGGAAGAAAACGAGCACGGGATAGCTCTCGTATATCCTATTTCAAACATCGGATGAACGTCCCGCGAACACGAGTTCGGATTCTTCCAATTTTTTTTGTTTCAATTTAATAAGTCCAGAATTTGAAAATTTGAAGAAAGTTTTTTTTTCAATTTTTTTAAACCGGGAAACCTTCCTTAATAAATTGTATAAGGATTGGCGCTGAATTTTAGAAAGCTTTATTATCTCAAAATTAGGTTATTTTATGTTTAAAATCACGATTTTTATAACACAAACTTTTATAAAACATTCCAATAAGAAGTAAAGATTTTTCTAATTTTACATGCTATGAGCGATTTTTAAAATACACTGTAATTTGAGTGCTATGATAAATAATAACATCCATGCAAGTTTTTAAGAAATTCTGTAAAAAACTTTTATTATAATTATGGTAGAGCTATAGTTAATAAATGCAAAATCATCACTTTAAATCTCTTAAGAAGGAATCTCTTTCAAAATTGTATATGTATAATAAAATATAAAAATAAAGGAAAGTAATTATATATTAAAGACCAAGACAAAATAAATCAAGTTAATTAAAATATACAGTGCACGCCACTTGAAGTGGGACAGTTTCCGTAGCACTCACCATTTAAACTGTCCCACTTCAAGTGGCGTGCACTGTATATAAATGAAAATATTTATAATAATGTATTTGAAAAAGAAGAATAACGAATGCTAAAAGTATACACAATAACGCTTAGAAAAACAAAGAAGGAGTCTATATAAGGTTTTTTTCTATTCGTACGAAATTTGAGCATTTTTTAATCTTTCTGTCTGGCGACCCACTTTTCGTTTCGGCATAATAATCACGTGGGCAAGTGTCTTCCCAGAGCGTGCATATGTAAGAATCTTGCGACAAAAGTTGAAAGAAGTAGCTTCCGTTAAGAAACTACGGTTCTAAATTATTTCTATGCCCACGTCGGGGTGCACCCCGAAGTGCAGTCTCGTCGCGGCGCGCGTCTCGTCAGAGTGCGTCCGCGTACATAACCCAGCGAGAGAGAAAAAAATCCAAGCAGCCACGTGAAATATCGAAGTTGGATAAAAATAAGCAACTTTTTCAGAAAATACAGAGTTTGAGTTTTACGAAAGAAATACAAACAATATAATTTTTTCTGGGGTCGTCTGACCCGTACATCCTTAACTACTTATCCACTCAAAAATTCATATAATTTAACGTCTATTCGCACACACTGTATTTTAAATGATAGATTAAAGTTCGTTTCAATAACAAAGTATAATGTTTAAGAATACATACCGTTGAAAATGTCATGAAAAAATCACCGTATTCTTTTTCCTCGCATACATCGACGGAAAAATAAAAGTTGCATAAAATTCATCGAGACAAAAAGGAATTAGTGCGAGGCGAGACATGTGCGGATAAGAGCGAGAGGTCGGGGGTGTTCAGGGTGGCCCGGGAAAGTACTGCGATTTGAGTTTCGTATGATACATAAATCACACGTTGGTGGCTTCGTTCGCGGCGCGTTAGGGTAGGTCAGTCTCGACAGGGGTGGCTCTTCGTCTCGCTCGCTCTCGGCACACAGTTGGCGAGCTTGCACGGCCTGGGGCTGAAATTTTTAAGGGTGCCGAGGGATGGAGACGGATAAGAGAGCGAGAGCGAGAGAGAAAGAGAGAGAAAAGGAAGAAGAGGAGGAAAAAGCGATATAAAGAGGCAAGAGGAGGGAGAGAGAGGGCGCAACCGCGACGTTTCCTCCCTCCACAAAAGTTCGGCTGGCAAGAGAGAAGCACCAGAACCACGTTGTCGACTCGAGACACGCAAATTTAGGGTGGGTCGTTGTCCACACGAGACCTAGACCTCCCTTGTCACCCCCATCCCTCCCTCCCTCCCACCCCCTCTTTCTTCTTTGCACCCTTCCTTGCCCTAATCCGTCGCGTCTCGTCGTCCTCAGCGCCCTCGCTCACGCACCTGTCTCCCCTCTCGTCTCTTTCATATACGCGTTACGAGTCGAGTCTACGTACGTACTTCAAAAATGCACTTAACGTAAATTCGCGTGTTTTTCTTTCTTTCGCTTTTTCGCCCCCTCGCCCTCATTCTCCTCCCTCTTTTTTTTCATTTTCGTCGCTTTTTTCTCTTTTTTTTTCGTTGACGATGCATTTTCAACGTTTTTAAAAATTTACCTCGGTTGCTCGCCCTCGCTCTTCTTTTTTTTTTCTTGTGTGATTTCGGACACCGCCGGTGACACGTGTGTGTACATAAGTTCTTGCGAGCTTTCGGTATACGCGAATGCAGAAATAAAAACATGGGGAAGGGGAGAGGAAGATCGAAGCGAGAAAGAAATATACAGAAAACGTACTAATTACGAGCATGTCTGCGGGGGAGAAAGTTGGTTTTCAACGAGAGTGAAATAAAGTTTCGTACCCTGTGTATGCCGGGTGAACGGGGGAGAAATGGACAATGCGTGGAAAAAGAATAATCCACGTCCACCGAACTCTTGTAATTATTACTTTTTCGCCCTTATGCTGTTTCCAGGGTACACATGCACACACCGGGAAAAGAGTTTTGTTGAAAATTTTCAAATAGTTTGTAATTGCTTTGATTCAATATTATCAAAGTAATCATTAAATTATTGTATAGCGGGTATATGTCATTTATTTTTTTGCCATTTTTAGTTTTTTATTCGAATAATTTTTATATGGAAGATATCTGATTGATTGAAAATAAAATTTAGTCTTTTTTCAGTTTTTTTGAATATTTACAAAAAAAAAGAATAAATTAGAAAGATTCTTGGATGATTGTCACTTTTAAAGATTTTTTTCACATATGAACTAAAGGTAAAATCATCGAATTGACTTTTTTTAAAGATCAATTCTCGAAAAACCTTATAAACATTCTTCTACAGATTGTACTATAAAATGCTAAAAATATGTGAGAAAGTTTCACCATTTAATAATTGAGTTATTCATAGTGTTAAAAATTGAAACTTAAACATGGGATAATACGCGAAAAATTGTGATTTGTACCATGAGAGTCTATATGTTAAAGTTCCAATTTTTAACACTCTAAATATCTATAGATTACCAAACGATGAAACCTTTCCAAATTTGTTTAACATTTTCGTACAATATTGAAAAACGTTTACATGATTTCTCAATAATAAGTCATTAAAAAAAATTAATCTGATGATTTTACTATTATTCAATACAGAAAAAAATATGAATTTTTATTCAAATTTTAAGTAAATTATCTTGAATTTTATTATTAAAGTATACAATCGTGTAACGGATTTTTGGGACACGAGTCCGGCTTTGTCGAAAACAATTGTCGATCGAGGGAAAATAGGAACGATTGTTGAGCAATTTGTCGGATAACGCCGCGCGTTGTCAGGCCCGGGAGGAGAAATTCGTCGAATCCGCGGGATGACCGAGAGCTTGATCGTTATCCTCGTTTCGGGAGGATAAATTGCAGAGTCGATTAGCCTGGGCGCTCGCGAGGGGGTTGAAAAAGAGAGAGAGAAAGAGATTTCCCCTGTTCGTGTGCACGCGTGCACGCCGGCTGGAAAAAAATTGAGGCGCCGAGACAATGGGGAAGAAAGGGAGAAAACCGTGGGGAAAATAGAAAAATCCGAGGCACCGAGGGATGAAAAAAAAAGAATAAAAAAACAAGTTGCACGGATGGCGAGCCGGAGAAACCGAGCCGCCCTTCGGCCCCGCCCGGCCGCAAAGAACCCGGAAGTGAACACGGAGAACCTTTAACGGGATCGACGTGAATGGGTTTCAAATCAGGCGCATGACTATCCCGAGCCTGAAGAGGAGAAAAAAAACGAGAGGAGGCAAAAAAACCCTGCCAGAGAGCTGATGGAAATACGAGAGAAGAATCAGACCTACAGGAGCGAGAGTCTCGTGCTCGGAACTGTCGGGCCTCTCCGCATTTACCGAAACAAACCGTCAGGGAAATTCTCTCGCGGTCTCTCTATTTTGATACCCTATTTTTTTCTCTCACTAATTAAAAATCACGAGTTTCAGCTCATTTGACAAAGTGATATCTAGATATCTGGCTAAATATGTGTTTACTAAAAAAATAAAAAATAAAAAAATAATTCAAGGAAGTAAGCATCAATAATACATTTATTTGATAACAGAGTATATTTACATTTTTCCATTCGATACGATATATTGAAAAATCAGCTTTAAAAATTTCACTCACTGAAAAAGAAATTTCAAAAATAAAAAATGTAAAAAACTAAATAAATATTTTTATTCCAAAAAGAAGTATATGTTTTATTTAAAAATAAACTAATCAATTCTTAAAATGTTTCGTATACATCTTATTCATGGAGAAAATTCGAAGCGAAAAGAAAGTTCAGATGAACATTCGTTGAAGCGATTACGAGTAATTTAATTTAAAAAAAAAAATAAAAAAAATAAACATCATCATAAAAAGAATGAAACGAAAATGAATATTTTGTCCATTTTTGAAAGGGATTCAAGCATTAGAGATCGTAAGTTGCTCTCCTCAATTTGAACTTCTGTATATATGTATATAACTCCAAGTTTTTGTAGAATATTCTGTATGCATGAGCAAAGAACAAAGTTAGAAAAGCTCGATGAAAATTTAGCGACGGCAAGTAGGAGAAACCGCATTACTGATCGATGGCGTGCGCGACATGAAAAGCGTACGTCAACTTGTAGTAACGATCTAAAAATCAGAGAGGACGAGTCGCTTGGTTATAAAGCCCTGCGGAGTATTATGTTGGAAAAAAGAGGGAAAGAGGGGAAGGAGCTTTTAGATGGGCGTTGTGTGATCCGTTGAATGGGCGAGAGAGCGATGGGCAGACGAGTGCGGCGAATGCAAGCCAAAAGGGACGAGTATATACACGATTCAAACGTATCCTTCGCATAAAGCGCGTATTCATATACGGGTTATTCCAGTCGAAGCAACGAAGAGCCAGCTCTTTTATCATTGAAGGAAAATCAATCGTTAAAAAAATAATTTAATTAAAAATATTAATTCTTTGTTACTTTGTTGAGCCAATTTAGAAATTTTTTTAAAATTTTTACATTAAAATATTAACTTGATTATTATTTATCATGAAAAAATTACTAATAATTGCGTATAAAGAAAATTTCGTTTCCAATTTTTAAATGTTAGCTATGAAAAATTAAGTTCAATAAGAATAGTTTCAAAATTTTTTATGTATTTTTTTTGGTATTTTCGTTTGTGCAAAGTAACCATTTTTTAACAGAGCTATTTAAAATAATTATGAAGATTCAAAAAAAAAATTAATATATGTTTTCTTGACATTTTTAATCGTGCAGTGTATAATAATTTAGCAAATTGCGTACAACGAGAGTAAGCTTATTAAAAAAAATATTTCGTTTTTATTTTATTTTCAGATTGGTCTTTTAATTAATTTAATTATATGGTTTTTTAAGTAATTGTGCTAGCTGCTGTTTTTGAATAAGCTATTTATACATTAAATTTTATATAATATTCATATATAGAGAGATCTTATGAAATTATACGAATTGGAATTGTTTTGAGCAGGAGGAAGATTTTTCTTGATGGAGGGGTTGAATTCTCGACGATTCTGTATACGATGCCCCATATATAAATCGTGCACCGCGACCAGAGCACACCCCTCTCCGTTGTCAGGAGTTTACCCTCGCATCAGATTCGTCCCTCGAAACGGCGTTCTCTTTTTTTCTCCTCCTTTCTCGCTCGCTCTTTTTTATTTATCAGTATCTTATATAGACGGCTCTTTCTCGGCGCAAATAGGCCCAGTGACCATCAGCGAGCGGGACCAACCCCGGCAAGCGTACCCTCGAGTTATAATGCATTGGAAAATTCCCGCATGTAACGCACTCCCGTTTATTATTGGCCCTTTTTCCCCAAGACTCTCCCTTCGCCTTTCCCGGCATCTCGCATTGATCAAGAGAGCAAAAATTTTTTACATCCCCCCATGCATTATTTCAGGATAAATTCTGCAATCCCTGCACTCGCTTTCATCCCCATGGGAGCTTTGTTCGTTTGAAAAAAAAAGAAGAAAAAATAACGAGAATAAACGAGGGAGAAACCAAAAGGCAATATAAACTTTTTCGAGCGTCAATTATTTTTTCAATGATCCAATACTTTTTTGGTCTCGTCTACTTGATGATTTTTTGCGTCAGTTATTTCTTCTCTAGTTCGTGGGTATCGTTCGCTATTGAGATTTCCCTTTTTCTCCCATTCTTTCCCGGCATTTTGAAAAATTTCTTACATCACGCAAATGTAATTGTTTCAGGGTAAATTCTATATGAAGAGCCTGTTATACGAAAAATTCGTTTTTTTTTGGTATTGATGTATAATCTGGAAATGTGTAATTTATGTGACAAAAATCCTTAAAATTTTCAAATTGTTTGAAACCAAAAGAAAAAACGAGAATAAACCGGGTGGAAACCAAGAAGCAGATCGGAAATTTCCCGTAAATAACGAAAATGATAATTATTCGGGGCGAAATCCAAGAATTTTTGTTATCTGCAGGAAATTTTGCGATCAAATATTCTATTGTAAAAAAGACATGAAGCTCATAATCAGTTTATAGAGCGCATTATACGAAATTGTATGAAGTATACGCTTATAGAAGAAGAGCAAAACATCAATTCAAATATGTTGAAACGAAAAAAGCGGCCGCGTTGCTGCTCGTATATTTAAAAATTATAAAATACAATTATTTTAGAGGATAGAGAAGCGAAGAGTAGCGTGGTACACTGAGAAAAAATGTTGATTGAATCTACTAAAATTTTGTTGATTCAATAAATATTGGTTGAATCATATGAAATTTTGTTGATTCAAAAAAATTTTAGTAGATCCAATCAACATATTTTCTCAGTGTATATGTCTACCCTTTTTTGATCTTCGATCTCGATGATTTCTGCATGAGTCGTCTCTTCTCCGATATTAATCTTGAATTATTCTCGCATTTGTGCAATTGTGACGAAATCTCGTTAACTCCGCTCGACAACTTTTTGTTCCTTCGCTGATTTCTGATACAAGCGCGCGTACGGTTTGTTACGAATGTATCGATTCGTATACTCTCACACATATAAGGCTGCATTCCCACCTTCGTACAGAATCCTCCGATGAGCGCGTGGGCGCGATAATTAATTCGCGTGTTACTCGCGCGGCAAATTCTCGCGGCATCGTCATCGATTGCGTCGATGAAATTCCATCGTCGATAGGAAAATGTTTGTTTAACCGACTCCAGGCTTCTTCTCGAAGTGACGATACAATACATTTTGTGAATACTTCGATACTGCATTCGGAGCGACCTTTTTTTTGTTCCGTCTTTCGACACGATATTATAAAAACGAAATTGTTCTCGAATAAAATACACAGGACATACTGATGGGGTTACGTTAATTTTCCATTTTTTTCATTTCCGTTCCACGGACCTTTTTTCATATTATGTGAAAAATACTCAAAAAAGTGTCTCTTATTGATTTCTCATATATACGATGTATTGATTCTGATAGTGAAAAAAAAACAATATACATGCAAAAAAAGAAAAATTTCCGAGCGGATTTTTCATTTTTACGGAAAAAAAATTTTTTAAAATCTTTTTATAACGATTAGCAATAATGTTTAATAGTACAGCAATAAAAATTTAAATAAAAAGTTTAATAAAATTCTATTGATCAGGAAAAAATAATTGAGATTAATACATTTTTTTGTTTAAAAAAAAACAATTGAAGATGATCCAATAATTTTGTTGCCATAAAAAAATTAACGTTATAGTAATTCATGAATTTTATAATTTTTACGCTTTATTCTAATTATTTTAATCTCATATTTAGTATAATTTATACTTTTATACTGTTTTTTTTCTGTATGAAGAAAAGTGACGAACGTATCAAGCTTGAGATAATATTTGATGACTTTGAAATTGATTAATAGTATAAATAAAAATTTATAAATTTTATGGGAACAGTTTGTAATATTTAGTTTGCGAATCAATTGAGAAAAACGTCACGATGGAAAAATAGGGTTTGTTTGGAGGGTAGTACACTGCATGGATGAAGTACAACAGACGGAACGAGCGAGCAAAAAATGAATCCAAATAACGATGCCTCGGTTCTCCGAGGCAATCAAGTCGATCGAGCGAATCATTAATTAGAGGCAGCTCGACGATTATTCTCTCCCTTCTGTTTCGCAAAGTCAAGAACCTGAGCGCGTATTACGTTCGAATTTACAAGGGTCTTCGATATTGCTCCGTGATTTCGTCGAAAACGCGAACCGCGCAAAGAGCAGACGTCCCGATATCGCGTTTGACAGACTAAGGGAATTATTTACTCAGTATTCACACAAAGAACGACTAATTTAACCCCACACGGTGAAATCTTTTGATCGACGACCCATTTGATTTTAGGAGTTCATTTTGGAAAACTTTCAAGTTCTATTGCACATATGAGGGCGGATCAATAAGTTCCCAGGTTAGAAACGAAGATGTAAATTTTTTTACATATAATTTCGTTTATAAGACGATACATATCTTCTAAATTTTTTGTAATTTTTTAACACTTTTCATATCTTCTTATGAAATTACTAATTAGTCAGTAATTATTTGATTCAATTTATTTTGCATTTTTGTTATAAAAAATTTTTTTTTAAGATACAGAGTACTCAACAAGTAAAATTTAATTTTTTATGCCTTTTTTTTACTAAGATGTATTGATAAACCGTTGAAATTAATTGGACAAAAAAGAAAAAAAAATGTCGTTCATTAAATTTTTATAGAATTCTAGGATGGAAGAATAATTTCACGAGGGTAGGAAATCGCGTCTCGAGAAAAATGGTCGACGATGATAATAAGTTGAAAGGTCATTGAACCTTTCAGCGATTGATAATAGCGTCCAATTATCATTTCTAAACAAATGTATAAATAATGATATAAAAAGGGACGAGATGGAAATGAGAAGAGAGAGGGGAGTAAGGGCTTTGAGATTTATTCTCACTTGGCGAGCCATTGAAAAGCTGTACATCCGCACCCTCTCGTTACTTCAAAATGCTGCACGATTAAACTCATCTCGTTCTTGATATTCAAGAGAACTTTTTAAATCAATGATGTATCATTATAAAATGACCAGAATTATTTTTTCTCGCATCGCAATAACGTTCTTATGAATAAATATTAACGATTAAATAAATATTTATTCCGAATAAAAATTTGTTTTTCTCATAATCGTATTAATTTTTTCGAATGGCATTTTATTAGTAATAAAAAATAATATATTTAAAAAAAATGTATGTGCCAAAAAACTGTTCATTGTATATCCAACAAAATAATTGTAGTTTTCAATTAATTTTTATTTTCTGAGTACTTAGTTGTTGACACTGCAGTTAATTTTTTTGTACAATATATTTGATGAATATACGGATGGTATATATATTTTTAAATATGAAAATTGGATACCTTGAAATCGTTTTACCAAATTATCAAACTCTAAATTTTCTGAAATTTAGTAATGCTTCTTATAGACAATTGATATATTTGCGGTTCTTATTGTATTAAAATTTATCTAAAAATATGAGATTTTTGTTAATTTTTTCTAACATGTGTTTTCGTGTTTCATATAGTGTATATTTTAGATAGTAATTTTAAAATATTTAACGATGACTTTCCTTATGTTCAATTATTTAAACGATAAAAATTGTTTAAATTATTGATAGATATTCTCAAGTTATCATACGATAGTCAAACTGAGACACAAAATAATTATAGCAACTTTTTGGTAAACAGGTAGAGTTTGAGTTGTAAAACTTAAACGTTATAAGAATAAACGTTTTGCTGGGATTGTTTGGTCCATAAATCCTTAAGAAAAAAAAACATGAGTTAAGAATTGCGTAAAATATAGCTTCAAGTTGTATTTTTCTATGGCCACTATTAGACGATCATTAAGAACAAACGCGATCAATTATATTTTCAACAGACAATCATTTAGTAAGAATAATCAGCGGTGATTAAGCGGAGTCTCGCGATCATTTTAATTGGTAATGAGCCTGGCGTAGTATAGAAAAAAAGTGCGTTTTCGCGGCGAAAAGAAGATAAAAATGAGGATAGGAGAAAAAGAAAATGGCGATCAACAGTCCGCGACGACGGTGCGTTTCGGTGTTGCTATTGATGTTATAACTGTCGATTTGGACGAATACGAGGATCGCGCGATCTGAGAGCAGGTACGATCGTCAATCAGAGCGAGACAGGACTATACGCGCCTTTCGGCTTCCTGAAAAGTCCCGTCGCGATAATTTAGAGCGAAACCTAAATCGAGAAAAGAGCAGCAGAGTTTTGGAGAGGAAGAGAAAGAGAGAAAGAGAGAGAAACGAAGAATCCGCGAACGCTGGGCGCTCGCGATGAAAACTCGGCGGAATCCGGGGCTGACTTTGCGGCTGGCTAGGCTCGCCGGGTTTCATAAGTGGCGGGCTCACGCACCCCGGAAACCCGGTAAAAGCTGTTACCAGAGTCGTCGGCCTGTGAACGCATCTCCGCCTGTGCAGAAATTCACACACACTTCGCCACAAATATAAATGCGGACGATGCGTACATGCTCCTAATCCTATGCGTATGCGCGCGTGTACACTCTTTTCATTTGATAAGCGTGCACACGTTTTTATCATACGCAGAACACACTGTTCAATTTTGTACGGTCAATCGAGACTAAAATAGTTGTTCAATCTAAAGGGACAATTTTATAATTATTGAAAATACGTAAATGCTCTTTAAACAGATTAAAAAAATATATTTTAATGGATTTAACGTACGTGTAGTTGGATAGTGACAGTCGTTTATTTATGAAAATTTTGAAATGATTCTATATGTTTTGTAAATAAAGCAAAATAATCGATTATTATAAATAAGGGTTGTGTAACTCTACTATTTAGTTTTGGAGATATTTGTAGTCAGAGTTCGACGGTTTTACCATCTACATACATGTTTATTTTCTTAAAAAATTATCTATAAAAATAATATTTATAGAAAAATTATATATAAATTTACAATATTAGAGCACCATATAAGGAAATTTTATTTTTAGAAACGGGTAGGTTTTGATATGCAGCTTTGGAAAAAAATCGTTTTAATGAAAATTGTTTGTACTCGAGCTGTGCATAGGAAAAAATATACAAGTGAGTACAAGTGAGAAAAATCGAATAAAAATAGCGTAATCATATTTATTCTATAACTATATTGATAACATTTTTTTAATTCGTAAGTTTCTATTCTTTTATGGGCTCTATCTCTTTGTGAAGGGAAGTTAGCCCCTATTTAAATACTGTGCACAACTATCGAACCATTTAAAAAAAAAGAAAAGGAAAAAATTGTAAAATTATAAAAAAATGTATGTTTGATAAGCAGATAAAAAATATATTTATGGCTCTAAAAGTTAAATTCTTGGAAACTATTGCAGGCGGTAATAAAAAAGACCTGTCTGTCACGAAAAGAATGACTGTTCTGAGAATGGAAAAATATATTGTCGAGTAAATACAAATATTTGGATATTCATTCTTTAAAATATAACTGAAGTCAAAACACATGCAATAAGGGATTAAAAAATGTTATTTTTATGCAATTACAGAATAATTCTAAAATAAAGAATCAGATTTTAGGTATTAAAAATTACATTATAATAATTTATATACTTATATTTATAACGTTAAAACTTTAATAGTATAAACTTTAATAGCCTTTATGATTAAGGTTAGGAAAACCTGTCAATACACTTTACACATTGCACTATATACCATACAGCCTCTGTTTGCTTTAATATCGTTATTTATTTTTATGAGTTCATTAACATTTTTGTGTTTAATGAATAATAATAAATTGTTCTTGTAAGAACACAATTTATGCGGTATTGTATATTCTCGTAACTATACTTAGCATTGAAATATCAGATAGGATTTACATTTGCTAATATTTTGATTGAAAAGTCAGCAAGGGTATTATTTTATATAAATTTTATAGCTGGAAGCTTTTCCAATCGTTCGATTCTAGAAAAAAAAATTTATCTCTCAATGTGACATTTTAAAGAGACATCCTTAATAAAATGATGGTCATCGATATTGTATGAAAATTCTCGACTGCTTCACCCTCAAATCACTCGATTAACTTATACACGTTTAATCGTTCCTATATCTTTATTAATAACAACCATAAAATTTTCCACGTATAAAAAATGATACAAAATCACGACTGAAATGAACTCATCCTCCAAGATAATCATTCATCAAAATTCCGATACAGACATTATAAAAAAAAAAAAATCCACACGAAAGTAAGACCCTGATGAACCGACGCGAAAGACAGCCTTGATTGAAAGTTCAATCGAAAACGAGGCTTAAAAAAATATAACGAGGGAACAAAAAGTATCGCGATTATAACACTGAAGCAGAATAAACGGCGAGAGCGCGAGATTCTTCGAAGCGATACAGAGAAAGAGAGAGGGGAATAAAAAAGAGTGTACAGTGTGGCCGACATGAAAAAGTGACTGATTTCTAAGCGAAGTAGAAAAAGATTGCGGCGTTGTTGGTAAGACGCCGGTGTATTTACGCTCGCATGTACGACGCTGTACTTATTATGCATAATACGATGCGTGCGGTGGTGAATCTGTCCCCGGTGGAGCGTTGGCGCGGTCGCCGGCTCGTTCGGGCGTTCGTCAGCTCAAATCCCGAGTGTGTGCTCTCGGACGTATGTCCCTGCAAAACTAATACAATAACGAAAAAAAAAAAAACGAAGAAGAAAAAAGAAGAAAGAATACGTGTGTACACTCGGGCAAGCCTAGCACGTACGTTCTAAGCCGACGATTATAATAATTTTATTTTGCCACATCGGCCTCTGTCCCTTCTTCCGAGTCACCCGGTACGCGTGACGCTGGGTTATACCGGTTAGGCTTTGAGACCCACCAAACAGACCGGAAAATATGCACGCTGCATAATTTAGCGTAGGTACTCTCGCGGCGAGCAGCCGCTAGCGAGAACGAGCGAGAGAGAGCCGGAGAGAGGGATGAAGAGCACGCGAACGAGAGAGAAAGAGAGCTCGGATGGGGAGAGAAGGAAAAAAACGTATTACACGTACAGACGGGAAAATATACACGTGCGCGCTCGCACACGAGAGGACAGGCTTCTTTCATGCACGAGCTCCATCGCAGCGCTCTCTTGCCAAATCACAACCTCGGCGCCGACTATGGATGGACGTTAAAACACATTGAGGCCATCCGCTCCACCTACTGTCCCTCTCTTTTCTATTTCTCATTCTCCCATTCCTCTCTCTCTCTCTCTCTCCTTATTCTCAGTTTTTTCCTCTTTTTTTTTCATTCTACGTTTCGAATTCCACCTTTATTATCTTTCTTGTTTGGTTCCTTCGCTCTTGAGCATCAAATTCTGGTCTTCGCGCACATCACCGACCACGGAGACCGCACTTTATTCCCTTTTATGCGTTAATTCAGTTTGAAGCTTTTTTTATTCTTGTATCACGCATTTTATGCCACTTGCCATAGAAGATTGTTTTCATCGTCTAATAAAATGTTCATTTGTTCATTCTGCTCTCTTTAATTCTCTTTAATCACCGGTTTGATGTTGGAGAATTATCGAGGTCCTTGCTTTTTTAGTTGATAGTAACATCCAGTTGGATATATTTAGGTAATAATATTTATTAGTTATATAATAACAGCGATCAAAATATGTTTTATGATAATAAACAAGATAATTAATATGATATAATAATAATAACAATAAGCATTATTGTTATCTACTCATTTGATAATGATTTTACTGGATGTCTTCATTATTATTTATTAGACGTAAGGGTGAATTGGAGATGTTCGAAAAATATCGCCATATATTATTTGCGAATGGAAGAAAGAGTCCCCTAAATGCCCATATAAAGTCTCTAAGGTACTCATCGATATTGCACAATAATGAAGATCAGTATCAAGTTTTTCATTTTTGCAATATTTTTTTGACAATACGTTACAAATTTATAAATATTTTTCAATTCATTGTATGTATTGTAACTCTTATTATACTAATAGAACTACGACACAAAATAAGCTCAACTTGACTCTTCTATATATACACTCATCTCTCTCTTCTCGTACCTGAATATCGTGATAGGTCAATTTCTGTCTCGGTCACGAAGTTAGAGAAAAGAGCAAAGTTATTCGCACAAAGCGAAGAACAATTTTTTTTTCGAATTTTGAAATAAATCACGATATTAGATTTTAATATAAATTGACAACTGTATACTGATTATTTTACAAGAAAATCTATTTTTATGGTATTAAATTACATATGTACATTTTAGATGTAGAATAAAATATAATTGCACTGAAATCTATATTATTAATTCCGAGAACTTATTATAATAAATCTTACCATAATTAGTAAAGTTGTTACTTTAACAGTACTTTTTTTATGTCGTGAATTAAAAAATTTTTCGTAGAAAGGATAGCAGTTTTTATTTAAAATATGATTATAATAATTGCTACATGTTTTTTTTAAATATAAAATGAGAATGAAATTTTCTTGAAATTAATAAAAACAATTTGGTTGACTGGTTATTTCATTTGAAATGGTCTAAAGATAAACATTAATTTAACCTGACAAAATATACGATGAAAACAATTAAATTATAATCGACGAAAAATATTAATTTCAACAAATTTTTTTTCTCAGTTTAAAATAGAATGATTAGTACAAATAAGAATTTTTTTTTAATAGAAAAAAAAAGATTTGAATTCGAAAATGATTAAAATGAAATTTTCTTGAAAAAGTAATAAAAACAATTTGGTTGACTGGTTATTTCATTTGAAATGGATTAAAAATAAACATTAATTTAACCTGACAAAATAAATGATTAAAATAATTAAGTTATAATCGGTCAAAAATATTAATTCCAGCAATTTTTTTCTCAGTTTAAAATAAAACGTTTAGTATAAATAAGAATTTTTTTTAATATATAGGAAAAATTTTTTTTATTAGAAAACGATTAAAATAATTGGTGTGTTTTAAATTGAAAAAATGTTCAAATATTTCGAAATTGTAACCACGCAGTAAAAAAAAAATTACAACGATGTAATTTTTCGTATAACATTCTCCCCGAAAGGTACAAATGTCTACTATACTTTTCTGTCGACGCATCGAGACAATTTATTTCGCTGCTCGTTTCTCGTATTCGGTTTCCTCGAATCTTTTTCCCGTTCGGAGCGAAGCCATCAATTTCCCGTCACCCGTATCGCCAATTCGCATCGTGCCGAACATCGAGCTTCGCCACACCAAATTGACCGAACGAGAATGCGAGGTCAGAGAAAATTAAGGTCGCCGTCGTTGACGCGGTTGCCCGCACGCAAAACGTTTCGTCTCGCTCTCCGTTTCTCGCGTCTCTCCGCTCTCCTTTGTTTCCGATCTTCGGAGCGATTGCGCGTCGTCACCGATTATTCTCTCACCGAAACGTTCGAGAGCGAGCATCGCGATGAGTCGCGTCGGGGATGTCAAATCGCGGGATCCCGTGGGGAACGCCGAAAAAATGGTGCGAGAGAAAAAAAAAGCGCCGAGGGTATATCGCGACTCGTCTCTCTTTTTTTCGTACCTTTTTTTTTACGAGAAGCGACAAAAAAAAGGAAAAACAGTCGAACGGGTAAAAAGAGTGAATTTAAAATGAAAATTCGTCGCCGGGTGAGTTCGTACGTACATACGGCTAAATGGAAAGAGGCAGCGAGAGAGCCCCGAGCGAATTTTACTTCCCCTCTCGTCTCGTTTAATCTGTAATGGGTAGTATATAGCCGCGCCTCTTCGCTCCGCGCGCGCTTCGTGTCTCTCTTTAACTTCTTTCACTCCTTTCTCTCTCTCTCTCTCGCCCCTTCTCCTCTTTTTTATTCTCGCTACGTCTCGCTTTTCGCTCTTGTCGCACCACGCGCGCCACCACTTTATCCCGCCCGTCCCGCGAGAGAATCCGTTCGACGATCGATTTTACATTCGGCGTGTGCGACGTTGAGGAGGGTCGCGGCGTCGTACTTGCCGCTCCCGGCGCAAATTTACGGAGCGTTTTGCACATGAGAATCGCGAGAGAGAGAGAGAGAGAGAAAGAACGAAAAAATGACACCGGGCGATATTTTCAGTGCTGGCAGTAGATGCAAAAATGTTTTGAGATAGGACGAAAGCTGGCTCGTCATCGGCGCATCGTGTGTTCCTCGGCGATTCCACCTCGGGTCACTAACCGAATACGAGCCGAATGCGTACGCTCGATACGATGGATATGATCCCGGAGAAACGTGAGAATGACTAAACGCCGACGTTACTCTCTGTCCCGCCATTCCTCGATTTTTGTTTCCACTCGCCGCAAGGAGATACCGACTCTTCCGATCAGACACGCCGAACGCTTCGTCCTCACTCGCTTCTAATTTATTCTACACGTCGCGACAACGAAATTGGTCTCATAAACGAAAAGCTACGATGCATCTCTTTCATTCTGATATTTAATTTTGATATTTGAATAGCAAATACTTGAGGATATACTTTGTTATACATTGAGTTATATACTGTAATAATAAAAATATACATTGAGAGAAATCATGATAATGGACTTATTTATCATAAAAGAGATAACTGTATATGATAATTATTTTAAATTGTTATTTTTAATTATATTTTAAATAGCGTTTTTTACAGTGAAATGAAATAGATTCGAGATAGAATCTCGTTAAAATAGGTATATTTAGGTTTATAATAATCAGTATAATTAAGATCTATTATATTTTTCTCTCAATATAGTTGAATTAACAAATTTTTATTTAAATTAACTATAAATCAGTAATCATAGGTACTGAAAAGCAAGCATGCTTGACTGAAGAAAATTTATTTTTTTTTGTTTAAAGTATAAAGATATTTTGTTTAACAGAACATTGGTAAGGCCAAATTTAAGTTGTTGAAATACGTCGTTTGTTTAAAGCCATTAAAAGTTTAGTTGAAAATATAAATTATTTTAATTTATTTAAATTTTTGATTTTAAAGATTTATATGGTAGTATGATAAAATTAAATTTGATTTTATAAAAATCAGTTTTTGACACTTAAATTTATTTTTCGTGGATTATTTTATATGCAAAGTTAATAATATCCTATAAAATTTATTTATATTTTGAAATCCATTTATATTTTTTTTTATAAAAATGAATTTTCATTATAAAATTTATATCAAAATTGTATACTTTGACCTGCAAGCAAAATATAAATACGTTTATGTAGAAAGTTATGACGATGAACAAAAAAAAATTTTTTTTTAATATATTTTTTCTGTAGTATTCAATGATCGGGTTTACAAGTTGTTTCTTTTCAATGGTTTACTTTTTTATAATTCTCGTTCCTTGTCACAAAAGTTGAGCATGGAACTATAATTTCTATAGGATTTGACGTTACAAAAATTTTAACGCCAATTATTTTCATTGGTTCAAATATTTTACAGAATGCCGAAGAGCTTTGCACTTTTTTTCGAGCTTTTTGTAAATTCACGCATCACGAGACTTTTTCAATAAAAAGAGCGGCTTGACGAATAAGAGAGGGATTGGAATATTCGGTGAGCGATTCACGCTGTAATGTGTTTGTCACGATAGTGGGCCTCGCGCATTCGCTGCGTCGCGAGCGAACGAGGGACAGAAACAGAGAGAGAGAGAGATAAAAACGGGGCAAGAGAGAGTGAGAGAGAGAGAGAGCGAGAGATCAAACTCGACGGAAAGTTGGCTCTATATTTAACGATAAAAAGTATACCGCGTCAATGACCTTAACGCGGCCACGGCACCGCGTATTTCGCACGAAATGTTAGCACCGACGTTCCTTGTTTTCCCCTTTGGCTCCGATCTAAAATTTTACAGAATACAACGCGGGCGACGAAAAATTCGCGATAATGAAAAGTACTGATCGCGAGAGCGTTCGTGCGAATTCACGTTCCGAGTTTACTGTAAGTAGAAAAAAAATGTGCAACAGAGATAAAAACTGTACGTCAAAAATCCTACTCGAACGAAAAATAATCAAAAATTGCGAAAAAATATCTTGTCGAAAAGTTAAAAAAAATATGATTGGAATGATTTAAGAATTATTATTTATAGATGCAAGTTATTATTTTTTGTTTCAAAATTGGTTGTAAAATATTTAAATACTTCTCCAAATATGTATTTTTAAATACACAGGATTGCAACAGATTATTTATGAATTGTAATTCAGATGGTGAAGTTTTTTTTTTCCATGAAAAACATTCGGATCCAATGAAACGTAATCGAAGGGATCCGGTTCCAGCCGACGAAAGGGGGAGGGTAACGAATCGATTTCTTTTTCGCATTATTTATTATTTTGATACGAGCGCGCGCTCGTTGCAATATTTTTCGCGGACGGACGAAATTCTATATTTTATCGTCTTAATATAATTTAAGGGTGCCCGGTCTCTCGTGCCCGCGGTTGAATTCGACGTACGCGCGCATTTTACGTTTTCACGACTCGACTCGCAAGTTTATCATATTTTTCCCCCCTCCTCTCTCTCTCTCTCTCTCTCTTTTTCTCGCAGTTCTTGTTTTACCGACGAATATAATTGCGGAAGATTTGTGACTCGAACTCTCGGGACTTAACGATCCAACATAACGATCGGTTAAGAAACAGTACCGGCCTCTATACGTTTCTTCATACGCCCGTGTACATGTGAATGGTATATTTTATAAGAGCGGCGACGAAGAAAAAACCGGGGGGAGGGGGAGGGAGACCGAGAGAGCGAGAGAGAGAGAGAGAGAGAAAGAGGAAAAACATAAGCGACGAAGGAGCGTAAGAGAAATCTGAGAAGCGAATTTTTCTTCGATCAAACATGCGAGACTCGTCGTTCTTGAATTGAAGAATCACTGGGTAAAAAAGAGGGGAGGGAGGGAGAGAGAAAAAACGGCCGCCCAAGTGCATGGATGCATGGAAGCGCGACGCTCGGATATATCGCGAACCGGTTATGAAAAACGAGTGTTCTCGTCGCGAATGTATTATGTGCGTCACGCGCGTACATATTCGCGTTTCGTCGTTCATCAGCGTCTCTCTCTCTCTCTCTCTCTTTTCTTCCCTTTTTTCTCCCCGTTAGTTTTTTTCGTCGATAACGATTATCAGCGTTTCTCGATCGATTCAATTGACGAAGTCGTGATATTCGTCCTCGCGATTCGAAAAGAATTCGAGCGATTTATGCCCCAGTCGAGAGAATCAACCGAGCTCGCTTTCAGGAAAAAGCGACGTCGGAGATTTTTTTTCGAGACGAGCAAAGGAGAGCTCAAAAAATATTCAATATTCATCCTCGCATGCGAGAACAAAAAATTTATTGACAAATATACCTGCGATGTATTGTGTTGAATTATTTCGAAAATACGCGTATACTCGTTGGTAAATATGAAAGAAATTAATATATATACTTCGATAATACAAAAATACCACCTTGATGAGAATATTTTTTATTGGTGAATATGGCGAATGCATATAGGTACAATATATTGTGTTGGATTATTTGGAAAGTGCGCTAATATTGATGAATGGTAAATATGAAAATTTGAGTCGAATTAATTAAATTAAATTCTTTAAAAAATTAAATTCATTTTCATTAAATTAAATTCATTTTCATTCATTCATTTTTGCATTAAATGAATTAAATTATTTCGATAGTATCAAAAAATCATTTTCATAAAAACAAATAATTATGTGAATAAAACTCCATCTACAATCGAGCTAAATTTTTTTTAATTCCTTAGGAATAATAAACCTTATCCACAGTAGTATCATGGTGTTTTCCTTTTATTACGAAAATATAATTATTTGTTTTCGAAAACATACATTGTCGGGAGAAAAATATGAAAATTTAAGAAGGAATTGGAGATGGATTTAAAGAGAGTTTTATTTTGCATGACCCAATGATAAAATGTAGATTTCTTTTTTTATTAACATTTTAATTCCTGCAACGCACCCTTAGGAAAAATGATTATATTTCGCGTCTCGTTCTCGATGATAAACCGTGTAGTAACGTTAGTTGCTGCACATATCACAACTTTTTTAGAGTAAATTTTTTTGTTACAACAAGTATTTAAACATTAAAATCATAAAAAAAACCTCAATTTGAAGAAGGCTTTATTTTATTTACTTTTTTATACGAGATTCACTACAATTAATGTGTTTCAGAAGAATAATTTTTTGAATTAATTTATATATATGTACTTTTAAAAATTAGACATGCACTGTTTTGAACGAATACGAAAGAGGTTTGACACAGTTAATTGTCGATTAACTCGATAAATTTTTCTTATTTATTCTATAGCCCCACTTTTTTTTGTTTATATCATTAATGATACCTACCTAAGAACATCATATCAAAAATTCATATAATTCTCTAGTGCCTGCAAATGTCAATTGCTTAAATGAATACTCATACCCCATATTATATACGCGAAACAAAATTACCGTGTAAATTTGTCATTTTCAAATGTATTTTTTTTTCACAGAAAGTTCGGTAATCTATATAAATTTTGTGCTTATTAGAAAGCTAATTTTATTTTCTATCGAAACGTTATATTTTCAGGCAATTTCCCAACAACCTCCTTAAATTATATAAAAAAATACGCTTGTATACCGAACGAAAAATACGAAAATTATAAAAAAAAAGTGATGAATTACATATGATGGTGGAACGAAAAGACCAATAATTATTGTTACTGGATAGAAAAAAAAGTGTGAAAGAAATATGAGCGAATGTTTGTCCGGGCTGTACCGGGCGGTCTCCGGTCTGGCCAATTATTGTTACGCGGGCCGAGCACGATCGGAGCTCTCCCCACTCGCTTTCGGATTGGGTAAGGTTAGGGATCGAGACAGCGAAGCGGGCAAAGTATTGACACGGGGCTCGAACGCCGCGAGAGGCGAATTCAGCTGCTCCGAGTCGTCGCCCCCTCCCTGATGTGTCTTCGCCAAGCGCGCTTTTGCTTTCGAGAGAATGTAAGGCTTAACAGGCTTTATTAGGGTAGGTCTGGGTACCCAGCGACTCGCACACTCGGACGCGCACACCGCGCCCTTGAAACTATTCGCCACACGCTGTACACCCAAACCCTCATATACTTGTATTTTCTTTTTCGGCTTCCCTCGCGACGTTTCGCTTCGTCTGCTCTCACCCCCTCCCCCCTCCCCCCGAGTTCCTCTCTCTCATCCCCCCTCCCTCCCCGCCCTTGCTCGCTCGCTCAAAACTTCTTTCTTATCGCGAGCGTCTTTTTTTTTTTTCTTTCAGCGGAGAACATTTGCATCGATCTGAATAATGTCTTCTGCGAAATATTCAATAAGTCAATTACGTAGGCGTCTCGATAGTTGGACATGTTCCAAAACTCGAGAGATGCTTCCTGTATCGGTAATTATCAATGAGTTTGAATATGATTGCAAAAATTTAAAATTTCATTGCTTCGAAGTAGTTCGGAGGCAGGTACAGATAAAATTGGTCTCTTCCGATCTTATGTAAAAACATTTTGCATTGATTCAAAAAATGTCTTCTGTAAAATATTCAATAAAAGTCAATGAAGTGTATATAAGTGTCTTGATAGTTGTATAGACATATTTCAAAACTTGGGCGATACTTCCTCTGTATCGGTAATTACCAATGAGTTTGAATATGGTTGTAGAAATGTAAAAATTTTATTTATTTTATAAAGTAGCTCGGAAGAAACAACAGATAAAATCAGATAAAATCAGCCTAATTTTATAAAAACATTTTGCATCGATTCAAAAAGAATGGGTTTTCTGCAAAATATTCAATAAAGCAGTGAAGTAAACATCTTGATAATTAGACATTTTCCCAACTTCGAGCGATACCTTCTGTGTAATAATTAACAATTTAAATGTATAATCGTAAAAATGTAATAATTTTATTACTGTGAAATAGTTCGGAAGAGACAACAAATAAAATCAATCACTTCCAACCTTATAAAATATTTTGCATCGATTCAAAGAATTTCTTATATGCGAAATATTGAATACAAGTCAACGAAGCGTCTTGTTAGTTGGTCTTTTATTCAGAAAGACGAACGAAACTTTCCTGTATGAGCAATTACTAATTCTCAAAGTAGCTGCAGAAATGTAAAAATGTATTTTAAAATTCGAAAGAAACAACAGACAAAATCTATCATGTCCAGCCTCATAAAAAATAAAAACTTCAAATCCTTTGAATATTTGAATATTTAGATGTCTTTCTTCTGAATAATTATAATGAATTATACCTAGAAAAAAAAATAGCAGAAAGTTACCAAAAACTGTTATACCAGGCAAAAAGAATGTATTGAACCATGGAAAGATTAAGTCAATGTTTAAACATCAAGACATTGATACATAAAGTCAATGTTTTGCGAATATCGTCGAATTTTTTCGCGTTGTGTGCACTCCAGAATTTCGTTTACTATCGAAATTTTAAAGCTCCACTGTATTGAGCATACACGCGATTTTCCCAATATTGTCGTACAGGAAGCGTTTAGAAGGTAAACTCCGGGTAAACTAATTTTGTCGTTGTACGATTATCCAATCGGCTACTTGTCGATTGCGCTCGCCGGAACCGTATCGCGTCGGGATATCGAATATCCACGTTCCCACGAAATCGCTTAATTTCATCCCTCGAATATTGCTCTGGGCTTAGAGGGGAGTTCTGGATAACGGAGACCGAGGTTTTTTTCCCTTTCCATTCGAAACCTCTAACACGAACTTCCCATTCCACTTATTTTAATTTATTCCTTTCGATCTATTATTTTTTTTTCTTTTTTCCAATCTAATATTGAACTGCAGTGGGGTAACATTTTTTTTACGTATTTACAAAAACTTCAATATTTTTTGTCCATAAATTCTCAATACTTAAACATTTACAAGGGTATCTGAAACTCCATTTCTGTTTTATGTAATATTTAGAGAAAAAAATGTATTTTAAATTCTCGTTCAAATAATAACTGGATATTTTAAAAATTCAGGACATAAAAAATTTAATTCTTTATTTTAAAAATTAAGCGATCTAATACCAATCTTATGGATTGTTTTGATGAAGTTTTTTTTTTTAATTTTTCTTTGCATACAGTTATTACAATTTTTCTCGTATTCCATTTGCTTCTTTCTATACAGTGTTTTTTTTCAGTATTTTGTTTTTTTTCCTGCTTTGTTGCGTCTTTCATATTTATATGTATAATAAAATCAATTGAACGCATTGAAAAATGATTGCCATCTCAGTTAACAAAGATTAATTTATCCATGAATGATTACACTTAATTTATTTCCTATAATTGTTCATGTACCTTTATGACTATTTGATTATTTATAAAATGAGTCTGTATTCTGAAATAGATAAATTCATCATAAAATATTCATCAACGAATGTTAAAATATTCATGAATTGTTCTCGACACGTTTGGCTATACTGATGTTCATAAATATTTTATGACAAAGTTCATCTCCGTTAACTGAGATGAACGTTCACGATGAGAGATCCCAGTATTAAATTACTTCAATTTAATTATACCTCGGTATTAAATTACTGAAAAATATTCCTACCACATCCGTAAAAGAAACGAAAATAGTAAATTTAATAATTTTTCTCTCAATGTGTCTCAGCTGAGCTCGTTTCAAGGGCGAATCGCAATTATTTCTTCATTCACAAACGTCGCGCTGAGAAAGTGGACGGGAGAGGATGAGAGAAGGTCTGCGGACTTGTGGATCGCTCACGCGTGGCACGCGCGTTATCGATTCGGCGATAGCGCGTTTATACGCGATGACAGGCCAGAGTAAACCGTTAACCGCGTATTATACGTACATGGATAATACGCGTACGGCATAAACGAAGCTAGAACGGGCCTTTCGGTGCGCGATTACATAGAATTGGTAAGCAGGCGCGGATTAGTCACGAGCGAGCTCCTGTCTGGGTATAACGACAGGTGTTGGCACGACCATGCAGACACACACGACTGTGTCCGATCGCTAAAAACTTTTAGCCATCTGGTTCACGGAGACTATGCCGCATGGGTGACAATGAAGTGGCCAACGACGTTTCGATTAGAAAAAAAAAAATTTCAGGTAGTACTGTCGATTATAGAATTTTACCATTCAGAATTTGATAAAATTTGGTATAGTCGTATAGATTATGTTAAGAAAAAGATTCTGGTGAATTTTTAAAGGTCTACAGAGAACCAGAAAAAAGATATTGGCATTTTTAATTTCATACATTTAGCACTGAGTCTTATGGGAAATCACAGTTTTCATCGAATTTTTCAAAAAGTACCGCTCAGAATTCAATAAAAATTGGTACAATAAGAGAAAATATTATAAAGGAATCATTTTGAATGCTTAAAAATATAGGCTCAGAGCATGTGATAGTAGTAATTAACAAATAAGTATCCCAAATGTACTTTTACATCGTAGTTCAGTATAGACGTGGCAACGTCGTAAAGAGGTTACAATGTGCGCGAAATTTAAAAATATGTATGTAATATCATAACCAAATGTTTTATTGCACAGCCATATTTTGTCAACTCAATACAATAATTTATTAGTAATTTTTTTGTTGGTTTTCGAAAAAGTCAAAGATTCTTTGATATGATTAAAACTGTTTAAGGGGTTTCGGTACTACTTATCTGATTACAAGATCTTCAGTAAAATATAATGCTTTTCTGCAAGGTACAACTGTCGCTCTCTAAATTTTTTTTGC